>CM056050.1:179622481-180212185 GCA_029574335.1 Rana kukunoris | reverse complement strand
AATATATATATATATATATATATATATATATATATTATATATATTCATCATTGGGATATTTATTATAGCAAAAAGTAAAAAAATATTGTGTTTTTTTTAAAATGTATGGCTTTTTTGTTTGTAGCGCAAAAAATAAAAACCACAGAGGTGATCAAATCCCACCAAAATAAAGCTATATTGCTGGGAAAAAAATATCAAAATTTCTTTGGGGTACAGTATTGTATGACCACGCAATTGTCATTCAAAACAAGACAGCGCTGAAAGCTGAAAATTGGCCTGGGCAGGAAGGAGGTGAAAATGCCCTGTATTGAAATGGTTAGAAAGTATGTGTGTGGTCAAAACAGCTGTGCGGAATTTTCAGTCCTTTTTAATGCATATCTAATTTGCATTACTGTTTAATTACTATTTAAAGGAAAGCAATTATACATGTTTAATTATTTCATTTTGATTAATGGTATTCTCAGTGACATTGATTTACACTTTACACAAGCCTTAGTGTCTCTTGACCATTAAACATGATTGCAAGGTCATAATCATTTCTATTCCTGCAGTATATGCAGGTGTTAAACATTTCTATACAATACGGCATCTTTAGTCATAACAAATGCTAACAGATTAATATTACACACTACACAATAGACCATCAAAGTGTCTTCCTCTAAATAAACTATCCTCGTCAGTGCCAGAGGATATAACTACCTGTTTTGAATATTTATGATTTTTTTCTATGGTAGTGAATAGGCTTTATTTTTCAGCACTAAAGATGAAATAACTTCTGTTGCAACTTAAACACATTTTGCCTTAAGGAGATTTCTACAGTTTGAACCTGAAAAACAGTCCTTGAATAAATATTTAATTTAATTTCTTTTAAAAGATAAGTCAAATAACTTTGCCTACAATGAGGTGGCAGGTTTATGTTTCCACTGAAGCATACAATCAAAAGGAAATATTATACTGGCAATACAAAAAAAAGTTAATTTTTCAATGACACACTAAGGTCGTTGTCTGGACATTTTGATCAAGATGTTCAAAGTTTATACCAGATCATTAGTAAATGCCTAATGAGGAAGCTTGTGTATTTCTGAATTGTGTAGTGTTAGCATTCAAAATAGTTAATAAATATAAATAATACAGTTATAAAATGTTGTTGATAATTTAAATGGGGCAATAGAGCAAAGGACATATACATGCACAGTGTGAACACACACACACACACACTAACATATGCAGTGTTTAACTTTGCTAATGACATGTAATTTCTGTTAAATTTTGATCCAGAGCATTCTTCTCAATGCAGATTGCCCTATGTGTTATGCTCAGTGTCTTCATTGAACTGCAAGGTCAACAGTCAAGAGCTTACAAGCAAAGAAATATGATACTTATGTGTTACTAAAGCTTCAAATAGTATCTTGGATTTCTAAAGCACTCTCGTGTCTGCTTCTTCTGCTCCATTTTGTTGATAGGTTTGGCCACAAACGTACAGCAGTAGCCCAAAGCAGTATCAAGTGTATTTAAGCAAACAAAAACATATATTTGTTTTGCTTATTGCAGCTTACCAGTCTTTAGTCAATTTCATGATTTTGCTTTTTTCAGGCTTGTCATATTTTATTTTTACCTGGTGATTCTTTAAATAACCCACTACCTTTCCTTGGGTGGTTACATGTACTCCTCAACTGTATCTATGGAGGAGGCTATAGTTACCACCCATATGAGGCTTCAAATATCTCTGCCTTTGTTATTTTCCATTTAATAGGGGATGGATGATTAGTGGTTTACAGACGGAAGCTAACACTTCTAGTTCAACTCACAGGAAAAAAACACTGCAAAGTATTCCTTGTGCTTAATGAAAATGTTCTTAGCTTGGAAAAAAATAAAAAACAAATGAAACCACCTCATCTAAAGACTGGTAAGATGCAATGCAATACATTGTATTCTTTTAGTTATTCTTTAAGTTGCATTGTTGCCACTAGAGATGAGGTTTACGTTTTTTGCAATGCAAGTGCATTACCTGTTTACAGGCCAATACATGGGTAAACTAGATGACATGGTTTTCCATACAAATCTATGGCTTCCTTTGCAGCTGGAAGTCATTCATTTAGTGGTGGCATTACTACTACTACATAATGATGACATCAAGCAGTGCAGGCCACAAGAATCTTTGGTTGCTAGGATGTAAGTAGCTGCACAACATGTTTGGTTCTTAGGAAAGTGGAAGTCAATTGCATTCTAGAAACCTAAGGACATTGTATAGGCCAAATAAAAATGTACATGGGGCTCCATGAATTTGATACCAGATCCTTATCCTAAATGGGGCATGGTAAGGATTATAAGGGGGAAACCCATGCCCAAAAATATCCAACTATGCATCCTGGCTGGCTTGGAGTAAGCGTGCAGCTCTCCTACTGAACCACACAAGGCCACATGAGGAGTTTAACTTGCCAGGGGTGCCTGTTAGATAACAGGGTCTACAGGGGGACTTATTGGAATATAAAAACCTTCTTTAAAAAAAGAGGGTTTGTTATCTGAATAAGTAAGAGGTACGTAGTACCCCCTGGTTACTCCTTCACAAAAAAGTCAATAAACGCAACACACATTTCACAAAATACTTCCTAGGGAAAAAAAAAAGGCTCCCTTTGAGTATCATTCCTCATTCACATCAACCAACAATGTCGATCCACATCAATATACTCTTACTGCAAATTACATTTCCCAGCCTGGCAGCTGAATGTAAACAAAAGGAGTTGCATCTTTGATGATGTCACTGAGGGCATTTTGGCTGGAATGGTTTTGGGCAGGTGGGCTGCATTCCTGGTCAGCCAAACTGCATTCTCAGGTAAGGGTCTTGCACAAACAATGTATTTTAGAGTGGGCTCCTCCCACACTTAAATCCTTATCATGACACTATTTAGTCAATCCTGTCACCTGGGATCTTTCACCCCTTTGTTCTCATTCAGCTGCTGGGCATGGAAATGTTATTTATAACGAGCATCTAATATTAGTGCACCACCTCTGTGGCTAGTGTGTTTTGCTTCAGTGAGTATTGTTTATAATGATTCAGGTGGAACTACATAACTAGACAATGTGATTTATGATGTACAGTATTTACACCATGGGACTTTTTTTGTTTTTATCGCTTGGAACAGACCATCACAGAGCAAAGGTATGGCCATGATCATGACTTGTCCTCTTGTTCATATTCATTGTTTACATTCATGCAAGAGTCTTTCAGGATTACATGTTTTGCTTTGGTTGGTCTGTGAGCATCATTCATTCTTATTGACATGGAAGTACTTTACTAGGTGGTGTGATTGACAATGAATTTACACCATAGAACTTTTTGTTTTGTAATGTGTTGTGTGTTTATTTACTACTTACTATTAATTATTTTGTGAATTAATAGCCCTCACTCATTCACATACATGTATAACTGGGGGATGCCTTATTTTAAATGCGGATTCCATATTCCTGGGGGGGGGGCGGGCATCGCTCCTACGTTAGGCAGGCGGCGGGTGGGTGTCTCCTCCTCCTCTGCATCAGGGTGAATTTCTCCATGTGTCTCCTCCCTACTCCTCCTAGGTATCCAATAGAGTCACCTGTCCTTTCAGCCAATCGGGTGATCAGTGTGAGAATAGCGAATATTCATTTGATAATCTCACACAACTGGGTGGGCTCGGAGCGCAGTGCTCTGTGCCCCGAACTCACCCTTTTTTAAAACATATTAGACCCTCTGGCTCTAATACATTTCTTCTAAAACAAACCACACCCCCATTGGAATACATGCGCCATCACCCTACATCAGGGGTGTCAAACTGGCGGCCCTTCAGCTGTTGCAAAACTACAAGTCCCATGAGGCATTGCAGGGCTAACAGTTACAAGCATGACTCCCACAGGCAGAGGCATGATGGGACTTGTAGTTTCAGAACAGCTGGAGGGCCGCCAGTTTGACACCCCTGCCCTACATGTAGATTATGGGTCTGGACACATGGATAGTGGAAGCGGCGCCCGTGTGCCCCTAATGGGGGCTTTCCTTCCTGTCACTGATCCAGAAGTAAAATGCAAAACATCACTCCTGGGTTCCCCTTGTCACTTTCCCAGAAATTAAGGCCGGAAAATAAATAAATGGAACACAATCTGCATTCTATCAGGTTAATTGGAAGACTAGTGGGACACCAATGTTTAAAAAAAAATGAAAGCTCACCCAAGCACCTAAAATTACCCTCATAAATGGTTGAGCCCCATATACACACATGTAAAAACAAAATACAAGCATCAGGGGCACCTACACATGAAAACATCAATTGTACTACATCTGTTACATATCATTGCACACAATGGAGTGAGAGAAAAAACTCAAGGACATTATTTATAGTTACCTCTAATCTAATAACCTACAGAACCTTTTATAAAGTGTCGCTTATTAAAAATATAGTGTACCAGAGTCTGTTGCCCTTTCACAGGTGCACGCAATTTTACGACTTGACATGTTGGGTATCTTATTACTTGGCCTCAGCTTTTTTATTTTACCATAAAATTGATCATTTATTGTGTTTGTGGCTCATAAAATGTACTTTTAAACTGACATTTTGGATTTCCTAAATCAATTATTTATTGTGTATGACTACCACTATTTTATTCTCTAGGGTGTCTGCTTTCAAATATATACTGATTTGGGAGTTTTATATAATCTTCAATCATGTAAACAAAAAAAAATTGAAAAGGGTTCTGGCATGTGAAGGGTTGAGGCATCCCTCATTCATGATATTTAAAGGAATTGTGCATTTTAAATATTTCCCCTTAAGCCCTATTTAAAGAATGGTACTAAATTGTATTTTTTTGCTTTGGTGCATGTTCCTCCCTGGCAGTACCCAGCTTCCCGTGCCCTTTGTTTAACAATCCCTTGCCTTTTAACATTGACAAGGGAGAGAATTTATGTTCAATACTCACCTCCCAGTAATGTCATTGAGGTTTGCGTTAAAGTTTGCAATATGGGAATTTTTGGATGTGTTCACTGAACACATCTGCAAATTGAACCCCCAAATATTTTTCTGAAGGTCTGGGATACAGGGATGTTTGCGCCCTAAAACTATTGAATGAAATTGAAAAAATAGGAAAGATATAAAGCTTTGCATTCATTGTAGTGTTGCACACTTCCACTTCACACCAGGCCTATAGATGAATGACGACACCGATGATGAGTGGCTTTCCCATCCTGACTGGACATCATACGATTGTGCAGCCACAAGGTCACACAGCAGTGCGTTCTGTCACCAGCCGTGTTAACGGGGCATAGCTGATGACTGATCAGAGTACTGCCGGTACCATGTGACCGCCATGATGAATCACAGCAGGTCACATGATAGTTGTATACACTGGATGGCTTCCTTTCATGACATCCTTATGTGTGCAATTATAATATATTATAGTTTTTAGATGTGATAATGTTTGTGTATACCAATCAATACACGCTGATTGTTTTTGTTTTGTTTTTTACCAAAAATTTGTAGCCAAATTCATATTGGTCTACATTAATGATTTTTTTTTATGGATATGTTTTAATGCAGAAAGTAAATCAATATTGTCTTTTTTTATTTATAGCGCAAGCAAAAAAAATGTAGTGGTGATCAAATACCAAAAAAATAAATATCTATTTGTGAGAAAACATGACACTACAAAAAATGGCCTGGTCAAAAAGGGTGTACATTTTCCAGAGTTCAAGTAGTTAATTTTCACAATATATTTCAGTTATTTCTAGTCTCGTTCTTGAATTCTGTGACACATATTCACTATACCCTGTGAGTAAACACTGCTATGCCACATAATTCACAGATAGGTGTGGTGTGTAATACTGCACTGCTATAAAGTGAATAAATTTAGCTGCTAAACACGGCTACTGAAAAATAGGAAGCAAAAAACAAAATATGGAAAAGGTAGTGTAGCGCTCAAGAGAAAACAAAATATGACAATGAGGTCAAAATTGCATACATGTATATAGTTTGTAATACACGTGAAGTGGTGATCAGTGCATTAAACAACAAAGTCCAACATGAACCTCATAATGAATAAAACCCATACAGTTCATAAAAAGGAGGTATTCTTGAATTCCAGTGACAGAATAAAAACTTGATTTTCAAACGTGAAGAGATATCCCACCACCAATGAAGATGCAGGCTTACCAGAAGGAGTGGACTCTAAGAAAATTATATTTCAAGAGTCAGTCAGGCTTAGTAAATGCTCAGATCCTAATGCAGGATGTCTTCAGAGAGGGGATCAGCAGATGACTGTGATACAGAATCCAGGAACCAGGAGAATAGCTGAAACTATCTTCGTTCACGGAATAAGGAGATGGTCATCCGTGTCAAAGATGACATGTGTATATGGAAAGGAGAACAGGGGACGCCATAGTGTAACACCGTAAAATCAATATGAAAATTTATTAAAATTGCACTTACATGTTAAATGAAAATACAGCGCATATCAATGGAATGGTGGCAACGATGGAGTCATCCCTGACACGTTTCGTGTCAATACACGTTGTCAAAAGGGTGACACATAATTCACAGAGCCTGCCTTCTAAACTACAGAAGTGCAGAAGTGCTGGAGATGTTTGAGGAGGTGGAGTCAGTACGGGGATCACAGTGTGCAGGCAGGTACCATGGAATATGTAGTCATTATAAAGTAAACAGCCAGCAGAGGAGAAGCTGCAAAGCATGCAGAAAATTCAGGAAATGTTGGAAAGAGATGGCTAGCAGGCAGGCAGCACTCATAACATAAAATTAGATTTTCAAGTAATCGTATATTGGATTGCCAAATATGACTATTGTTTGTATTAGTTTTACAATGCAGATGTAATAAAATAAAAAGTGCAGGCTGTAACTATAGATTTATATTAAAGGGGTTGTAAAGGTTCATTTTTTATTTTCTAAATAGGTTCCTTTAAGCTAGTGCATTGTTGGTTCACTAACCTTTTCCTTTGATTTCCCATCGAAATGTTTTTTTCTTTGTCTGACTTCTGACTGACGAGGAATAGGATGTGAGAAATTCAGACAAAGAAAAAAAATATTTAGAAGGGAAATCGAAGGAAAAGGTAAGTGAACCAACAATGCACTAGCTTAAAGGAACCTATTTAGAAAATATAAAACAAACCTTTACAACCCCTTTAAAGTCTAAGGCCTCGTACACACGACCGAAAAACAGAATCAATCAAGAAACTTGGTGGGAGAGCTTTTTTGCCGAGGAAAACGGGCATGTGTATGCTTTTAATCGAGAAAACTGTCGAGGAATTCGACGAGGAAAAAATAGAACAAGTTCTCTTTTTCCTCGGCGGGAGTCTCAATTTCCTCGTCGGGCTGGTTTTCGATGAGGAACACGTTGGTGTGTATGCTTAGAAACCTGTGCACCTTCGGTAAAAGTAGCGTTTGTAATGGAGATAGTACATTTGTCATGCTGTAACAGACTGAAAAGTGCAAATCGTCTCTCACCAAACTTTTACTTAACACGCAGTAACATGAGATTAACAAAAGCAGCCCCAAAGGTTGTGCCAGTGGAATCAAACTTCCCCTGCCGTCTATGTGTTGTATGTCACCGCTAGGGATGAGCCGAACACCCCCGGATTCGATTCGCACCAGAACCTGCGAACAGACCAAAAGTTTGTGTGAACTTTAGAACCCTGTTAAAGTCTATGGGACTCGAACGTTTGAAATCTAAAGTACTAATTTTAAAGGCTAATATGCAAGTTATTGTCCTAAAAAGTGTTTGGGGACCTGGGTCCTGCCCCAGGGGACATGTATCAATGCAAAAAAAAACGTTTTAAAAAACCGCAGGAGCAGTGATTTTAATAATGCTTAAAGTGAAACAATAAAATTGAAATATTCCTTTAAATTTCGTACCTAGGGGGGTGTATAGTATGCCTGTAAAGTAGCGCTTGTTTCCTGTGCTTAGAACTGTCCCTGCGCAAAATTTAATTTCTGAAGGAAAAAGGTCATTTAAAATCACTCATCTTAGGGTCTGGTGTGGATATTAAGGGGAACCCTGCATCAAATTGAAAAAAAAATGATGTGGGGTTCCCCCCAAATATCCATTCCAGACCCTTCAGGTCTGGTATGGATTTTAAGGGGAACTCCACCCCAAATTTAAAAAAAAAATGCCGTAGACCCACACATTTTTTTTTATGAATGACTTTTCTCTGTATTGCCGGGAGCCGAAAATTAATTATAGCCGCGAGTGATTTTAAATTACTTTTTTTCCTTCAGAAATTACACTTTGTGCAGGGACAGGTCGAAGCATGGGAAACAAGCGCTACTTTACAGACATACTATACACCCCCCAGGTACGAAATTTAAAGGAAAATTTCACTTTTATTGTTTCACTTAAAGGAATTATTAAAATCACTGCTGCCAAAAAAACTGCAGTTTTTAAAACTTTTTTTTGCATTGATACATGTCCCCTGGGGCAGGACCCGGGTCCCCAACACGTTTTATTACAATAACTTGCATATTAGCCTTTAAAATTAGCACTTTAGATTTCAAACGTTCGAGTCCCATAGACTTGAACATGGTTCTAATGTTAACACGAACTTGCCACGAACACCCCAAATAGTTCGCTGTTCGGCGAACAGGCAATGTTCGAGTCGAACATGAGTTCTACTCGAACTCGAAGCTCATCCCTAGTCACTGCGTTTGAGAACGAGGAGATTTGGTCTTGACTGTGTGTACGCAAAGACAGCTTGTCGAGTTTCTCGACAAGCCTAACAAGGAACTCGTCGAGGAAAACTATGTGTCTTTTCCGACGAGTTCCTCGGTTGTGTGTACGAGGCCTCAGTTCAACTTTTTTCCTACGTTACAGTTTCTCTTCTGTGCAATAATATAGCAGTAATCTACCTCTATACAGCATGATAAAGTTATCCCTATCTTCTGGATCAGGCCTCAATTTAGCCACCAGTTACCTGAACAGAGAACCCTTCTGTGTTTTTCTGTAATTTGTCTCAAGCACGGAAGGACGCCGCAGCCGTAAGTGGAGTGAGAATGTGTTGGAGCCTCTGACATCATTGACATTCCTGGGGACACCCTCATGTCCCCAGGAAAAGCCACAAACTAAACACAAATTATTCCTCCCACCACATCTCCAATATCCATCCACAAATGCTTTGTTAAAACTGCGACCAGTGCTATCAGGCTATATGCCACTTCATCACACATTATTAGTGTCCGCCTCGCCTCTTAGGTCATATTGCAACATACATACATACATACATACATATAACAGACTTCTCTGCAGTAAATCTGGCTGTATTAGTGAAATAAACATTATAAACATTATAGGTGGTACTGCCAAGTGAGTGGTGTTGTAAATAAATTCTAAAGAGGGAGATAGGAGTGTGAGAGTATACATAGAGAAAAGCAGGGAGAATAGAGAGAGAGAGAGAAAGAGAGAGAGAGAGAGAGACAGGCCGAAATAATACAGAGAGGGAGAGGGACATTAAAGAATCCAGCGAGAGAAAGGCAGAGAGAATACACAGAGAGAGAGAGATAGAGAGACAGCAAAGAGTACAGATAGAGAAAGACATAGAAAATAGAGCGAGAGAGAAAAGAGTACAGAGAGAGAAAGACATAGAGAATACAGAGAGATAGAGACAGCAAAGAGTACAGAGATAAAAAGACAGAGGGAATACAGAGAGAGAGAGCAAATAGTACAGAGAGAGAAAGACAGAAAGAATACAGAGAGAGAGACAACAACAAGTACAGAGAGAAAAAGACACATAGATTACAGAAAGAGAGAAACAGCAAAGGGTACATAAAGAGAAAGATAGAGAGAATACAGAGAGAGATAGAGAGAGAGAGAGAGAGAGAGAGAGAGAGTGAGTGAGAAAGCAAAGAGTACAGAGAGAGAGCAAATAGTACAGAGAGAGAGAAAGACAGAAATAATACAGAGAGAGAGAGAGAGAGAGAATAACAAATACAGAGAGAAAAAGACAAATAGATTACAGAGAGAGAGTGCAAAGGGTACAGAAAGAGAAAGACAGAGAGAGAGGGAGAGAGCGAGAGAAAGCAAAGAGTACAGAGAGAGAACGACAGAAAGAAAACAGCGAGTGAGACAGCAAAGAGTACAGAGTGAGAAAGAAAGAGAGAATACAGAGAGAGAGATAGACAGCAAAGAGTACATAGAGACTAAGACAGAGAGAATACAAAGAGAGAGACAGAAAATAGTAAAGATAGAAATACAGAGAGAATACAGAGAGAGATAGACAGCAAAGAGTACAGCAAGAAAAAGACAGAGAGAGAGAGAGAGTGCAAAGAGTACAGAGAGGGAAAGACAGAGGGAATACAGAGAAATAGAGAGAAAGCAGAGAATACAGAGATATAAAGACCGAGAGAATACAGAGAAAGAGAGCAGAGAGTACAGAGTGAAAAAAACTGAAAAAATTTAGAGACCGAGACAGCAGAGAAAAAAGAGAAATAGAGACAGAGCTAGAGAGACAGAAAGACAGAGAGAGAGAAAGAAAGAAAGAGAGGTTTTATGAGTTCACTGATCACATTCCTGGATTCTGATGTTCTATATTTACAATTTTTACTGCAATAAGCTTTGGGTCTCTTCCAAGCATTTTTACAGCTCATATGCATCAAATAGTAGATTTAGGGCTCATTCAGATTGACACTGAGACTCGGCTTCAATTCTGGCCAGTTGTTTTTCTGCATATGCATCAACCTTGGAGCTGCGCACAGGCAGCCTATAGACGTGGATGTGGACTCAGTGGCTGCATGGACACCGTCTTGATAAAAATATGTCAAAATATGACATGCAGGTAAAAGTGAAGCCCCGTACACAGAAACCTGCCCATATCTCAAACTTTGATATGTGACTGTGTTTGTGCAGATACTGCATATGTACCCACTTACTGTATACTGTATTCACAACAAAAAAACAACTCAGAACAACTCATCATCTAACCTAATAAGTCTAAGTGATCAGTGAGGTGTCCCCAGCACAGGGATCCGAGCATGTTCACAGGCTCAGCACTTCTGGAAAGGGTACAGATACAATCTGACAGTAGTATTCAAACAGCCATACTGAATATATATACACCTAAACACACTAGGGTAAAATAAGCCTTAGAGCTCATTCAGACTAGCGATGCTCTTTGAAAACTGATCCAAGATCCAAGACCTTTAAAATGAAAGTAGTGAGGAGGCATTGTATAGCCTAAAATGCTCTATGAAGGGTGCTCCAAATACAGATTGTTCTTCAAAGTGCATTGCAAGTGTGAACAAACCCCAAGGGCTATTTTACATTAGCATTGCTCTCTGAAAGCAATCCACAATCTAGATCGCTCTTCAGAAAGCATTTTCCAGTCAAAATCTCCTCACCACCTGCTTTAACCCCTTAAGCAACATAGTAGCACATGCACTGCACACAGTTTCATGTTCAGCGGTTGGTACTGCCCACTTAAAACAACAGATGGAATTATTTTTGACGACCCATGATGAAAATCCATACTGTACATATACACCTACACACATTAAATGTGATCATCATCTCATTGTGCTTATGATGTTCTTCATCATTATTATGATAACCAGAGAATAAGATGTGTAAATGCTGTAGTTGTTATATGGCTTTGCATCATAGGGGTTAGAGCAGGTGGTGAGGAGGTGTTGTATGTCAATGCTTTCAAATGCTATATATACTCTATATATATATATATATATATATATATATATATATATATATATATATATTCTTCTCATTTCATTCTTTGTGAGCTGTTTTGCAGTAAAAGTCAAATCAGAGTGTGTACACCTTCACTTTCTCCCTTCACCTCTCCCTGAGCTGGATCACAAGAAAAATGTCAACAGAGTGTAGCCACCCACTCAATTTGCTTGAATAAATGAGGAAGTGGCAAAGTAGATAAATAAGGGAAATAAAAAAGAGGTGATCCAGTAATGAGGGAGGCATGGTCTAGAGAGATTAAACATGCCCTATTATGTGATGCAGTAAGGCAGTACATGATGGAACATGACGTTTCCTGGATAGATGATACAGGAAATTAAGGTCAGATGCATTTTTATTTTTTTTACAAAAGAGGTGCAGATTCAAAGCTGCTATGGACTAGGCAAGTTAGAGATAAGCAAATTGGGATAGCTTGGGCAGAAAATACATTTGAAAAGGCTTTTCTTTATTATGAAAAGTGAAATTCTGCCTGAAAAGGTGAACATTGCCTCTAAGTCCAATTAGAGTTGTTTTAGAAGACAATGATGTGGTTTCAGCGGCTCTGCTCATCTCTGACCCACTCACAGAGAGTTGCATTTCTTCACTGTTGAAAATAGTTACAATCATTATAAATAGCTGGATTCATTAAAAATAGCTGGAATCGTGGAGTGGTGGAACTGAATTCACTGAAAAGGTGGGGAGTATAAATGAAGTGCATAGATATTTTTTTAGATATGTGAGATATCAATTCAGAATATCCTACAGCTAACATAGAATAACATTACAAAATAAATAAAAATATTATTTATCATTAGGATATTTACCTTATAGTTTAAAAACTGTTTTTAAAAATGTTTGCCTTCTCTAAAAAAAAAAAAAATGTAATGAGTATCCAGGGGTTAGGAAGTGATGTTGATTAATTTCCTGGTTTATTTAATAATTATGAAGAGTTTACGCTTATTTTAAAAGAATGATATTATCTCTGCCTCCTGTATGAATTAACTGTCATCAACACCAGTTAAATTGTGCTCTTTACTAAAAATCTTCATCTCTTTGCAAGTTAAAAATGGTTAGTTTGTGGAAGAATTAATTGTCTGTCTGATGTTTTTGTCTCCTTGCTGCAGTACCATAAAAGACTTGTCTCATCAATTACTTGGTAGCAGCAACTTCATATATCTGTATCTAAAAGTGTTGAGGCTGGAACACATTAGGGATGTGCAGTCAGGGGAGAGAGCCTCATCTGCCATAATCATAAAGAAGAAGAAAAAAAATTAGCTTCAAGGGTATTTAGCCAAAATCCTACCCCACCAGTGGTCATAATTTAGGGCTCCTATCATCTATGGTTCCGGAGATACGGGCTCCTTGCACTGTCAAAAGCTACATACAGAGCAGCCAGTTTAAATACAAGCTGACACACTCTGTTTGCAACAGACTGAGAGGATGAGCTCACAGTGCCTCTCACTTCTTGTCAGAGGAACTGAGCTCGATGGACAGCTTGGAGCCTTGGACCAATGGTAAAGCACCTTTGGAACAAGCTGTCCAATACAAATGCTGCAGTGGAGGCTCTCCTCTCACTGCAGTGTCATAGAAGGGGCATGTGTCTAAACGACACTTGCTCCCTACCAGCCCAGCCCTCTTATCTACAAGAAAAAAACATGTGTTTATGGGTATAAGATTTACCAATAATTAGGGATGAGCCTGATGTTTGAGTCAAATGTAAGTTTGACTCGAACATCGGGTGTTCGACTGTTCGCCAAATAGCAAACAATTTGCAGTGTGCACTGCAAATTTAAAAGCCATGGAACACCCTTAGGGGCGGACTGACAACTCATGGGGCCCCCAGGCAATATGAGATTATGGGGCCCCCGGGCAAGAGGAGATTATAGGGTCCCTAGTCAATAGATTATGGGGCCACACAGTATACATACACAGTATACATACACAGACACACAATATATACACACAGTATACACACACAGTATACATACACATACAGACACGCACAGTATACATACACACACTGAGAATGTACTGGAGAGGCAGGGCAGCTATAATCTTGGGATTTTTAGACCAAAAGGATGTCGGTAAGGGACATTTCAGGGACAGATGTAAAAAAACACAGATTTTTACATACTGTCCCTGGTTTTACTGAGGCTGGCAATGGGGGCCCCCTATTGGCATGAGGCCCTCGGGCTCGAATGGTCAGTCCGCCCCTGAACACCCTTTAAAAGTCTATGGAAGAAATCAAAAGGGCTCATTTTAAAGGCTGGGTCTTTTTTTTTCCGGCTCATCCTTACCAATAATACCATGTTTTTCTCATACAGTTAAGAGGGAGGATCTGCTGATGTTGAAAAGGTACTGTTTTAATCAAGCTAAATATCATTCTATTATGCTATACGTCATAAGATAATAATGTATTATTAATCTATTTACTGTGAAATTACTGGTTTGAAGTTATAACTTCAAACTAAAGTCATTTGTCCATTAAACCACCTGCTTGAGTGCAGCTTTTGAAAATATAGAAAATTACCTTAAAAACAATATATATAATATTTATTTGTATATTACTTACTTATGGCAATTAACCACTTGCCACCCAGGCCAATTCTAAAACTTCTCTCCTACATGTAAAAATATTGGGCCAGATTCAGATACAATTACATTGGCGCAGAGTATCAGAGATACACTACGCTGCCGTATTTTACCAGGCTGTACGACGAATCCTGGTAGATTTTGTCCCTTACGATATGGCGGCGTAGTGTATTTCTCGCCGCGTAATCGAAATACGCGATTAGGGGGCGTGAAGCATTTAAATTAGGCGCGTCCCCGCGGCGATCGAACTGCGCATGCTCCGTTCAGAAATTTCCCGCCGTGCATTGCGCGAAATAACGTTGATACGTCATTCGTTGTTTGAGTAGCGTCGTTTACGGACATTCCTATTCCCGGACGTTTTACGTCAAAAATAAAAAAAGACGTTGGAAAACGTTGATATTCGACGCGGGAACAACGGCCATACTTAACATGGGCTGTCTAATATTAGACCAGCAAAAAGCTGGTATAGTTTTACGCAGCAAAAAGATGACTAAAGATGCCGTAAGAGATTGCGATTGACGCTCGTAATTTCGTGGATCGTCGGCAAAAGCTAATTTGCATACCCTGACGCAGAAAACGACGGGAACTCCACCCAGTGGCCCCAAATTTATTGCAGCGTAGATCCGAAGGCGTACAAACACGTAAGCCAGTCGGATTGAAGCCCGCAGCCGTATTTTCATGGTTTGAGGTTTTAGAGTGAAAAAACGCGCGTAATTTGAAAGTACTCCAGTCTAACGCGAGTTAGACAGGAGTAAGGGCTCTGTGAATCTGGCCCATTATTTTTTGCTAGAAAATTACTCATTACACCTGGAATATATATATATATATATATATATATATATATATATATATATATATATATATATTTTAGAAGACACCCTAGGGAATAAAATGGTGGCAGTTCAAACTTTTTATGTCAGCAATTTTTTAAACACTTTTTTTAAAGAAACTGTTT
This sequence comes from Rana kukunoris, assembly GCA_029574335.1. Classification (NCBI taxonomy): domain Eukaryota; kingdom Metazoa; phylum Chordata; class Amphibia; order Anura; family Ranidae; genus Rana; species Rana kukunoris. The sequence continues at coordinate 180,196,935 of CM056050.1, read as the reverse complement.
CATGAATATAAAATATGATGTTACACTGAGTAAATAGATACCTAACATGGCACGCTTTAAAATTGCACACACTTGTGGAATTGCTCCGAACTTCAGTACTTAAAAACCTCCATAGACGACCATTTAAAAATGTTTACAGGTTACATGTTTAGATTTACAGAGGTGGTCTAGTGCTTATTTTGCAGTGTATTATTTTACATTTGCCGTCTATGTAACCTGTGTGTATCTGGCTCTGATACTAGCCAGTGCCTGACCAGCCACTGACCTCACCACATGTCCCTGGTAAACATATGTCTAATTTCTGTTGGAAGCCAGGAATCATTCTTTGGGCAAGTTCCTTAGACCTCATGTCAACTCTACTAACCATGTATTCCTCCAATAGATGGACACATGCTCCATATACCCGCCCAGACACTGCCATGCACACATGCAGGATTTGGTGAGACTTTCAATTCATGCAATAAGCACAGAGCACCAGTGAAAAAAAAAGTAGCACTAAAACATTTATTGCACGGTACAAGGGTTATTATATTTTCTACTATGGCAGTGATGGATCACTGGCCATGCATAAATAAAAGTAAAAGTAACGGGATAGAAGAGTATGCTAAAATCAATGCCTTGTTTTATAAGGTGCATTAATCTTTATGCTTTCTTTGCAACCTTCTGAGTCACTTATCCAAACATGCATATGTGTATCAGGTGTCAGCATACCCAATATGCACATGCTTGTTAAAGGTTAGTAATTTACTTAGAATTAAAGAAGAATAGGAATGTTATTCTTATGTTTTTTTGCCTTTAGAAACAAATCAGCAGTAACAGATTCCAAACTCATCTTTTGATGGATTATTTTAAAAGCAGAACTTTAGCCAAAAAAACTAAAGGCTCATTAAAAGTAAAAAAATATATATATACTTAATTTGCTTCAACTCCAACCTGCCCCCACCCCACAGTATTTTTTTTTCTTTTTCAAAATGACTTTATTCTTTTGTGTAAGGGATGGCCTGCATCATTCAACTGACTTCCTCTGACCCAGGCCATCTTAGACTTTATTTCAACCAGCAGACATACAGTGAACTAATTGGTTCTTTGTGCTGCTTTTAATTGTCCCATTCTGAGGTTTGCTGTACAGGACTACAAGAGACTGGTACAATATTACAATCAAGTACATACATGCTTGCATCAAAACTTTCAACAACATTCAACATTTTTTGAATGTGGTAATGGACATAGAGCTGCATTATTATGTTTCATTTCTCTTTGCCTGAAGTTCAGCTTTAAATAACATTATAACTGGAAATAGTACATTATATAGAACCATTGAGAAAAAAGTCCCCTATTAAAAAAAATTTGAATGAACACCCTGTCTGTGTTATACCTGTTTTTTTTTGTTTTTTTTCGGTTTTCATAACTTTGTTATTTTGTATTTCTCACAATAATGTAACTTTCTCTGAATGTCATGAAAAAACATTTCAAGCTTTTATGTTTGTTAAATATGCAGGGTAATGCCGCAACATACTCAGAAGGAAAATATGTTCAGCATTCTCAAAAATGCTATACACCGCAACAATTACCTTTCCTGATTTAGAACACCTACAATACAAATTCATAAATTTACTTGATGGGTATAATTCCCATAGAAATCAGACATTATTGTCAGATAAATAATCTTTTGCCTCTGCTGATGAAAGTTACTTTGTCCAATGACTCAGTTGAAATGTCACGACTAGTTGTTTCACACAGTTAGTTTAGCTTTAAATGTTAACTTTCTCTTCTTTAGGGGAAAAACAGCCAGGGAAAGAAAAAAATTACTTTTCAACATAGTTTAGCATCTATCCTTTGGAAATTATAGAGTGTTGTCATAGTATAAAGCTGAGTTTGTAAAGTAAATATAAGAAAATAATTAATTTTAGCGTGTAGCACTTTGATTTTTAAATAAGGTAAATATACTACGCACAGTATATACAGTACTGTGCAAACGTTTTAGACACTTGTGCAAAACTGCTCTAAGGTGAGGAAGCTTTAAGAAATAATGCAATATATTGTTTTTATTTATCGATAAACAAACTAAAAAGTGCATAAACAGAAAAAAAAAAAGAATTAAAAAACAGTGTTGAAGTGTACCTAGGAGAACCAATGCTTTTTCCAAATTCAAAGGGTGGTCATACCAAATATTGATTCAGGTTTTTTAGGCTTATGCTTATTGGTAAATTGTTCATTGATACAAAAAAACTATTCATCTTATTACTATAAAACTTTGTGATGATTAAAAGGAAAAAATTAATCTGTAAATAGTTTTTTTTTTTAAAAGAGAGCCTGTTATCACCCCAGGAATATCAAGTTAAAACAGATACATATGCTTGCGTGCTTCATACTATCTCTGTTCATATATCATTTTTTTTTTTATCACCTCCAACACTCTGGAAGTGTCAGAGGCTAAGCAAGATAGAGCTCTGCAGCTTCCTGGCCCCGATAGCACCCAAACTCCTAACAACAGTCTCCGAAGATGTTATTTCTTTTTCTGAAAATTCTAGTTTCCTGGCTGTTCTGCTGATAAACAAACATCCTAGAATAGGTATGCAAATCAGTGACTTTAGTATGAATTTAATCAATGTTTCCCATTATTAACTAAGAAAGAACTGAAATCAATGACAACTATGCAACTGGCACTTTTAGAAGAATGGCGGCCACCATATCCCTCCTATTAAAGGTTTATTTTAAAGTAGATGGACACTCCTATAAAATCACATTAAATGTCAACTCCACCTTTCTGACCATGTTTCATATTAGATCCATAAAATCTAACACAGATGATCATGTGGTGAAGAGCTGCCATGATTGGCTCTATAAGGCCCTGTACACACAATCAGACATGTCCGAGGAAACATGTCCGACGGACCAATTTCATCGGACCACGCTGAAGTGGTCTGTTGGTCTGATGTGCGTACACACCATCGGACCAAAATCCCCTCGGACCAGAATGCGGTGATGTAGAATACAACGACGTGATGAAAAAAACAAGTTCAATGCTTTCAAGCATGCGTCAACTTGATTCTGAGCATGCGCGGGATTTTGGTCCAATGATTTTGTGTACTAACCATCGAACATGTCCGATGGACAGGTTTCCAGCGAACAGGTTTCTAAGCATGTTTGGAAACTTTTGTTCGCTGGAAAACAGTCCGATAGGCCGTACACACGATCAAACATGTCCGCTATAACTGGTCTGGGGACCAATTTCAGCGGACATGTTTGATCGTGTGTACGCAGCCTAAAGGGGCTGTAAAGGTATTTTTTTCCCTAAATAGCTTCCTTTACCTTAGTGCAGTCCTCCTTCACTTACCTCATCCTTCCATTTTGCTTTTAAATGTCCTTATTTCTTCTGAGAAATTCTCACTTCCTGATCTTCTGTCTGTAACTACAAACAGTAATGCAAGGCTTCTTCCCTGGTGTGGAGAAAGCCTCTTGAGGGGGAGGGGGAGCAGCAGTGTCAGGACACTTTCTACTTTGCAGATAGAGAAAGGAGCTGTGTGTTAGTGGGCCCCTTTTGGCACCTTTTTTTTGGGGGGGGGGGGGGGCAGGTACCGGGTTTTGACAGGTACCTGCTTCTACTTTCAACTGAGTTTTTTGAAGCAAACTCAGCTGGAAGTTTGGCCCCCTTCTCCTTCCATAACATCCAGCCAAATTAAAGAGAGCAGAAAACTTTGCGCATGCACAGTAGGGAACTGGCTGTGAAGCCACATGGCTTCACTGCCAGTTTTCCTAAGGCCCCATACACACGAGCAGACAGATTTATTCAAATCGGTCGGGCAGACCGATTTGAACAAATCTGTCTGCTGGGGACGTATTGGTTTGATCGTGTACACACGATCAAACCAAAATCCCTGCCGGCAGACGGCGCGGTGACGTGGCGGTGACGTTGACGCCGCCACGTCACCGCACCAGGAAGTAAATCACTTCCGCGCATGCGTCGAATCCATTCGACGCATGTGCGAGAAGACATGTCTGCTGGTTAGCGTACTAACCAGCAGACATGTCGGGCGGACAGGTTCCCAGCCAACAGATTTGAAAGCATGCTTTCAAATCTGTCGGCTGGCCAAATCCGTCTGCTCGCCCGTACACAATATCGAATCTGTCTCCTCGGACGGTCGGGCCGACCGTTTCCAGCAGATAGATTTGATCGTGTGTACGCAGCCTTAGTGGAGATGGCAGCGGAAGCCAATTGAAAAAAATTAGCTTGGGTGAAGACACCTCTGGATTCTTGGAAAGTGTAAGTGTCCAAATATTAAAAGTCAACAACTTTAGTATTTGTAGCTGCTGACTTTTATTTTGTTTTCTGAAGGAGCCTGGAGCTCCTCTATAAGTTGATAGATGTGATTCTAGGCAAGTTTTTCACAACATTAAAACAGTTTATCCAAAAGACCTTGGCTTGGATCTTTGGGCTGATTTATTAAAGGAACAGTATATTAAGTGAACGTGTGTTTACTGTGAATACCCAATCCTGTGCCCAGGAAATAATGTTTTTTTTTTCTCACATCTTCATATTTTCATGGACGTGAACTCCACCTTAATTTACTCAATAAGCTAAGTGAGGCATAAACAAATTGTGCATACACTTTCCAAAGTGAACTGTCTATATTCTTTTTTCAAATCAACCCCTTTATGTTGCATCTAATTATGTGGAGTTTTATTTTCCTTTTTTATATAAGAACAGAAAGGAAAAGAGAATAGTAATTAAAATGAATATATTTAAAAGCTATTCTCTTGTCTATGGTACCTACTGCTGCTTTGATATGTTTATAATGATCTCCTGGAAAGTATTGTTCCTCTGGGATGTATTACAAGGTGTACAGACAGTAATTGTGACTTCCTAAAATGGTTAATACAGATTTTTTTATGGTGATGTCTCTTTAGGATACATGTTTTGTTTGTGTTTACACTGAGAAATTACAGTTATCATGTATTTCTTTTCTAGCATGTTTTTTTTTTTTGTCCACAATGTGATTAATCCCTATGCTTTATTAGGGAGTATAGTGTTAACCATGTGTCTTTATTTATAATAACCTATTGAATGTTATCCTTACTAATTATATTAACAATAATGCTGTATTATCTATATATATTTCAACCAGCAGACATACAGTGAACTAATTGGTTCCTTGTGCTGCTTTTAATTGTCCCATTCTGAGGTTTGCTGTAAAGGACTACAAGAGACTGGTACAATATTACAATCAAGTACATACATGCTTGCATCAAAACTTTTAACAACATTCAACATTTTTTGAATGTGGTAATGAACATAGAGCTGCATTATTATGTTTCATTTCTCTTTGCCTGAAGTTCAGCCTTAAATAACATTATAACTGGAAATAGTACATTATATAGAACCATTGCGAAAAAAGTCCCCTACTAAAAAAAAATTGAATGAACACCCTGTGTGTGTTATACCTGTTTTTTTTTTCGTTTTTCATAACTTTGTTATTTTGTATTTTTCACAATAATGTAACTTTCCCTGAATGTCATAAAAAACATTTCAAGCTTTTATGTTTGTTAAATATGCAGGGTAATGCCACAACATACTCAGAAGGAAAATATGTTCAGCATTCTCAAAAATGCTATACACCGCAACAATTACCTTTCCTGATTTAGAACACCTACAATACAAATTCATAAATGTACTTTATGGGTATAATTCCCATAGAAATCAGACATTATTGTCAGATAAATAATCTTTTGCCTCTGCTGATGAAAGTTACTTTGTCCAATGACTCAGTTGAAATGTCACGACTAGTTGTTTCACACAGTTAGTTTAGCTTTAAATGTTAACTTTCTCTTCTTTAGGGGAAAAACAGCCAGGGAAAGAAAAAAAATACTTTTCAACATAGTTTAGCATCTATCTTTTGGAAATTATAGAGTGTTGTCATAGTATAAAGCTGAGTTTGTAAAGTACATAAGAGAAAATAATGAATTTTAGCGTGTAGCACTTGATTTTTAAATAAGGTAAATGTACTACGCACAGTATATACAGTACTGTGCAAACGTTTTAGACACTTGTGCAAAACTGCTCTAAGGTGAGGATGCTTTAAGAAATAATGCATTATATTGTTTTTATTTATCGATAAACAAGCGCATAAACAGAAAAAAAAACGAAATAAAAAACAGTGTTGAAGTGTACCTAGGAGAACCGATGCTTTTTCCAAATTCAAAGGGTGGTCATACCGAATATTGATTCAGGTTTTTTATGCTTATGCTTATTGGTAAATTGTTCATTGATACAAAAAAAAACTATTCATTTTATTACTTTAAAACTTTGTGATGATTAAAAGGAAAAAATTCATCTGTAAATAGTTTTTTTTTTAAAAGAGAGCCTTTTATCACCCCAGGAATATCAAGTTAAAACAGATACATATGCTTGCGTGCTTCATACTATCTCTGTTCATAAATAAAAAAAAAAAATTATCACCTCCAACACTCTGGAAGTGTCAGAGGCTAAGCAAGATAGAGCTCTGCATCTTCCTGGCCCCGATAGCACCCAAACTCCTGACAACAGTCTCCGAAGATGTTATTTCTTTTTCTGAAAATTCTAGTTTCCTGGCTGTTCTGCTGGTAAATAAACATCCTAGAATAGGTATGCAAATCAGTGACTTTAGTATGAATTTAATAAATGTTTCCTATTATTAACTAAGAAAGCACTGAAATCAATGACAACTATGCAACTGGCACTTTTAGAAGAATGGCGGCCACCATATCCCTCCTATTAAAGGTTTATTTTAAAGTAGATGGACACTCCTATAAAATCACATTAAATGTCAACTCCACCTTTCTGACCATGTTTCATATTAGATCCATAAAATCTAACACAGATGATCATGTGGTGAAGAGCTGTCATGATTGGCTCTATAAGGCCCTGTACACACAATCAGACATGTCCGAGGAAACATGTCCGACGGACCGTTTTCATCGGACCACGCTGAAGTGGTCTGTTGGTCTGATTAAATTAAAGTACTGTCATGTCTGCGTGAAGGGAGGACAAAACAAAAACATTCTTATTATTCCTCCACTTCACAGCAAGCAAATTATTACACTTGGAGCAGGCTCTCTCCCCCAGTCTAAGACGGGAATCTACAAGCCTCTAGGGTAAATAGGTTGCATGGTGCCATATGTGCCAATTAGATGATCAAACAGGCGATCAAAATGTGGCACGCTCGTGTAATAATTGTCCACATACAAATGGTACCCCTTTCCGAATAAGGGTGACACCAAGTTCCACACTATCTTGCCAGCACTCCCTATGTAATCTGGGCAGTTCTCCGGCACTACGTGACTCTCTCTTTCACGCTTGCTGGGAAGGTACTGCTTCAAAGACAAGCAGCCAGAAAATGTAATGAGGGACTCATCAACCCCGACAACTTGATGGGGAGTATAAAAGGCTGGAAAACACGTTGAAGTGGTTTAGGAGGGGCCAAATTTTGTTAAGCTAATTGAATTTAGGGTCACCACGAGGACGTCAAAGTTCATTGTTGTTGAAGCGCGTGAACTGCAAGATATGTATCGTGCCCTGGCCATGGAGGCAGAGAACACTGGCAAATGGTAAACTGGGTCAATGGACCAATATGACCAATATGACCGCAGCTCTCTCAATTTAACTATGCCTATGTCAAAAGGATAGGCCTAGAAGGGTCTTAAATTTAGAAACCGTAATTGGTTTTCATTATTTGGCAAGGGAGGACTGGGGATTAGAGTTGAGCGAACCCAAACTGTAACTGTAATAATTGCTGAAGTTCGGGTTCAGGAAAAAAAAATGCGCGAAGGTCCCTGCAAATTCAATAACCAGACCCTTTAGGTCTGGTATGGATATTAAGGGGAACCCCACCGTCAATTTAAAACAAAATTACGTGGGGTTCCCCCCAAATATCCATAACCAGACCCTTAAGGTCTGGTGTGGATTTTAAGGGGAACGCCTCCCCTATTAAAGAAATGTTGCAGCTTCAGCAGCGTCATTCGCAGAGCTGTGCTCTGAATGGATGGATCTTCTCATTGCTGGACCAACCGGCCGTCGCTGGAGAGATCACCCGGCGCTGGATATAAGACAATGTTGGAGCAGGGAGCAGCATCGATCGTCTATTTTCACCGCTGGATTTTTATTTGGTTTAATTAACAAAGTAATTTGTTCTACGGTGTGTGTGTTTTTTTCCTTCCTTCGTGAAATGGTAGGGGTACAGTGTACCCCATTACCATTTCACACAGGGGGGGCCAGGATCTGGGGGTCCCCTTTGTTAAATGGGTCTTTCAGATTCTGATAAGCCCCCTGCCCGCATACCCCCACAACCACTGGGCAAGGGTTGTGGGGATGAGACCCTTATACCCATCAACATGGGGACAAGGTGCTTTGGGGGGCACCCCAAAGCACCCTCCCAATGTTGAGGGCATGTGGCCTGGTGCAGTTCAGGATAGGGGGGGGCACACTCTGTCCCCCCCTCTTTTCTACGGCCGGCCAGGTCAATGTGCTCGGATAAGGGGTCTGGTGTGGATTTTAGGGGGAACTCCACGCCATTTTTTTTTAAATTTGGGGTGGAGTTCCCCTTAAAATCTACACCAGACCTGAAGGGTCTGGTTATGGATATTTGGGGGGAACCCCACCACATTTTTTTTTAAATTGACGGCGGGGTTCCCCTTAACCACTTAAGGACCGCCTACTGCACATTTACGTCGGCAGAATGGCACGGCTGGGCACATCAACGTATATATACGATGATTTTAGTACCCAGCCGTGGGTCGCGGGCGCGCGCCCGTGACCCGGTCCGAAGCTCCGGCCACACGGCTTCCCCGTGCTTCTCTGTGGCTGTAGCATCGATCGCGTCATCCCTGTAATAGGGGGACGCGATCGATGACGTCACACCTACAGCCACACCCCCCTACAGTAGTAAACAAAACACATAGGCACACATCCCCTACAGCGCCATCTGTGGTTAACTCCCAAACTGCAACTGTCATTTCCACAGTAAACAATGCAAATTTAAATGCATTTTTTGCTGTGAAAATGACAATTGTCCCAAAAATGTGTCAAAATTGTCCGAAGTGTCCGCCATATTGTCGCAGTCACGAAAAAAAACGCTGATCAACGCTATTAGTAGTAAAAAAATAATAATTAACAAAAATGCAATAAAACGATTCCTTATTTTGTAAACGCTATAAATTTTGCGAAAACCAACCGATAAACGCTTATTGCGATTTTTTTCACCAAAAATATGTAGAAGAATACGTATCGGCCTAAACTGAGGAAAAAAAAAGTTTTTTTTATATATTTTTGGGGGATTTTTATTATAGCAAAAAGTAAAAAATATTGCATTTTTTTTTAAATTGTCGCTCTATTTTTGTTTATAGCGCAAAAAATAAAAACCGCAGAGGTGATCAAATAACACCAAAAGAAAGCTCTATTTGTGGGGAAAAAAGGACGCCAATTTTGTTTGGGAGCCACGTCGCACGACCGCGCAATTGTCAGTTAAAGCGACACAGTGCCGAATCGCAAAAAGGGGCAAGGTCCTTTACCTGCATTTTGGTCCGGGTCTTAAGTGGTTAATATCCATACCAGACCTAAAGGGTCTGGTTATTGAATTCGGGGGGACCCCCGCGCATTTTTTTTCTTTACTAAAAGTCCGTGTCCCATTGACTTCAATGGGGTTCGGAGTTAGGGTTCAGGTTTGGGTTCCCGAACCCGAACTTTTTTTTTTAAAGTTCGGGTTCTGGTCTGAACCCGAACATCCAGGTGTCCGCTCAACTCTACTGGGGATTAGTGGCAATGTATTGACAGCATACAAATTACTTTGGTCCACAATAGATCTATAGAGATCTTCCGTGAAAAATAGCGAATAAAAATCAACTGTTTCTGCCTGAATTCCGGGTTGGCCAGTGAATGGGGGAAGTACGTGTGCTGCAGAAGTGGTGGTCTCCCAATTAAGATTGGCAAATTCTATGACACTATGGGCACGACTGGCATGTCTTTGTCTTCTTGATGGCAGCTGGACACTACTTGTGCTTGCCACCTCGCCAGCTTGAACTACGCTTATGGGACTCGCCACGTCACCAAGTGTTACTGCAGTACTGGATGTATGACCAGGGTGTACTAGGCCACTGGTGCTTGCCAGTTCACCAGAAGGATGAGGGGCACTAGTACTTCTCTGCTCCATACGAGAGCCCCGCTGTTCTTGCACCTTAACAACAGAAGAAAAAGAATGGGGTCAGGTATGTCTGACCTTGGCAGGGACCTCAAAATCCTCACCAGTGCTATCTGTCATGGAGCCGCTGTCGTCTACAGGATCATATTCTGAGCCTGAATCTGACAGATGAGTGACTTCCTTTTCACTATCTGTCATGCTCAGAAACGTGTAGGCCTCTTCACAACTGTACCTTCGATTTGCCATTTTGGACTCTAAATTTACTGGTACAACTAGTGAGATTCACAGGAAAAAAAGCACCTAGGCTGTCAGCAACTGAGTCAAACACTACCAAAAAAACTCCCCTTTCACACTTATACGACTTGTCTCACAATTTTGGACTGCAAAATCGTATGACAAGTCATTCTCCATGATTTTCAATGAACACCATTCATACTGGCACGACTTTAAGTCGTGCCAACTTCAAAGTAGTCCCTGCACTACTTTGGTCCAACTTCCATGCGAGTTATTGTCCATAGACCTCAATGTTAAACGCTCAAGTAGCATGCAAATCGTACCTGAATAATATAGACACAATTTCAGTAAGATTTCAGTACGATTTCAGTACAACTTTGTAAGCACAAGCAGATTTTTAACCCTAGTCCCACCCAATCCTTTCAGCATAGTAGCCCTTCCCAAGCACATTTTTCCACCACACATTCACTTCCTGGTTATTCCCTCGGGAACAATGTGCTCCAAACAGGTAAAAAAAAGAGACGTCCTCGATAATGAGCAAATCATTAGATTTGTCCGTGACCAGCTATTTATGATTTGTGTGACCCAAACTACAAAGACCTAACCACCAATGTAAGGAGCATTCTTCCCACTGACCGCCAATGTAAGGAGCATTCTTCCTACTGACCACCAATGTAAGGAGCATTCTTCCCACTGACCAACAATGTAAGGAGCATTCTTCCCACTGACCACCAATGTAAGGAGCATTCTTCCCACTAACCACCAATGTAAGGAGCATTCTTCCCACTGACCACCAATGTAAGGAGCATTCTTCCCACTGACCACCAATCTAAGGAGCATTCTTCCCACTGACCACCAATGTAAGGAGCATTATTCGCACTGATCACCAATGTAAGGGACATTCTTCTCACTGATCACCAATGTAAGGAGCTTTCTTCCCACTGATCACCAATGTAAAGGACAATCTTCTCACTGATCACCAATGTAAGGAGCATTCTTCTCATTGATCACCAATGTAAAGAACATTCTTCCCACTGACCACCAATGTAAGGGACATCCTTCCCACTGACCACCAATGTAAGGATCATTCTTCTCATTCTTCATTATAGAGGACCCAAAATTGACCCCTATCTTCACGATTGGCAATGATGGGATGTATCCAATATCCACGTCTTTTCCGCCTCGGCTTCTTCTCCTCTTCTTCCTCATGCACTGCTACTGCTGCAGCAGCAATGACAACTGTGGTGGCAGAAAAAGGAATTGCCTCACACCATGTATGTTTTCATTGGTAAGCCCAGGTTCACACTGGGCTGCGGGAGTGAAGCTGTGCGAGTTCAGCTGAACTCGCACGGCTTCACTCCCGCCCGACAGTCCCGATTTCAGCCGCAATTTCAGAGACATCTGTGCAAGTTTCTGCACAGATGTCAATGTAGCCCTGGTTCACACTGGTGGGTTCTGACATGCGATTTGGCATGTCAAATCGCACATCACAAGGGCGGATTTTGCCGCCCTTGTGACTATGTACACTATACTGTATAACTGCACTACAAAATTCCTTTACAAGTAATGCATATTTTAAAATGTGATTACTAATAACATATTTGTAAAGGAATTTTGTAGTGCAGTTATACAGTATAGTGTACAGTACAGTATATGGCAGGCCCAGCAAATGCAATACTGTGTACAATTATTAATATCATCATCACACTCTGTACAATATAGATTCAGTGTGCACTGCAGAAGTGTCACTCACACTGCACACTGAATCTATATTGTACAATATTGCTGCCTGGGCAGGTGAAGTGTGATGATGCTGGGCCTGCCTGGGCATGTGGAGCGGTCCGGTGGAATGTACCCTCATCTGCCCCCCCCTCCCAATTCGATGCCGCTCGCCTCGGCTCCTCACCTGCACAGGGCCATGGCCCATGGTCGGTGCACTGCTGGCGCAGTGAGTGTCCCCAGAGTCCGGACCATTGGTGGTGGAGTGGAGTGGAGCCTCCGCGGCGGCCGGGGGAGATGTCGGCGGCTGAGGTGACGGTGAGGAGGTGAGCCAGACTCACTCACTCCCGACCCGTCACACTACACTGCTGCGGGCGGGAGACTTCAGGCGCGTGCATGCGCCAGCGTCACGCGTCACAACGTCGGCGACACATCGACACATTACCCGGAGCTGGCCTGTGACCCAATCACAGGCCAGCTCCATCCCACCCTGAGTTGACAGAGTGAGAGTCTGTCCAAACTGCCCCCCCGCGCGTGCTCAATGTAACGCGGTAACGCCGCCAATGTAATGGCAACGGCGTTGCTGATGGGGTAATAGTAATCAGGTAGGTTACTAGTTACCCCTAGGAGGGCAATCGTTACATAACAGCGTTTATTTAAACAACGTTACTTACAACACTGGTCCTAATCGGCGCGACGCTGCATCTGCGGCATTGCACCGATTTCAAAAAGTAGTCTCTGTACTACTTTTTGCAATTTCAGCCCGCTATTTACATTGACACCAGAAACCTGCACAGATGTCTCTTAAATCGCGGCCGAAATCAGGACTACCAGCGGGAGTGAAATCGTGCGAGTTTGGCTTCACTCCCGCAGCCCAGTGTGAACCTGGGCTCTATCACGGCCTCAAATCGCAAAAAGTAGTACAGGAATTACTTTTTGAAATCGGTGCAGCTTGCGGCGTCACACCGATTAGGACGGTGCCATTGCCGACAATTTCCGGCAAATGCCGCCGATTTGGGATGCGATTTCACATGTGAAATCGCATCTCAAATCGTACCTAGTGTGAACCAGGGCTAATGCCAAAGTTGTGGCAAAGTCGAAGTTGTACTGATACCAAATCGCGGCGGCAAAATCGCGGCCACAAAATCGCGCGAAATCGCGGTAAAATCGTGGCAAAATCGCAGCCACAAAATCGCGGCAAAATCGCATGACTTTGAAGTCGTATAAATGTGAAAGGGGCCTTAGCGATTGCAGGGATTAGGACTGACTCTGCGAACGCTGCAGTTATGTGTTTAGTGTTTTGTAAGTGAGAGTGATCGATTGATACTGCACTTGTGTGGGCTGGGCTCGACTGGACAGAGGGGCAAAACACAGGTGCTAGCAGGTATTAGTGATGATCCCGCTAACACTGGGTTTTTGGGAACCCTAAACTGCTGGGGATGCTAGTATAGATCTGATCAGTTCAGATATTGATCTGTTCAGATACTGTACCATTAAGGGAGCTGTATGCTGCGTGCGTGGGTGTTAGCGCAACTGGCACTAATCTGACGCTGCCTGGGGTGACGAAGGCCCTATCTGACACAAAAACCTAACTGATATCACCTGCTGGATGATCAGTGGGTTAAACCTTTATTGGGTAATAAACGGTGGATGCCCTGACGCTATAAAAAGCAAACTACCCAGCGTCACCCGTAACACTTAAGGCCCGTACACACGGTCGGACATCAAACAAACTTTCCCTTGGATTTTTGTCCTAATTGATTTGTCCGGTCACACCCATAGCATACACACAGTCAGACTTTTCTGCAAACTTTTCTAAAACGTTCCCATCATCACGTGGTTTTCTGCTCTTTTCTGCTCTTTACCACCACCCTTTGGTTAACTGCTGCTATTGTTGGTTGATTTTAACATTGGTCCTGAGCATGCGTGTTTGTACTTTGTACAAAAGTTGATTGGCTTGCTGTACACACAGTCACACAAGGCACCATCGGACTTTTGTTGCCGAAAAGTTGGTCCGTTCGCAGACCCAACTTTTTGTCGGATGAAACCCGAAAAAGTTGGTCCGATGGAACGTACACACGGTCGGAAAAATTCGAAAAGTTGCAGATTTTGAAGTTGGTTGGCCAAAAGTCCGACCGTATGTATGGGGCTTTATACGGTGATCACTGGTGAAAGGGTTAACTAGGGGGCAATCAGGGGGTTAAAAACGTTTATTAGGTAGTATGTGGGGGTATCTGACGCTATAAAAAGCTGACTGTGAACCTAAATAACTAACTGGCTAACTAGCATCACCCGCAACACTAATACGGCGATCAGAAAAAAAGATTGCTTAGTGACACTGGTGACAGGGAGCGAAATGGTTACCTGGGGGGCAATCAAGGGGTTAAACCTCTATTAGGGAGGGTTTTGGGGGTATGCTACACCTAAAGGGGTCTACCATTAACTGCCCTGACACTTTTTACAGTCACAAAATGACACCAAATGCAGTGATCAGTAAATAAACGACCACTGCAATTGGTGACACTGTGACTGGGGGTGAAGGGGGTGATTGGGGGGTGACTGGGGGTGATTTATGTGCCTATGTATACTGGTGTCAGTGGTCTGTCAGTGGTCTGTTGTTGCAACTTACTGTGAGAATTCTCCTTGGCCTCCTCATTAGGGATCGCTTTTGGAATGATTCCGACCGCCGCAGGCACCAGGGGAGCCCCCCGCCCGCTGGGAGGCAGAGACGTATATATACGCCCACATGCCTGCCCGTGTCATTGTGTCTACGTATATGGTCGTGCGGCGGTCGGCAACTGGTTAAGCCACTTCTACTAATGGAACACCTCCTATTGGACAAGGCATTCTAGCAACAACCCTGTCTATGTCTTAAATAGAGTTAAAGACATTTGGCAAAGTTATTTCTGAGAAGAATGCCTGTAATACTCTACTGATTTACTGTGGGGTTGATTTACTCAAACTAGAATGCAAAATCTGGCGCAGTTGTGCATGTTAGCAATTCAGCTTCTATCTTCAGCTTGTTCAATTGAGCTTTGACAAAAAAAAAATGGAAGTTGATTTGTTTCTCTGCAAAGCTGCACCAGATTTTGTAAAAACTGACATGTTATTCAAAGTATCATATTGCACTTACAAGAATTCACATGTAAAAAGGCAGATAAAACAAACACAGCCGCTGACCTTGTCCTGCAGGGTGGTGCGTGGTGACGTCACAGAATGTAGCTCCTGGTGACAAAAGACGTCAACAGCACGGCTCTCAAGTGCCAAGTTGACGTCTTTGGACGTCATTCAAAGTGCATTACCCATGCGCGCCACTGGGTGGCGCGTGGCGGGTAAACACTGTACCGGCACATCGCTGAAAAGCCGATGCGTGTACCTGGCAGCCGCGATGTCCGTCGGGTACACGCGATCGGCGGGAACACAAGCAGGTGACAGCAGGGACGTGGAGCTCTGTGTGTAAACACAGAGCTCCACGTGCTGTCAGAGGAGAGGAGGCCGATCTGTGTCCCTTGTACATAGGGACACAGCATCGGTCACCTCCCCCAGTCACCCCCTCCCCCCACACAGTTAGAACACACCCAGGATACACATTTAACCCCTTCCACACCCCCTAGTGTTAATCCCTTCCCTGCCAGTCACATTTATACAGTAATTAGTGCATTTTTATAGCATTGATTGCTGTATAAATGTGAATGGTCCCAAATTTGTGTCAAAAGTGTCCGATATGTCCGCCGCAATATCGCAGTCCCAATAAAAATCGCAGATCGCCGCCATTACTAGTAAAAAATAAATAAAATAAAAAATAATTCTGTTCCCCATTTTGTAGGCGCTATAACTTTTGCGCAAACCAGTCGCTTATTGCTATTTTTTTTCCAAAAATATGTCTAAAAATACGTATTGGCCTTAACTGAGAAAAACAAATTGTTATTTTTTTTAAAAAAAATGGGATATTTATTATAGCAACAAGTAAAAAATATATATATTTTTTTAAATTGTCGCTCTTTTTTTGTTTATAGCGCAAAAAATAAAAATCACAGAGGTGATCAAATACCACCAAAATAAAGCTCTATTTGTGGGGAAAAAAGGACGTCAATTTTGTTTGGGAGCCATGTCGCACGACCACGCAATTGTCAGTTAAAGCGAGGCAGTGCCGGAAGCTGAAATTTCGCCTGGGCACGAAGGGGGTTTATGTGCCCAGTAAGCAAGTGGTTAATATGTCCCAATGTCTTTATGCAGATGTGTACATTTACTAAAATGTACACTATAGATATTTAAAAAAAAACTCTCTAATAGCAAAAACACACTTTTTGTTATTTTTTTCTGATTTATTAGAGTGGTAAAATGTTATCCTTTAACCATTCCAGCCTGCCAAAGGATTTAACCTGTAATGCTTTACTAACGGCACATTGATCACTATCAGTCAAAATCACAAGCAGAACGATGCTTCAAACCACAGTGCTATAGGTTAAGCTAAATTTGCAGACAACCCAGACGCCCTTCAGTTGGCAAATTATGGCATGTGCTAGACCTGAACTTGGAGTAAAGATGAAAAAATAAATCTAAGAAATCACAAAATCATCTTTTAAGGGAGCTCTAAATGTGTAAAGAAATGTAGTCAGTGCTATTTCAACGCATCCATAACGGAATGGCTGGTCTGAAGAATCTGATTGATGAGATGTCACAACAAGTTATCATTGTTTACTGTCTCACTGGTCAAGATGTCAAAGAAAGTGTAAGATTAGCTGCCAGAAAACAAAGGCATGCTCTGTGTTACCACTTTGTCAGTGCTATCTGACACTTGCCAAATCTGCCAGCAGTACTGTAAATGGCATAAATATAAACATTTATAATGAAAATATGGCCTGTAAGCTGGCTGTTATTGGGTAATTAAAAGTATGTGCAGTTTTATTTGATAGATTTTGATTGTATGTGTAATTTGATTTCCTGAAATGAGGAAAGTCAAATTCAATTAGAGTGGTATTTTTTTCACCAATACAATACTACCTTCAAAAAGAAGTGTGATACATATACTTATGTAATATATACCTGTGTCACAGCACACTTTTTAAGAGACTGTTTATTAAAAATATTATATTATTAAAAGTTGTATGTATCAGTTGGCAGCATAGCTTTATTTTAATTCCCATTTAATATGGGAACATATTGGGCTGAACCTTGAATTTATTTGTATTTGAATAAAGGGGTACTGTATGCTGTATGGAACCTCACATACAATAAGTTTAATTTCTAGATAAGGGATATATTTCATGCACATATGTCTCACTGATATCAATTAAATACTGAGGCATAAAATAACCTAATAAATGTGTAATAAATGTGTTTTCATTTTGCATTTAAAACAAATCTTTTAAGTGCTACTTGATTACATGTACAGCTTTGCAGTTGAGACCATTGCATTTTGTTCTTGCTCAATCTAATTCTAATATCATTATCCTAATGGCTAGAGAATGTACAAAACATAAAAAAAATAAAAAAAAATTACATATCTGTCAAAGAATAAATGTAAGTCTATCTTCCTCATGGAAAAAAATATGTTTAAATCCTAATTCAAGAAATTATATCTGTAAACATTCAAAGCTAACATTCTGATCTCCATTGACTTCCTAATACACGGCAAGTTATTGGAAAGTAAATGTGCTTTCAGCTGGAAATGTAATAATCCTGTCATTGCGGTTCAGAAAATACACAAACTGTTATCACCAACATCAACATTCCTAGTTAAAACAATCCGTATCCATTCAGTGTTTGATTTCTCCATGTTGGCTTTAAAGTGTGTTGGATATATGTGATATATCTATGTATAATACCATTTCAGTTGGTGTGCTAAAAATACATTTCTACAAATTAAATATAAAAACACAAATCAATTTTAAAAATATTGGGCAGTAAAACAACCTGTAGCTGAGTTAAAGGTTACATGTATACCGTATTTTTCGGACCATAAGACGCACCTGACCATAAGACGCACCTAGATTTTAGAGGAGAAAAAAGAAAAAAAAAAGAAAATTCTGATCCAAATGGTGTACTGAAGTATTTGGCTGAGCTGGGAACCTGGTCAGTGTTACAAGTTACTGTAAATTCCTTATAAGTCATTGTTACTGTAAAGCCCGTTTTTTATAAATGCCACAACTATTGTACTGTATTTCATGCTGTATGCTGTATTCTGTATGGGTTATAGATGCTGTCCTGATGCATGTGAGGAAGCAACCAATGATCTTACACCATTATGGTCAGCTGACTCAGGGGTCAGCTGACTCAGGAGATTACTGAGTGCACAGAGCAATACGTGGTAACGCCGTGTGGGCGTAGCTCCGTGCACTGAACATGGCACAATGCTTCCTGGGGCTTTCTCTCTGTAGCGCGCTTCCCATGCCGCCATTACACAGTCCGTCTATGCCGCCGCAATCTGCCGTGTCGCCGTGAGCCCGCTGATGGCTCGGCTGCCTGCCTGCCTGCTATCCGGTATGTTAAACGGCGGTGACGGGGAGGGGCTGTACATTCCATATTCGGACTATAAGACGCAGAGACTTTTTTCCCCATATATTTGGATGAAAAAAGTGCGTCTTATGGTCCGAAAAATACGGTACTTTGTGAAATTGGGAATTTTATGGGATTCATTTATTAAAGACTTATGCCTCGTACACACGACCAAGAATCTCGTCGTAAAAGAAAGGTTTTTTTCCTCGACGAGGTTCTATTTAAGCTTTCCTTGCATACACACTGTCGAGACAAAATCTCATCGTTCTCAAACGTGGTGACGTACAACACGTACGATGGCACTATTAGATTCCACAGGTGCTTTTGCTAATCTCATGTTACCGCGTGTTAAGTAAAAGTTTGGTGAGAGACGATTAGTGCTTTTCAGTCTGTTACAGTGTGACGAATGTGCTATCTCTATTACGAACGCTACTTTTACCGAAGGTGCGCTTCTGTCTCATACATTATTCTGAGCATGCGTGGGTTTCTAAGCATACACAACAACGTGTTTCTCGTCATAAACCAGTCCGGTGAGAACCACAACGAAAAAATTGAGACTCCTGGCGAGAAAAAAGAGAGCATGTTCTCTTTTTTTCTCATCGAGATCCACGGCAGTTTTCTCAACGAAAAACATACACACAACCGTTTTTTTTTTTCAGCAAAGAAGCTCTGCCAGCATTTTTCTTGATGGTTTTTGCTGAGAAAAACGGATGAAGGTGGTGAAAATTCACTTTGGAAAGAATACTCAAACATGTACAAGGATAATAAAAAAAAAATAAGCTATTTGCTTGCACATAATTGCATTATGAAAGTCAACTGAACTTCTACTCATTCCCTTGAAAAGTAAACAGTCTATATGAACTAAACTTGTGTCTCACTACATGACAAAGATATTGTAAAGCAGCTTGTGTTTTTAGTAAAATATGAGTATTTGCAAGCCTTATTGCATGTATTTTAAGGTTTTAAATGTTAAGATATTCTTAAATGTGTATTTTGGTATAATGAGCAATTCAGATTGCTTAGGAAGTTTGTTAGTGTTTCTGCAAGTCATGTTATCTCAATCAAATTCATTGCACATGTTTTATATAGCACTTATGCTAACTAGAGTTGACAGCATGATTCTTTCAATATATAGGAGGACATTTCAATAAATGACTACAACATAAAACCCAGGGATGAGCTAGCTGTGCGTTATTAGGCCTACTGTAAGTTCCAATTTATAATAAAGCTAAAACTATAATAAATATATAAATAAGCTACACTAAATCCCCTCCATTTACTCCTATATTGAAGTTTTGCCAGCTTTGGGTAAACTGCATTATCCCAAATGGGATTGTGGTTGGTAAAGTCTGAAACTTGCTGCAACTGCCTAGTCTTATTCCAAATTTCCTATGTTAGAGTGTCGTGAGAAAGGTTTCATTGGGTTTGCTAAAGGCCTGGGCTTACAGTTCTGACAAGAAGTCTTGGAATTTAGTGATGTGTTGCAACAGAAGTGTTATGGAGTCTGAAGGGGGAATCATCTGCTGCTTGCCATTGGAAGAACTAGGGCATATTCTGCAGTTGTGCAGCTAGGTAATATAACAACAGGTTTGGAAGAGCCAGACCTCCATAGTCTTTGTGTCTCTGTAAGTGCTCTAGGCTACCCTGGGAGTCTGGAGGTGCCACAAAAAAGACCTAAAGATGGAATTAACGATATGGTACATTTTAGGCAGAATGGCCACAGGGGAGTTATACAGGATGTATAAGGCCGCGTACACACGATCGAATATATCTGCTGAAACTGGTCTGACGGACCGTTTCAGCGGACATATCCGATCGTGTGTACAGGCTAGCGGACATGTTTTCCCAGCAGACAAATTTCAAAGCATGCTTTGAAATTTGTCCGCCGGAGACCTGTCCGTCGGATATGTCCGCTGGTTAGTACACTAAGCAGCGGACATAAATCACCATGCATGCATCGAATGGATTTAACGCATGCGTGGAAGTATTTTACTTCCTTTGGTGATGTGGCGGCGTCAACATCACCGCCACGTCGCCACGTTCCCTGGCCGAGGGTATTTTCATCCGATGGTGTGTACACAACGTCGGACGAAAATCCGGAGGAGACATCTCGGCTGGAAACGGTCCGTCGGACATGTTTCAGCGGACATGTCCCTCCGTGTGTACGTGGCCTAATGCCGCGTACACACGATCACTTTTTGTGATGAAAAAAAACAACGTTTTAAAAAACGTCATTTAAAATGATTGTGTGTGTGCAAAACGTCGTTTTATGTCTTCAAAAAAACGACCCCAAAAAATTCCAACATGCTTGAATTTTTTGTGTCGTTTTTCAAAATTTTGTTTTTTGTGTCATAAAAAGTGACCATGTGTGGGCAAAACGTTGTTTAAAACAACGTTTTTAAACCCACGCATGCTTAGAAGCAAGTTATGAGATGGGAGCTTCAATGGAACAGAGTGCCGTCGAAAGTGTCTTACGTAACCGCGCTTTGCAAGAGCACTGTGGAAAAACGATGGTGTGTATGCAATGTCGTTTTTGAAAATGAAGTTTGAAAAACGTTGTTTTGTTTCGTCAGATAAAATGACGTTTTTTTTTCATCACAAAAAGTGATCGTGTGTACGCGGCATAAGAGTTGGGGCATTACTATCATTTTGATTAGATTAGTTTGCCCACAAAGGAGAGCCACAGCCTACCCCAAATTGTAATTTTATCCTTGAATTACATTAGCACGGGGGACAACATTCAAATCCGTAGTTATTAGCATAAATATTTATTGTTTTTTTTTTATAAAAAAAAGTAATATTGTTTACATTGCAAATAATGTTTGTATGCATTGTTTATTGCTGACTTTGCGAATTTATGTGTTGATTCCTTACCTAGTGGTACAGAACTCATTCTAAGTTATTATGGCATAGCAAACACATTGTATAGCAGACTGTATCTATAGCTGCTTACTGCATGTTCATTTATGCTCAAACCACCATTCATTGTAACCTATACAAATACATTGAGGCCCCGTACACACGAGCAAATACATCTGATCAAATCGGTCGGACAGACCGATTTGAACAGATCTGTCTGCTGGGATGTATTGGCTTGATCGTGTACACACAATCAAATCAAAATCCCCACCGGCAGACAGCCCGCTGACATGTCGGTGACGTGGCGGTGACGTTGACGCCGCCACGTCACCGCACCAGGAAGTAAAACACTTCCGCGCATGCGTCGAATCCATTCGACGCATGTGCGAGCAGATATGTCTGCTGGCTAGCGTACTAACCAGCAGACATATCGGTCCAACGGGTTCCCAGCCGACAGATCCCAAAGCACGCTTTGAAATCTGTCGGCTGGCCAAATCCGTCTGTTTGCCCGCACACACGATCGAATCTGTCCGCCGAAACGGTCTGGCAGACTGTTTCCAGCAGACAGATTCGACCGTGTGCACGCAGCCTGAGTTAATTTATCACTAAACGGTCTTGTGGTTATTTCCTGGCACTGATTCACAGCCAAGTGAAAGGTATCTATATTCTAGCTTGTGTAAGTGCATGCAGTGACTTTCGTTTAACCACTTGTCCTCTGCCCACCGTCAAATGACGGCAGGCGGAGGACTCCATTATCCATATGACGTGATGTCCTTTTAAAGCCGCGGGCTCCCAGTGCGAGTGCCCGGCGGCAACGGCGATTGCCCAGTAACTGAGCGGGGACATGGAGCTCTGTATGTAAACACAGAGCTGCACGTCCCTGTCAGGGAGAGAGGAGACAGATTGTGTTCCTTGTACATAGGGACACAATCGGTCACCTCCCCCAGTCACCCCCCCTCCCCCCACAGTTAGAACACTCATAGGACACACATTTAAACCCTTTCCCGCCCCCTAGTGGTTAACCCCTTCACTGCCAGTCACATTTATACAGTAATCAATGCATATTTATAGCATTGTTCACTGTATAAATGTAAATGGTCCCAAAAATGTCAGAAAAGTGTCCGAAGTGTCCGCCATAACGTCGCAGTCCCAATAAAAAAATCGCAGATCGCCACCATTAATAGTAAAAAATAAAAATAAAAAAAAAAATGCCATAAACTATCCCCTATTTTGTAAACACTATGGCCCAGATTCACAGAGCGATTACGCGTGCGCAACTGCTGTTGCGCGTGCGTAAGTCTAAATGTGCGCGTGCGTATAGTTGGACGCGATTCACAAAACAATATACGCCAGAAATCTACGTTTTTTGGTCCGGCGTAATTGAGTTAGACATTAGCTTCCCTTCGCGCAAAACTGCGCTAGACACACCATTGATTTGCTAGTCAAATATGCTAATGAGGGAGTTACGGGGATCCACAAAAAAACGCAGTTGCTGCGCAGGCTACGCGATGTGCGCAACTGCAAAATGTCCTGTCTAAAGTTAGAGCCCATAAAAGCTGATCTAACTTTTGAAAAAAAGTCTAATTGTCAGATAAAGCAACACCGTTACTGAGGAGCAGACCACACACACGTGTTGCACTACAATTTGACTGCCAACATGCTAGGGGCATCGTCGCTCATAGCTGCACTAGTGAATATAGATGACCAAAGAAGGAGGAGGGCACGGAGGATGGCACGGGAGAGGGTATACCGCACCCGCATACACCTGTTTGGCATGAATGATTCAGAGGTCTTTCGCATCTTCAGATTCCCCCCTCATGCCATCCTGGAATTAACCACAACCTTGCAGGAGGACATCACCAGCCCAACACAACGCTCACATGCAGTGCAGCCACTGGTGAAGGTCCTGGCAACACTCCATGTCCTTGCCAGTGGCTCTTTTCAGCGTACAAGTGGAGTGGTGGCTGGGATGTCACAATCCTCCATGAGCAGATGTGTGCACCAGGTTGTCCCTGCAATCCTCACACGCTTGGCCAACCAAATCATCAAACCCACCACTGAGGAGCTTCGAATCAAGGCAATGGCAGATTTCTACCGAATTGCCAGATTCCCACGCACCATCGGGGCCATTGATTGCACACATGTGGCACTCCAGCCCCCCCATGAGACCGAGCACATGTACCGCAATCGGAAGAATTGGCACTCCATCAACGTACAGGTGATAGTTGATGCCCAAGGCCTCATATGGCACGTCCGTGCCAAACACCCAGGGTCCAGCCATGACAGCTACATCTACAATCAAAGCCACATCCGAACAGAATTCGAACAGAACGTGTATGGGAACACCTGGCTGGTTGGTGAGTGACATGGGAGTCAGGCATGACTATCCCCTCCCGTGATGCACAACAGAAGTGGCACATGCATGACTAACATTCTCCTGTCTTTTCCTTTACAGGTGACTCTGCATATGCACTGGGACCCCATCTCATGACTCCTATCCGGAACCCCCAAACCCCAGGAGAGGAACGATACAATGAAGCACACATCAAAACCCGTGCAGTGGTGGAGCGCACCTTTGGCCTCCTGAAGTCACGTTTCCGATGCCTGGATAAGTCTGGGGGTACACTGTTGTATTCCCCAAACTTCGTGTGCCATATCATCGCTGCATGTTGCATGCTACACAATCTCGCAGTGAGGAAGGGCCTGCAGGTTGAGCTACGTGATGATCTGACCCCCCAACCAGAAAATCAACCCCTAACCGAGGATACCCCGTCTTCTGAGGGAAGAGCAGTCAGGAGGCAGCTCATATTGGGCATCTTTGCACGTTAAACACACACATTAATCATGGCACAATGAGAATGCATGCATGCACACCACTATGGTCCCTAGCACACACACCCCACATCCTCATCAAATTGGATTGGCACCAGTCCACCATGCAAGACTGGTGAGCAGTAACGCCACGTCAAGGCTCCAATTATGTCACTGTACATTCATACACCATTCACACGGACCTGGGAATCACTTCTCCCTGGTCCTGGGGAACCCTTCTCCACCAAAATTGAGGGTGACACCCCTTTTCCAGCAGGAATGTCACCCCCACATTCAAACATCATTCACAACCCAAAATATGCCAAAAAAGTCAAACAAACAAAAATGCATAGAAACAAAAAATGCATAGTAAAAAAAAAATGCTTAGAAAAAACAAAAACAAGCAGAGAGCAAAAATAAAAAAGCTTTCAAAACAAACAAAAGGTGGAAAAAAAAAATATTGCCCTCTGCCTGAGCCACGCCTGGGGCGCCCCCGGCCACGGCCCCGGACCCTCAGGGGAGACGCATGGGGGAGGGGAAAAGCCGGGGAAGGAGGAGCAGCCCCTGAGATCTGCCCACCTGGCGGCCTGCCCTCCAAGGCCACGGCTATTCTGTCCAGGGCAGCACCAAGTGTTGCCGTGTTGCCCTGGATAGCCTGGGTAAGGGCCCTCACATCCTGCCCAACGCCTGCTGCTGTAGTTTGCAGGTCATTAAGGCAGGTTGTGGAGGCCCGGGAGTGGGAGTCCAGGTTACCCAGGCTATCATTAATGGAGGACAGGCTCTGATCCACCCGCCCCATAGTCTGGCAGAGCTGTCTCAGAAGGCGGGTCTGGGTGGCCAGGTTCCTTCTCAGACAAGCGGGCATGAGATTGGGCGCCCCCCTGGTGCTTGGGGATGACCTCCTGGCTCCAGCTGATGGTTGTGGCCGGGGAGAAGGGGAGGCCCTTGTGAGGGGAGCCATGTTGGGGGAGGAGGGGGGGGGGCTGACCCTTAGGGAGGGCAGGCTTCTTGCAGCCAGAGGGGAAGAGTCCGCAGAAACCAAAGGGCCAGTGCCTTCCATGGACTCCTCCTCCTCATGATTCTGCTCCTCCTCATGATCGTCCTCCGCATGATCCTCCCCCTCCTCTTGTTCCTCCTCTGCGGACTCTGGCCTTGTTGGGGGGGCCTCATTAGGCTGCTGTCCTGGGGTTGGAGCGGTCAGTCCAGATGGCCCTGCACCCTCCTGCACATCTGTGGATGACACAAACCATTCACAGGTTGGAGGATCCACACACTTGCCACATATTCCCTTTCACCCCCTCCCCCACACATGCTACACACCTGAGAGAAATAAAAACCTTACCTGGCACCGCGGGGACCGGACTTGTGTCAAAGCCTGGCAGGCCCTCCACTTCATGCCGGTGAAAGGTCAGGGCCACCACACGCTCCGTCTCTGAAAATCTAACCCGGCATGGTGGGCCCCCTCCTGTGCCCCTGGCATGGGCATTTATTGCGGCCAGTTTTTTTTTCACCTCACGCCGGAGGTCATTTATTTTCTTTTCTATCCCAGAGCGGGTCCGTGTCTCCCCCTCCCCCGATGAATTGACCTGCTCTGTGATCATATCCAAGATCTCCCTCCTCCTGGCCGGGGTGGTGGTGGCACTCTGCGGGCCGTGGAGAAAACGCCCATAGTCGGTAATGGCCCGGGCAAGAATTCTTTTTTCCCCCACAGTAAAATTGAGCTTTCTTTTTCTCTCAGTCATACTTCCAAACAAACTCACTAGCAGTCACCAAAAATCTGTCACAAATACAAGCACAACCAATCAGACAAGAACACACACAAAGAGAAAAAGAACAGACAAAAATCACACTAGCACTCAGCAAGAAACACACACAAAAAAATCAGATGAAAAAAAAAAACAAGAAAACAAACGCTCAGAAATCTATCAATCAAACAAACAGTCTCAAACACTTATCAAAATACACTTTCACAAAACTACCAACAAGCACAAGATCACACAGAACACTAATCTCACAACTACAAAACACACTCTAACGAACAACAGAGCAAAAGCACTTGATTCAATGGGAAGGGACACAAAGGGATGTACTTTTGCAATGGAAGGGCGTTTGTGTGTGTCTATTTATGCTGTCTGCGTAGTTCACAACATTGCCCTAGTCCATTTCCAATTTCAATGATTGCGCCGCTCCCGAGTTGTGAGCATGCGCACAACGGAGCTGACATGGTTTCCTTCACGCGCGCATGCGCGAGTCGGCCGGCCCTTCATTTGCATGGGGTCACGGCTCATTTCAATGTAACACGCCCACGTCCCTCCCAATTTGTATTACTCCTCCTTACGCCTACGGAAAAAACCTTACGTTTGCGCAAGCTCTTGCGTAAAAGCTACGTGAATCGCCGGATTACGCGGCTAGATTGCGCAAGTCTAACGGAAAAGTGGTGCGCTACGCCGGAATGATAATGCGCCGATCTACGTGAATCTGCCCCTATAAATTTTGCGCAAACCAATCGATAAACGCTTATTGCATTTTTTTTTTACCAAAAATATGTAGAAGAATACGTATTGGCCTAAACTGAGGAAAACATTTTTTTTATATATTTTTGGGGTTATTTATTATAGCAAAAAGTAAAAAATATTGAATTTTTTTAAAAATTGACGCTCTATTTTTGTTTATAGCGCAAAAAAATAAAAACCACAGAGGTGATCAAATACCACCAAAAGAAAGCTCTATTTGTGGGAAAAAAGGACGCCAATTTTGTTTGGGAGCCACGTCGCACGACCGCGCAATTGTCAGTTAAAGCGACGCATTGCCGGAAGCTTAAATTTTGTCTGGGCAGGAAGGGGGTGTAGGTGCACAGTAGGCAAGTGGTTAAATTAAAAAATAAGACAACAATATATTTGGCCCAATTTTTTTACATATTGTGAAAGATAATGTTACGCCGAGTAAAATGATACCCAACATGTCATGCTTAAAAATTGCGCCCGCTCGTGGCATGGCGTCAAACTTTTACCCTTAAAAATCTCGATAGGCGATGTTTAAAAAATTCTACAGGTTGCATTTTTTGAGATACAGAGGAGGTCTAGGGCTAGAATTATCGTGGTAATACCTCACTTGTTTGGTTTGAACACCGTTTTCTTATGCGGGCGCTAGTCGCGTATGCGTTCGCTTCTGCGCGCGAGCTCGTTGGGACGGGGCGATTTTAATTTTTTTTGTTTTGTTTTCGTATTTATTTGTATTTATTTTACCAATTTTTTAACACTGAAATAAAAAAATTAAAAAATTATCACTTTTATTCCTATTACAAGGAATGTAAACATCCCTTGTAATAGAAAAAATCATGACAGGTCCTCTTAAATATGAGATCTGGGGTCAAAAAGACCTCAGATCTCATATTTAGGCTTAAATGCAAAAAAAATGTAAAATGTCATTTTTCAAATGACATTTAAAAAAAATGTCTCTTTAAGACGCTGGGCGGAACTGACGTTTTGACGTCACTTCCGCCCAGCAGAGCTACGGGGATGGACGCCGCTACCGACGGCTCCGGTAAGCGGCGGAGGGCCCGGGAGCGCAGCGGGAGGGGGGGACGCTCGCCCGCCACCGATAACGGCGATCTTGCGGCGAATCCACCGCGGAGACCGTCATTATCGTTTACCCGACCGCCCACAGAAGAGATGAATATCTCGGTTGTGGCAGCAGCTGCTGCCGTTACCGAGATATCCATCTCCAAAGTCATGACGTTTAACTGCGGTGGGCGGTCGGGAAGTAGTTAAAGCGGTGGTAAACCTAAAAAAAAAACCTGCAAGACAAAGGCAGAATGAGCTAGTGTGCATTGCTATACATTATGAAATACTTACCTTAGAACGATGCCCTGAAACGACATTAGCCCTCCGAGTACAGAGCATACATCTTCCACCGGAGTTACTCCTGGGTTTTTGGCTCCAGCGCTGTGATTGGCCAGTGCCACGATGATGTCACTCCCGTTAGGCCGCCGGTCATGGCATGACTTCTGAAGAAATGGTACCAGCGGCCCGTTTCTTCAGTGCACATGTGCCGATGACATCGACAGCAGTGCATATACTGAATATCTCCTAAACTGTGCAAGTTTAGGAGATATTCAAGGTACCTACAGGTAAGCCTTCTTATAGGCTTACATGTAGATAAAAGTGGTGTAACAAGGTTCACAACCACTTTAAGAATAAAAATGTATATTTACATTTAGGATCCTGATCCAGTACATACCAGTATATAAAAGCTTAATTTTACAGAAAATAATCTCAGTTATAATAAAGTAGTAAAATGTAGCTTATATGACCTTGGAATCCATCTGTAAAACATTTTCAGTATTATAATTTATTTCTTAACTACAACCTCAACCTTTAAATAAGTATTTTATTTGGATAACTTGTTTTTACTGAAATCTGTTTGAAGCAAAACTTTGCCATTCCTCTGATCGATGAGATGAAACAAATATGTTCAGTCTGCTGCACAATCTAGACGATGCATGCAACAAAAAACTATATACCTGCAGAGCAAACACCAAGACAAATACAAAGAGATTAATTTAGTGTGTGCTTTTAGCCTAAGAGTTCACAATTAAACAGGTTAGAATAAGTAATTTTCCAGACGCCTTTGTAACAGCATGAGCATTTATTATGTCAGTAAATTTCACAGTAGAAAAAGCATAAATAAAGTGTGTCTTAGATTAGGTTTCCTTCCAAAAATGAAAACAGGTTACAGGTCCCTAACTTATATTGTTTCATATCTATCTATCTATCTATCTATCTATCTATCTATCTATCTATCTATCTATCTATCTATCTATCTATCTATCTATCTATCTATCTATCTATCTATCTATCTATCTATCTATCTATCTATCTATCTACCTACCAATCTATCTATCTATCTTTTTTTTCCAAAATTATTTTATTACATTTTTCATCAGTACAATAAATACAGAACACAACACGATACAAACATACAACATAAATGGTCTCACTAAATACCCCTTATAGTAGATAAAAAGGAAAAGAGGAAAGGAAAAAATGAGACAGCTTCTACTTCTAACAATTACTACTGCTTGATTTAATTTTTCTTCCCCTGTTTCAAACCCAGGCCTATGTTTCCCACATGTTCTCAGGGGTGGGGGGTCGCAGGGTAAGGGCAAAGATATCTGGAGAGGAGGGGACGAGGGGAAGAGAGGGGGAGCAATAGGAGAAGAGAGAGAAAAAAAAAAGGAAGAACACAATATGATGAGGGGGGAATCACATTCCCCTATATTGTGAAGGGTGAAAAGAAAAACAAATCTAAAAAAAAATTGTAGGGTGAATAACTTTCCAGTGTAGTTTATATACTTAGGTGCACAAGAAAAAAAAAAATATATATATATATATATATATATATATATATATATATATATATATATATATATATATATATATAAAGGAGCACACTAATTTTAGGGGAAATAACTTTCCAGTGTAATGTATATACTTAAGTGCACAGGGGAAAAAATAAAAAAATAAAAAATTATTATTTAAGGGAGAAAGTTTTCCAGTATTGTGTATAAACATAAGTGCACTATATTTATAAAATTTTTGAAAAAAGTGAGAGAGAGGAAAAAAAAAAAAAAAATCTTTTTTTTCTCTTCTTTTAAGGGAAATAGTTTTCCCGTGTTGTGTGAAAAACATAAGCGCACTTTAAAAAAAAAAGAAAAAAAAAGAAAGAAAAAAATTAAAAACATTCTATTATAGGGGAAATAAGTTTCCCTTATTGTGTATATACTTGGGTTGAAAAACAAAAATAACCCCAATATAGACTACAAGGAAAAAAAAAAAGAAGTAAAGGATTATCCAGAAAAGGGAGATAAACAGAACATCCTGCCCCTCCTAATCCCCTCCACCCCCTCCCAACCCATCTCCCCCACAGACTCCCCAATCCCTGTATTCCCTCCATCCCCTCCAAATCACGTCATATCTAGGCTTGGAGTCAGTATGGAGAGCCCACATTTCCTCCATCATTCTTATTTTATCTATTTCCTGTATCCACTCTCCAATCGGGGGCGCTTCTTTTTTTCTCCAGTTCCTAGGTATTAGTGCCTTGGCTCCATTCAGTAAGAACGGAACCACAGAACCTCTATACTTTTTCCTGGACACCCTCGTGGTATGGAACATACAGGCCCATGGGTCATATTTTATCTCCTGTCCACTTATTTTCTTTATCAGCACCAGTATCTCCCTCCAATACACCTGTATCAGGGGGCACTGTCACCATATATGGGCATGGGTTCCCTCCATCCCACACTCTCTCCAGCATAAGGGTGAGGCCTCACTATTCATTCTATGTAGTTTCATTGGGACATAGTACCATTTAGTAAGTAACTTATAGTTGGTTTCTTTTACTTTTGCATCCATTGATGTAGAATGGGTATAGTCTAATACCTGTCTCTTCTTATTAGTAGATATAATTTGATTCAGTTCTATTTCCCACCTTTCTACTATTTTCAGTCCTTCTGATTCTCTCGTAGTTGTTAATATTTTATATATACTTGCTATTCCCTGTCTTCCCCTTCCCCCTTGAGTTATATATTTTTCCCAATGATTTAATTCATTCATGGCTCTCAGGGGTTTTGGCAAAGTACTTACAAAATGTTGAACTTGTCTATACCTCCACCTGTCCCCTGTGGACAATCCGTATTTTTCTTATCCATAGATAGATAGATAGATAGATAGATAGATAGATAGATAGATAGATAGATAGATAGATAGATATACACCAAAGGCAAAGCCGTGTCATGCAACGATCATGAAGGTTGCCATTGATGAAAACGTCTCTATACATGCTTGATCATAATATTTATATTTTGGCTCTAATGCTGTCTCAGTAACCCACCTAGAACAACTATAGAAATAAAGAGACACTTTTTTTTTTAAACCATACAGTAGATTTGTATTGTTTCCAAAGATTGACAAATTAAAAGAACAAGAAAAGGGAACACGTAGTTGTGAATGATGATGTAAAAAAAGGGTGCTCCCAATACAATCACTGAACGTGCAAATAATATGTATATTGCATACTCTTTGCGCTTTCAGAGATTGTATTGGAAGCACCTTTTTTTTTACATCATCATTCCTCATTAGTTTTTCACTAATTTGAGGTGCAGCAACCCTTCTCTTTTTAGTTTCATTATTGGCGCCAGCATCCATTTATATATTATAAACAGTTGTAAATGCATGCTTGTCATTTTATATAGGATAGTACATGATCAGTGTCAGAAAAACAAATCTTAAGGGATGAGTACATGTGCAGTATCCAGCCCAAATTTTCCAGTCTCTATTAAATGTTGAGCAAAACAGGGAGTTGATAGCTCGTAGATGTTCAAAAGTGTAGTTTAGTTGAACTAGTGTCTTTACCACCGATATGTTAACAGTCTTATTATCCTTGGAGTTTTGGAGCACTAGTGTGCGATAGCACATGAGAAATAACAAGTCTGAAAATTGGGGGGAATTTCTCAATACCAATAGCGAGTATTGCAAGTTCAGGGTTGGGCTGTGTTATACATCCTGTGATTGAGGAGATAAATTGGAAAACTTGGTTCCAAAAGCTTTTTAGGTTTTGGCATCCCCAAAAGGCATGTAGAAGGTGCCCTGTCTGGCAACAGTTGCACCAACATAGAGGAGACATGTCAGGAAATATGTTTACTAGTCTATGAAGAGTGTACTGTCATCTATTGTATATCCTAAGCATTATATCCCAGTGGCTGGTACAATGGGACACTTAAGGCCTCACATACATTGGGAAGTTGAAAACCTCTTCTGAACACTGGAAACTGACAGCTGATAAAAAACAGTGAAAGACCTCTGTTGAACAGCTTTTACATACTGAGTTTAGTAGAAGTTATTAGCAGTTGAAGTTAAAAGCTTTTTTAAAGATAACCTCAGGAGACCCTCCCAAATGTCCACAATGCAAGAAAACATGTTAATTATTAACTATTTCAGTAATTCTGTGAGAAGAGACAGCAGTGTGCTTTAACTATGAATTCTCTCTTGCGCGTTCTGCCAATCTCTCACTTTCTGTCTGTGCCTGTCTCTCACTCTCTGCCTCTCTCTCTGTCTCTCTCTGTTTGTCTCTTTCCACCTGTCTCTCTCTCTCTCTGCATCTCTCTCTGCCTCTCTCTCTCTGTCTCTGTCTCTCTACCTGTCTCTCTGCCCCCTCTCTCTCTCTATGCCTGTCTCTGTCTCTCTTTGTGCCTCTCTCTCTGTGCCTGTCTTGCTCTCACTGTACCTGTTTCTCTCGCTCGCTCTCTATCTCTGCCTGCCCCTGTCTCTCTCCCTCTCTGCCTCTCTATCTCTGCTTTTCTCTCTATCTGCCTGTCTCTCTCTACCTGTCTCTCTCTCTGCCTGTCTTCCTCTCTCTCTGCCACTCGCTCGCTCTGCCTGTCGCTTCCTCTGCCTCTCTCTGTCTGTCTTTCTCACAACCCCCCTGCAGGCAACACCATATGTTGAAAATTAGGTTTCTCCAATATCTTACATGTTCCTCTTTAGGATCCCTTTAAAAAAAATGTGCCTAAACTCAGGTTACAGCTTTAACATGATTTTACAAGCTGTTACAAACATTTGCCATTTCAAATGCCTCTAAACATCTGTCCTGAACCCATTTTTATGCGTTCCAAAAAATGCTTCTAAACTCAACTGCCTTGAAACAACTATAAACGACTGTACATGTACTAATAAGATAACATGCAGGAGAGTTCAGGAGCAGTTGAAAAAAACACCCAAACATCTGTTTACCAGCAGCAGTGTACATGAGGCCTTTAGATATTCCCCTGAAATAAATACAAGTAGAAAATGCAAAGGCACTAAACCTTATGGTATATAAAAAAAATCAATCAAAACAGCGCTTGCAGACTATGGTGAATAAGTGCAAATGGGTGACCATATTAACCACTTAAGGACCGCCTCCTGCACATTTACGTCGGCAGAATGGCACGGCTGGGCACATGCATGTACGTGCTGTGCTAGTACCCAGCCGTGGGTAGAGGGCGCGTGCCCGCGGCGCGCTCCCGTGACCCGGTCCGAAGCTGGAGACCCGATCGCCGCTGGAGTCCGGAGATTGGTCCCCGAAGCTGAAGAACGGGGAGAGCCGTGTGTAAACACAGCTTCCCCGTTCTTCACTGTGGCGGCGTCATCGATCGTGTGATCCCTTTTATAGGGATACACAATCGATGACGTCACACCTACAGCCACCCCCCCTACAGTTGTAAACACACATTAGGTCACACATAACCCCTTCAGCACCCCCTTGTGGTAAACTTCCAAACTGCACTGTCATTTTCACAGTAAACAATGCAATTTAAATGCATTTTTTGCTGTAAAAAATGACAATGGTCCCAAAAATGTGTCAAAATTGTCCTAAGTGTCCGCCATAATGTCGCAGGCATGAAAAAAAATCGCTGATCACTGCCATTAGAAGTAAAAACATTTTTTTTATAAAAATGCAATAAAACTATCCCTTATTTTGTAAATGCTATAAATTTTGCGCAAACCAACCGATAAATGCTTATTGCGTCTTTTTACCAAAAATAGGTAGAAAAATACGTATCGGCCTAAACTGAGGAAAACATTTTTTTTATATATATTTTTGGGGGATATTTATTATGGCAAAAAGTGAAAAATATTGCATTTTTTTCAAAATTGTCGCTCTATTTTTGTTTATAGTGCAAAAAATAAAAACCACAGAGGTGATCAAATACCACCAAAAGAAAGCTCTGTTTGTAGTGAAAAAGGGACGCCAATTTTGTTTGGGAGCCACGTCGCACGACCGCGCAATTGTCTGTTAAAGCGATGCAGTGCCGAATCGCAAAACCTGGCCGGGTCCTTTAGCTGCCTAAAGGTCCGACCCGGACCTTTAGGCAGCTAAAGGATCCGGCCAGGTTTTGCGATTCGGCACTGCGAGTTTAAGTGGTTAAACATTATACAAAAATGTATCTATACAAAACTCTTAGATAGAATGCTAGGTGCTTAAAAAGTGCATACGTGCTCCGGTACTGTTGCTGATGCTCCGCAAACATGAACGGTGCAGTGTGCCACACTCCCCTGTTGTGACCCCACTCATCGAATAGCATGGACCCACAGCTTTGCAGTCTGGGGTAAGAAAAGCTGAGATCAATGGGATCAGTTACGAGACACAAGGATTTCTCTGGAGCCCCTCACACTGATGGTTTCCATAAATGTGCAAAGGCACTCAATCAGATTTATATGTGGAAGACAAAAAAAGGCTAATAGTGAAGTACTGTATGGATGTAGGAAAGATTGTGCTGACTAGGCACTACTTACAAGAAATCAGACTTAAACAGGCATCAGCCAGAAGCTCCGGCTACGCCGCTGGTTGGTGCGTATTCCACAGAGGGCGGAAGTGATGTCAGCCTTTCAGAGACCGCAAGCGCATTTCTGGGTCTCTGCCTCAAAAGTGTTTATTCAGACAAAACCAGACGATGGGCATTTTCATAAGGTCATACTAAATGACAGCCCTAATACACCCTCATTAGGGGGTTATTGTCACCTAACTAAAAACAGAGAAAAAAAAATATATATATATATATAAATAGATAGATAGATAGATAGATAGATAGATAGATAGATAGATAGATAGATAGATAGATAGATAGATAGATAGATAGATAGATAGATAGATATTGTGACAGGGTACACGATTGTATGTACACCAGTGAGAGACTGGAAAACTCAGCGTTCCCTGCCCTGGAAGGGGTTAAGCCTGGCCAGCAGGTAAAACCTCCTCTCTTCCCCTATTAATTAACACTCACCTGGTAAGGAAGGGGAAAGTGAGAGCTCAGTGTGAGAGGTATGCTGCCGCAGCTGTAGCGCAACAAGAGATTAGTAGACAGGCAGCTGCCGCAGCTGCAGTACAGCAGGAGACCAACAGGCTCCTGACTTTGAAGATTGAAGCTTTGACTGAAGCACAAAAGTAAGACCATGCTGTTCTCAAAGCAACCCTGGATCGGATGACTACCCAAGGGTCTTTTAACCCACCAGCAAGGGGGGTAAGACAAATACGTGCAAGTCAGAAAATGACCCCGGATGATGATGTGGAGACTTACCTACTGGCGTTCAAACGGACCGACACTCGAGAAGGCTGGGCCCCAGAGCAGTGGGCTGGAATCATTGCACCCTTCCTCCTGGGAGAAGCACAGAAAGCCTATTTTGATCTGGATGAGGTGGCTGCTGCAGACTATCCCAAACTGAAAGGAGAGATCCTGGCTCGCTTAGGGGTGACTTCCATAGTGAGGGCCCAGCGTTTCTACAACTGGAGGTTCAAAGAAGGAAAAGCGCCAAGATCCCAGATGTTCGATTTAATTCATCTGGCTCGGAAGTGGCTCAAACCAGAGACTCAAACCCCTGCACAGATTATAGAAGCGCTTGTACTGGACCGTTATGTGAGATAGCTTCCAAATAGCCTCCGGGAGTGGGTCACTCAGGGAAATCCCTTGGACTGTGATAGTATGGTCGCACAAGTGGAGCGGTACCTGTCTACCAAAAATTTGGACCGATCTCTCTCTAGGACGATCGGGAAAATACAGAGACCAGGAGACCGGAGGAGTGGAGTGGAAGCAGACTTCTGATCCGGAGCCCGTTCTTCCAAAACAGACTTTAGAGGTCAAAACCCTGGGAAAGAGGACCACCCTAGGAGAAATTCCATAACTTGTTTTGAGTGTGGCGCCAAAGGACATATCAGGGCGAGATGCCCCAATCTTCCTGAGCCAATGCAGTGTGGACTAGGGGAAGATTCCTCTGACTTTGCAGACTCATTTGTTTAGCAGGCCTGGTAGAAGGGGGTCATACCTTCCGAGTACCTGTCCTGTTGGACAAACAAGAGACAGTGGCCCTGGTGGACTCTGGCAGTGCACTGACTTTGGTAGCCAGTAAATTGGTAAAACCTTGTTGGATTCAGAAGCATAGAACCATGGGGGTGTTGTGTATTCATGGGTGTACTGTGCGGTATCCTACTGCCAACATAGAAGTGTTAGTACAGGGCAGTTTGGTAAGGATCGTAGCAGTGGTAGTTCCTCGTCTACCATTTCCCTAATTTCCACGCTCTGTTACAGCCCCCTGTGATGGGAAAACAAGGGGAACCTGAAGTGGAGCAGAGAAATACAGGGATCCATGAAGTATTTCCCTTTGCTCATCCTGACTTGTATATCTCTAATCCAAAAAGAGGTAAAACAAGACGGGAACGCAGGGAGAGCAAGCTAAGATTTAATAGGGCTGTCCAGGAAGTCCTGTTGAATCAGCGTGGGTAGCAGTCCAGGAGAGGCGGGGCCCCACGTCAGACAGAAGATGAGGCAGAGGTTGGTCAATCGGAACCCGCCCCAGAGGCTACCAGTGAAGACGATGAGGGGGATACAGATATCCTGGATATCTCGGGTAGTGGCTTTGGCCGTGACCAGGCAGATGATCCCCTGCTGCAGGAAGCCAGGAGTAATGTTGTAGAGGTTAATGAGGTACCAGTAGAAGGGGTAACAGGAAAGGCCTATCCCTATTTTATCCTTAAAAACAATCTTCTTTACAGAGTAACCTCCGATGCGGGACAAGAGCTTGAACAACTGGTTGTGCCTTCATCATACACCCGAAAAATCCTGGATTACTCTCACTCTCATCTTCTGGGGGGACACTTAGGGGTGGAGAAAACCCAAGAACGGGTGCTCAGGAGGTTCTTCTGGCCTGGGGTATATGAGGGGATTAAAAGGTATTGTGTTTCTTGCCCGGAATGCCAGCTGGCATCTCCCAGACCGAAGTTGAGAGCCCCACTCATACCTCTCCCCATAGTTGACGTTCCGTTTGAGAGGATTGGCATGGACCTAGTGGGTCCCTTAGAGAAAAAAGCTCAAGGGCACCAGTACATCCTTGTCATCGTCGATTATGCCACCAGATACCCGGAGGCCATTCCACTATCTAAGGCGAAAAGCTAAAAGTATTGCAAAAGAGTTGGTTCAGATGTTTACACGGGTGGGGATCCCCAGGACATTGCTCACGGATCAGGGGACACCGTTTGTCTCCCGTATTATGAAAGAGCTATGTCAGCTATTTAATGTACAGAATCTGAGAACGTCAGTGTATCACCCCCAGACAGATGGGTTGTTAGAAAGGTTTAACCGGACCATAAAGGGGATGTTGAGAAAAGTCGTTAGCAGGGATGGGAAGGATTGGGACTTGTTACTTCCTTACCTGTTGTTTGCAGTTCGAGAGATTTCCCAAAGTTCTACGGGCTTCTCCCCATTTGAGCTTGTATATGGTAGGCATCCCAGGGGTATACTGGATATCCTAAAGGAAACCTGGGAAGAACACGGGGTAACTGGGACCAATGTCCTCCAGTATGTTGAAGATATGCAGGTGCGTATGGCTCATATTGCCCTTCTTGTTCGCCAGCATATGGAGCAGGCGCAGAGTAGGCAGAAGTCCTACTATGACCAGAGGGTCCTAGTGAGACAGTTTGAAAGGGGGGACAGAGTAATGGTTCTAGTACCCACCGCAGAAAGCAAACTTCTAGCACAGTGGCAGGGACCCTATGAGGTCTTGGAAAAAGTGAGCCCAGTAAATTATAAAGTTAGTCAGCCGAGACGCCGGAAGAGGGAGGCCATGTTCCACATAAACCTTCTTAAGCCATGGAGGACTAGAGAGGACTGCATGGCTGCAGTGGGGGACACCACACCTGGTCCACAGGCACCTAGTCCTTCGGTGACAATCTCTCCAGAGCTGACACCTGAGCAAATAAAAGAAGCTAGAGGCTTGGTTGAGAGGAATAATGATGTCTTCTCCCCCAACCCTGGACAAACCCGAGAGATTACCCATGACATTATTACAGAACCAGGGGTTGTCGTAAGAGTGAAGAGTGAAGAGTGAAGTCTTACCGCATTCCGGAGGCCAAGAGGGAAGCTGTAAGGGCTGAAGTCAGGAAAATGCTTGAGCTCGGAGTGATAGAGGAGTCTCATAGCCAGTGGTGCAGCCCCATTGTTCTAGTGCCCAAACCTGATGGGTCCATCAGGTTTTGTAATGACTTCAGGAAGTTAAACGAGGTGTCTAAGTTTGACGCCTACCCCATGCCTAGGGTGGATGAACTAGTAGAGCGATTAGCCAAAGATAGATTCTTCACCATGTTGGATCTGACAAAGGGTTATTGGCAGATACCATTGACAAAACGCGCCCGAGAGAAGACAGCCTTTGCCACTCCTGATGGCTTATTCCAGTACAGGATCATGCCTTTTGGCCTCCATGGGGCTCCAGCCACTTTTCAAAGGCTAATGGATAAGTTGCTCAGGCCCCACACTGAGTATGCAGCCACATACTTGGATGATGTGATCATTCATAGCCCGGACTGGGAAAGCCATCTGGATAAAGTACAGGCAGTCTTGGACACTTTTAGAAGAGTGGGTCTGACAGCTAACCCCTCTAAATGTGCCTTGGGTCTAGCAGAGGCTAGATACTTGGGTTACCTGGTAGGCAGAGGACTTGTTAAACCACAAATGAACAAGATAGGAGCTATACAGAGCTGGCCCAGACCGTTGAGGAAAAAACAAGTCAGAGCTTTCTTGGGGATTGTAGGCTACTATCGGAGGTTTATTCCTCACTTTGCTATGGGGGGTGCTCCGCTCACTGACCTTATTAAAGCCAGAAGTCCAGACACTGTAAAGTGGAACAGCGAGGCTGAGGAAGCCTTTGCAGGTCTGCGGGCAGCGCTTTGTGCCCAACCTGTGCTTGTGACTCCTGACTTTGGAAAGGAGTTCTTTCTCCAGATCGATGCCTCCGAGGTGGGTCTGGGTGCAGTTTTGTCCCAATATGTGGATGGTGAGGAACATGCTGTGCTGTATTTGAGTCGGAAGTTGTTATCTCGAGAACAGCGCTATGCCACAGTGGAAAAAGAGTGTTTGGCGATCAAGTGGGCAGTGGAAACACTCCGCTACTATTTGTTGGGCAGGCGGTTTACCCTTGTCACAGACCATGCTCCGTTAAAGTGGATGCACACCAACAGGGACAAGAACGCTAGGGTCACGAGGTGGTTTCCGTCCCTACAACCCTTTACTTTTGTGGTACGACATAGGGCAGGTCTCCTCCACAGTAATGCAGATGCTCTGTCCCGAATGCATGGGTTTGTAGAGGTGGCCGCTTCCCACCCAAGTGTTAAGCTGGGGGGGAGGATGTGTGACAGGGTACACGATTGTATGTACACCAGTGAGAGACTGGAAAACTCAGTGTTCCCTGCCCTGGGAGGGGTTAAGCCTGGCCAGCAGGTAAAACCTCCTCTCTTCCCCTATTAATTAACACTCACCTGGTAAGGAAGGGGAAAGTGAGAGCTCAGTGTGAGAGGTATGCTGAGCTGGACGGACAGGTTGGAAACTGTCTGCATTGAGGGAACAAGGTCTGTCACAGATTTGTTTATTTGGACTGTTATTCTGTTTGTTTTTAATTTCAATATTTTTTATTAGTTTTAACATTTTTAAACATGGATGACATGAATTGAGAGAAAATAAAAAAAATTGTTAAATACAAAGAAACACATCAGTGAGTTGGGTCATAGGGTGAGGAGGTATCTTATTCATACATCACATCATAAAGGCCATTTTTCATGTAGAACTGAGACAATATAACATCTCCAAACTCACCACATCTGAAATGGGATAGTACAACTGAAATGGTAAAAACAAGAAAAGGAGCAGAAAAAGAGACAAAAACAAACGACAAAAACAAACGAAGTAGCAGCCTGAAACTTGGACATCAGGAACATACGCAGTCAATCCTCCTTAGTGGGCAATGTATCTCCCGGTAAGAGCCAACTCATTTGGAGCCAGGGCCGGGTTGAACCCTATA
This sequence comes from Rana kukunoris, assembly GCA_029574335.1. Taxonomy (NCBI): domain Eukaryota; kingdom Metazoa; phylum Chordata; class Amphibia; order Anura; family Ranidae; genus Rana; species Rana kukunoris. The sequence goes on along the minus strand of CM056050.1, from coordinate 180,156,767 downwards.
CCATTCGGTCCAAGGTACCCAAACTTTCTGAACTTCTGTATACTTTCCGACCCCTGAGGCAAATTGCTGCTCATATGAGCCATGGGCATTAACTATCTGGATAACTTCAGACAATGTAGGTCGAGGAGCGGTCTTCCAATGTCTGACCAAGGCTAGCCTAGCGGCTAGAAGAATGTGGGATAGAAGGGTCCTAGAGTGATAAGGGATATGATCCATACCCAAGGAGAGCAACGCCAGCCCAGGGGACAGGGTCAGATCAAGTTTGAGGACATGTGCTACTAGGTTTTGGATTAGTTGCCAGTATTGCATTATCACTGGGCAGGACCATAGGATATGGAACAGTGTACCCGTTCCCCCGCACTCCCTCCAGCACCCGGGGGATATACCCTTGCCTATTTTGGACAGTCTGAATGGGGTGAGATACCACCTCAATAAGATTTTTTGAAATAGTTCCCAAAGATTAACACATTTGGTGGAGGAGTACGTTACCCTTAGGGCCGTCTGCCATTGATCAGCTGAATACACTGTATCAAATTCTTTCTCCCAGGCTTGCATATCAGAAGATTTGGCGAATGTCAACTTATCCTGTAAGTACGAGTAAAACACTGATATACCCTTAACATTCGTACATTTCGTTGAGTAATATTGAGCTATATGCCACGGGAGGTGGGTATACAGGTCAGTCTGTCGTTTTAGTAGGTGTGAGATCTGCGCATACCGAAAGCTTTCAGTCGTGGGTATAGAGTACTCCAGTTGGAGAGCTCTAAATGTTTTAAGTGCAGGTCCCACATACAAATCTTCTATATCCAGTACCCCACCCGAACTCCAACTCTCCACAGAGATATCAGGGATAATACAGGATATAGCAGTCAGCGGAAATCTCATAGGGATAAGTCTATATTGTGGGGAAATTTGCGAAGTCAGTATTCGCCATGCGTCAGTAGACGCTCTAATAGTCGGTCCTATGTCCGGGGGCGGGTTTGGGCGGAGGTTGCTCGTGATGAGATAATTGTAAAGATTCCGGCCCGGGACCTGCTGTTGTTCAAGAGCAGTCCACAGGGATGAAGCAGAGTTAGGAAACCAGCCTTTCAGCTGGGCTAAGATCGAGGCTGTATAGTAATCCTTGATGTGGACGTGGCCTATACCTCCCGCCCTTCTATGTTTGACAATTTTGCGGAATGCGCATCGCGCCCTTTTGCCCCCCCAAAGAAATTTGTTGAGAGTAGATTGCGCTGATAGGAAGAAGGAGTGTGGGACTGGGATGGGCAGAGTCCTAAAGACATATAGTAGCTGCGGGAGGACCTGCATTTTGAAGGCGGCCAGACGCCCCGACCAGGATAATTCGAATTTCGCCAGAGCCTCTAATTTAGTATGTAACATTTGCAAAAACGGGGTGTAGTTTTCTCTCACCAAATCAGAGGGCGAAGATGTGAGAGTTATACCTAGGTATGAAATACCTTTCTCCTTCCATGTGAAAGGGAACTTTATGCTAAGGGCGTGTCTGGTCCGGGCAGGAATACCCAACCCTAAAATATGCGACTTGGTTTCATTGACTTTGTAATATGACACTGTCGAAAATAGTTGCAATACCTGGTGAGCCGAAGCCAGAGAGGACTCAACATCGGTGAGCATCAAAATGATGTCATCCGCAAAGAGGCTTATGGTATGGTGTACTCCTCCAACCATGAAGCCACTTATCTGGGGGTGAGTGCGTATGTAAGTTGCTAGGGGTTCCATAAGGAGATTAAATATAAGGGGGGACAATGGGCACCCCTGACGGGTTCCATTAGAAATATTGAATGCCGTGGAGAGCGTCCCCGATATATACACCTGGGCCGAGGGAGTCGTGTAGAGTGCCATAATAGCCGAGTAAATTCTGCCCTCGAACCCAAATTTGGAAAGCACTTTGGCCAGATAATCCCAGTGGATTCTATCAAATGCCTTCTCTGCGTCCAAAGCTAGGAGCAGAGAAGGCGTTTTTGTTCGATTGGCCAGGTGTACGATATTAATTAGACGCCGGGTGGCGTCAGATGTCTGTCGGCCCCTTGTGAACCCCGATTGGTCCAGGTGTATCAATGACGGCAGCAAGTCCACCAGTCTATTGGCGAGGGGTTTGGCAAATAACTTTAAATCGTTATTGAGCAGAGAAATGGGCCTAAAATTTTGGGGTGTGTCAGGGTCCTTCCCAGGCTTCGGCAACGCCACAATCATAGCCTTAAGCATTTCAGATGGAAAGAAGGACGAGGAGGCAGCTTGGTTAAAAATACCTGCTAAATATGGGACTAGTTCTATTTTAAATGCCTTATAATACTCTCCGGTGAAGCCATCAGGCCCAGGAGCTTTGTTGTTAGGAAGGGAATCTATTGCTTTGGCGATTTCAGTTTCCGAAAAGGGAGAATTTAAGTCTTCCAGTTGATCGGATGATAACTGGGGGAGTTCAATCTTGTTCAGAAAGTCTGATATAGCGGGCCCCGTGGGTTGAATTGTGGAAGGATCGTCATTTAAATTGTAGAGTGAGCTGTAATAGCAACTGAATGCGTCAGCTATCGCTTGTGGGTGAAATAATTTATCTTGGGTGAAGGGGTGGCGAACAAAGGGGATAGTGGTCTTATGTCTCAACCCTCTTAGGCGGTTGGCCAAGAGTTTCCCAGCCCTGTTTCCGCTTACATAGTATGTCATTTTAAGGCGTTTGGAAGATTTTTCAAAGTTGTCGAGTAGAATCAAGCGGAGCTCGCCCCTAAGCTGTGTTAATCTACTAGAAACTAGCGGGGAAGCATTTTGTTTATTCTGGGATTCTAGGGTGTGTATATTAGAGATGAGAGTTTGTATCTGCTGCCCCCTCATCCTCTTAGCCCTCGCCCCCATCTTAATCAAAACCCCTCTCATAAATGCCTTATGGGAATTCCATAATACCATAGGGTCCGATACAGAGCCGACATTGCAAGAGAAAAAATCAGTCAGCTCCTTCTGCAAGGTCTTTCTGGAGTTATCAGCTTGGAACAGTCTCGGGCTGGAACGCCAGACGAATGTAGTACCCACGCCCGGCGAATCAGCAACCGAGAGAGTCACAGAGGCATGATCCGACCATGTGATAACATTAATTTTAGTATCCACAATTTTAGGCAACAACCACTTGTCAGTAAGAAAAGGGTCTAATCTTGTATAAACGCCATGACTCGGTGAGAAGAAGGAGTAGTCCCTCTCGGTGCTGTGGAGACATCTCCAAGCGTCATAGAGATCTTGTGAGTGTAGCGTTGATTGTAGAGAATGATGGTGTCTGCGTGAGCATGACGTGGAGTCCATCTGAGGATCAGGGGGGAGGTTGAAGTCTCCACATAGGAGAAGAAAACCTTTTTGTATCGGTCTAACACTTCTGAGGACTCGTTTCAAAAAGTGTATTTGGTGGTCATTAGGCGCATAAACATTAACCACCGTGTAGGTGGTAGAGTTGATGTCGCACACAAGGATGTGGTAGCGGCCTTGGGAGTCAGCAATTTCATTGTGCAGTTTGAACGCAACAGAGTCCCTGATTGCTGTCATCACCCCTCGTTTTTTAGTCGAGGCACTTGCTTTAAAGATGTGTGGATACTTTGGATGGGTGCATTTGGGTGTTTTGTCTCCCTGAAAGTGGGTCTCTTGAGTGCAGAGAACATCACAATTAAATCGAGTCGGCTCAGCCCACAATGATTTTCTCTTGGCTGGGTGGTTGAGGCCTTTAGCGTTAATAGTTAAGAAAATGATAGTCATCCCGGGATAGCGATCTGAGTTGATAGGCAGTATGAAAAATAAGTATCACTTACATCAGGTGGTTTAGTACACCATACCGGTGATCCAGGAAGAGTCACCGTCAATAGAGTTCCAGCGGGTAGGAGGATGCCCACGAGACCAACTGCATAGCGGGGTGCCAGACTGCAATGAGAACCAAACAAAAACAAGAAAAAAACACAAAAATAAAGAAAACAGTTCCAAAACAGGAAAACATAGGTCTCTGTGACCTGAGTGCAGCTCATGGCTGCAAGTAACCAAAAGGGTGTAAGGGAAGTTCAGCTAGGTGCCTCCAGAACAGGGCAATCAGGAATAGTAAAACGATATTGGCAGCACACAACGTCCTCAGTGGTGTGAGCGAGCATTCTTGGAGTTGACTACATTCCAATCCCCTCCAATGCGATCCGGATTGTGACTGTTAGACCCACCGGGGGGATCATCTGGGATGATATTCCATGTCTTAAGCAAATCTAAGCCTTTAGCTAGGGAATCCACTGTGTGTTCTTTTCCATCATTAGTGATAATGAGTTTGGTTGGAAATCCCCATTTATAGACTATCTTGTGGTTACGCAATGCCTTGGAAATGGTGTTGAGATTTCGCCGTTTCTGCAACGTATATTGAGATAGATCGGAGAAGAACTGGAGGTCTTTGTATTGCGGGGGGATGAGATCTTTATTACGCACCTTGGACATCAGGCGTTCTTTTACGTGGAAAAAATGCAGGCGTAGAATGATATCCCTCGGTACTTTATCTGGAAGGTAGGAGGGTTTTGGTAGTCTGTAGATTCTGTCCATTGTTATGTCCATTTCAGTGAGGTCAGGTAGGATTGAGGTAAAGATCTTGGAGACATAAACGCGCAATTCCGATTGTTGAATGGACTCGGGAACCCCGCGTATTTTGAGGTTGTTCCTTCTGGAGCGGTCCTCCATGTCTGCAATTTTAGCCTTGACTGCCTCCATTTCCTCGTCCCTAGCGTCATGGGCATCTACGAGGCTGTTGATTGTGGTGGCAAATTCCCCCATCCTGTTTTCCACATGGTCTACCCGTGATGCCACAGCCTGCAGTTCACTCCCAAATTTATGGACACATGCCATCATGTCGCTGTGGAGGGAGCTCCTCAGAGATACCAGCATATCTTTAAGCGTGGTATCCAACACTGGTTGGTTACTCGTCGGGAAACGGTCAATGGAGTCCGGGAGCTCCCTGGTGTCATCTCCAGATTCGAGGCTTGCACTCACCTCATGGGAAGGTCCCGTGTTGTCCCGCTTAAACCTGGCCTTCTCAGGACTGCCAGATGCAGAGGAAGAGACAGGAGAGTGTCTATTGTTAGTTGGAGACATTCGTTTTAAGGGTTTGTCTTTCCTCTGCGGTAGATGAGGGGTGCTGGCTGCAGAGGGCACAGGTGTGCCGGAGCCACCCTGCCTCTGCTCTAGGGCGAAGTATTCGGTCAGCCTTTGTGGCTTTTGAAGCCCCTTTTGTTTTCTGGTCATGGTTGCAGGAATCAGCTAAGGGTAGGTATAAAGGCAGTTTCTCTCAATCACCTCAGTGTGGGCTGCTATGTGCTAAGTATTCCCTGTGGGGCCTGGAACACCATTTTTATGCTGCCATTGTGGAGCTTAGCAGGTCTAGCTTCAGGTAGATCAGGTTAAGTGGTGTAGAGAGCAGGCCATCTCCACCCCTTCCAATCATAAGAAAAGGGGCTCCACTCCAGCCTCCCTCTGAGGTGCAGTGCTGTTAGGCCCGGATGGTCTGTCAGTGAGGCAGGAGCTGGCCTGGTTTGCGGGAGGACTACAGGTCTCAGGCGAACGAAGATGGCCGCTGTGAGTCTGCTGCACAGCAGGTGTGTAGATGCTGTAGACCTGGATACTGTCCGCGGGGTTGAGAAGGGATCGTGGGTGCTAGACGGCGCCTGTATCGCCAAAGGTGCGCTTCCGCGGGGCACAGCGCCAGGAAAGTCCGTGGATGCACGGGCCTAGCTAGGCCGCACCAGACCGCGGCCGCTGCGGACGACTCCGGGAGCCGGCGAGGCCTTCAGGCAGGACCGGGTAGGTGGCAAGGAGGGGGGTAAGGGCTGGATGTGGTCCCCTACCTCCAGAAGCAGTGGGAACCGGCTCCTCTGGCAGGCAATATGGCGGCGACCTCGCGGGTTGATGCAGGGATATCTCCGGCTCCGATCGGTCAATCTCCTCCAGAGTACCGGCCCCAAACTCCCCGGGGATCAGGGCTAAGATCGATGCAGGTGTTGTGGCTTAAAAGAGCGAGGAAACACCCCGATGGCTGCGGATTGCGGTAATGGCACTCGGAGCTCCTCTCTGAAACATCCGCCGCCGTCCACCATTCTGTTTGTTTTTATACTGGAGGCTGGAATAGCCCCTTTAGTACAGTGTAGTGAGGGACACTACTGTCAGTTAGCCTCCTAAATTGGAGTAGGCCATTTTGTTTTGTATTATTTATTTTGAGTGCAATAAAGCCGTATTTATTGCTTAAGATCAGCGACTTTGCTGCGTTGCATTACCGCTATTTCTGCGACTTTGTCACAATATATATAGAATCGTACATTTTTAAACTGAACCCAAAACAGCATGTTTTATCTCAAAGGCAAGAAATAAATGTGAAAAGAGGTATGCAAATATGTAATCGTGAAATACAAACTTTTAGTGGGAGGCCTAAAAATGATTTGGGATTTTTCTTAAATCCTATGTTTTTTATTTTACCATGTGTGAAGAGAAATGTAGATTTTATCTGTTACTGTTGAAATGCTGGGTTGTTTCTATAAACCACCAGCAAGGGATAAATCTGTGTGTATTTTGAGTTATAACAAGCTGTAACATCAATGCAGTATCATGCTGGAAATGGAATGAGAACACCCCAGGCAAGCATTGTAATATCATCACTGAGGCATTGTCACAGTACATCATAAACTACATATCACTTGTGTTTTGGATTTTGAACTTATCAGTTTTATGTCATCGATCTTAGACCCCATGGATTTGCAGCTGCTGCTAAAACAAAAATCACCTGCTTAACAAAAATGACTAAGCTACGGAGGATTGGATTTTCAGCCTATGAGGGGTTTTCAAGCTGATAGTGTTGAAAAAGAGCATACTTAAGTAAAACAAGCTTTATGTCAAAATCCTGTCAAAATTTGAATCTAAGACCCATTCCTTCAGTGTTAGTAGGTACCTAATGACCTTGAAAATGTGAAAGATTGTTATTTTCCCTTGTTCAGTGATATGATGTTGATGTTTTAGACAGAATTTGAAAGATGGATTCTCTATATAATGAATAAGAGGCAAGCCCAGTGCACATCTTAGACTATTGCCAGGTTGACATCCAAATCATGTGTCCATGCTTCACTGCTAGTCATTATCGTTATTCAGTGAAAATTAAACCAGTAAGCCAATGTGGACATGAATGTGTTTGATGATTGATTAAAGAGTACTCCTGCTAGAGAATTTCTCTAATATTCATATTTTATATATATATATATATATATATATATATATATATCAAGAGAGAGGAGAAAGAGATTGTTCATGCATTATATATACAAGCACACATATGGAGCAGTAAGTAAGAGTATGTCTGAGGCCCCGTACACACGAGCAAATAGATTTGTTCGAATCGGTCGGACAGACTGATTTGAACAAATCTGTCTGCTGGGATGTATTGGTTTGATCGTGTACACACGATCAAACCAAAATCCCCGCCGGCAGACAGCGCGCTGACGTGTCGGTGACGTGGCGGTGACGTTGACGCCGCCACGTCAACGCACCAGGAAGTTAAACACTTCCACGCATGCGTCGAATCCATTCGACGCATGTGCGGGCAGATATGTCTGCTGGTTAGCATACTAACCAGCAGACATGTCGGGCGGACGGGTTCCCAGCCAACAGATTTGAAAGCATGCTTTCAAATCTGACAGGTGGCCAAATCCGTCTGTTTGCTGTACACACAATCAAATCTGTCTGCTGAAACGGTCTGGCAGACCGTTTCCAGCAGACAGATTTGATCGTGTGTACACGGCCTGAGAGCAATCACTATAAAAATTGTATGCATTATATATTCTATTATAAGTATCATATTTTAAAAGGCAGCAACACTCACACTGAAAGAGGCTGGACAAACACCATATATACAAATTGGCCTAAATTCATTAAAACATAAAAAAAATAAAAAAAATGGTATGTTTTATAGCAGAAAATAAAAAATAAATGTTAAGGGCTAGATTCAGGATAGAGAGCTTTATCTTTGTTCGGGCGTAGCATATCCGATTTACGCTACGCCTCCGCAACTTTTACAGGCAAAGCACTTGCGTAAATGGACTGCCGTATGCCTGCGTAATTCAAATAGGGCAGGTAAATGCGCCGGCCTTGAACGTATCCCAGTGCGCATGCTCCAAATCACGTCGCAAATAGTCAATATAAACTACGTGAACGTAACTTACGCCCAGCCACATTCTGAATCGACCTACGCAAACGACGTAAACGACGTAAAATACGACGCTGTTCCGACGTCCATACTTAACATTGGCTGCGCCTCACTATAGCAGGGGTAACTTTACGCCGGGCGTAACTCTAACGTAAAAGCATTTTGCAAAAACGATGGTGTGGATGCAACGTCGTTTTGGAAAATGAAGTTTGAAAAACTTTGTTTTGTTTCGTCACATGAAACGTCGTCTTTTTTTTCATCACAAAAAGTGATCGTGTGCACGCGGCATGAGAATCAGGCGCATAGTTATGCCCCACTCACTCAGAGTTACAACGGCGTATCTGGAGATACGCCGTCGTAACTCCTTGCTGAATCTAGCCCTAATTTTTTCAAAATGGTCGGCCTTTTTTTGTCTATAGCACAAAAAATAAACACCACAGAGGTGATTAAATACCTCCAAAAGAAAGCTCTGTTTGTGGGCAAAATAAGAACATGAATTTCATTTGGGTAGAGTGACTCACGACCGCGCAATTGTTAGCTAAAATAGCGAAGTGCCAAGTGAAAAAGTTGACTGGCCTTATGAGCTGATATCTGTTGTCAGCAAGACAAAGGTAAACTAGCAGCTCATATATGATTTCATTGTCTTTCCTTTTTTTCAGTCAAAAATCCTCTTGCGGTGCTATGGTATTCTGCTGACAGGGTGGCAGGCGCAGGGAGCCTTCCTGGCTGGCAGAACACATTAATTACTGCTAGTGGCTGTATATTCTGTAACAATAAGATGGATCCTCTAGCAAACAAGGCTAGATACATTTTTTAGCAAAACCCATAATTTGCACTCACATAGAACAGGCGGGGCAAGCCAAACAGGAAGTGAGGTTGATATGCATGATTAACCACTTCAGACCCGCGCTATTGACAGAATACGTCAACAGCGCGGACCTGAGGCGCCAACTTGACGTCTTTGGATGTGATTTGTGTGCATTACCCGCGCGCCACTGTGTAAACACAGAGTTCCACGTGTTGTCAGCGGAGAGGAGAACGATCTGTGTCTCTTTACATAAGGGACACAGCATCGGTCACCTCCCCCAGTCACCCCCCTCCCCCCACACAGTTAGAAGACACCCAGGCAATACATTTAACCCCTTCCTCACCCCCTAGTGTTAACCCCTTCCCTGCCAGTCACATTTATACAGTAATTAGTGCAATTTTATATCACTGATCGCTGTATAAATGTGAATGGTCCCAAATTTGTGTCAAAAGTGTCCGATATGTCCACCGCAATATCGCAGTCACAATAAAAATCGCATATCGCCGCCATTACTAGTAAAAAAAATAATAATACAAAAAATCATAATTCTGTTCCCCATTTTGTAGGCGCTATAACTTTTGCGCAAACTAGTAGCTTATTGCGATTTTAATTTTTTTTTTCAAAAATACGTCGAAAAATACGTATCGGCCTTAACTGAAAAAAAAAAGTTTTTTTTTTTTAAAAAATTGGATATTTATTATAGCAACAAGTAAAAAAAAAATATATTTTTTTTTAAATTGACGCTCTTTTTTTGTTTATAGCGCAAAAAATAAAAACCGCAGAGGTGATCAAATACCACCAAAATAAAGCTCTATTTGTGGGGAAAAAAGGACGCCAATTTTGTTTGGGAGCCACGTCGCACAACCGCGCAAATGTCAGTTAAAGCGATGCAGTGCCGGAAGCTGAAATTTCGCCTGGGAACGAAGGGGGTTTATGTGCCCAGTAATGAAGTGGTTAAAAGGTGATGCCAATTTCCAGCATATTGTATACTTACAAGCCATTAATCTATTTTCACAGTATAAAGTTCACTTTTCCATTTAAACCTTGTTTGCTGGAAGATCCTTCTTATCGAAGCAGAAGCAGCTGGTGAAGAAGATGATATCCTATACCCATGGGTTTGACCCCAGGGTGGGGAAGACATGTAGTGAGGTCTAATGTGGAAGTGAATGCATAGGATCACTGGTGGTGGATATCACATAGTGCAGTGTTATTGGATACATATTAGTTTAACCACTTCAATACCAGGCACTTACGCACCTTCCCGCCCAAGCCAATTTTCAGCTTTCAGCCATGTCGCACTTTGAATGACAATTGCGCGGTCATGCTACACTGTACCCAAACAAAATTGGCGTCCTTTTTTCCCCACAAATAGAGCTTTCTTTTGGTGGTATTTGATCACCTCTGCGGTTTTTATTTTTTGCGCAACTAATAAAAGACTGAAAATGTTAAAAAAAAAAAAAAAAAAAAAATTCTGTTAACTTTTTTGTAAATAAGTATGTTTTCTCTTTCAATTACGGGCAGAACTGATGGGCACTGATGAGGTAGTACTGATGGGCACCGATGAGGTGGCACTAATGGGCACTGATAGGCGGCGCTGGTATGCGGCACTGATGGGCACTCATAGGTGGCACTGATGGGCACTCATAGATGGCACTGATGGGCACTCATAGGTGGAACTGATGGGCACTCATAGGCGGCACTGATGGGCACTCATGGGCAGCACTGGGAACTTATATGTGGCACAAAATGGCACTCATGGGTGGCACTTATGGGTGGCACTGATGGGTACTTATGGGTGGCACAGATGGGCACTGATAGGTGGGCACTGGGCATAGATTGGCACAGAGGGGTGGCACTGAAGGACACTGTGGGGTGGCACTGATGGACTTTGAGGGGTGGCACTGATGTATATGTTGCCAGTCAGTGCCCATCGTTCGGCGCGTCATTTACGTGGGGTCAAGGTTAATTTCAATACAACACGCCCCCTACATGCCTAATTTGAATTACGCAAACTTACGCCGGCACATTTACGCTACGCCGCCGCAACTTACATAGCAAGTGCTTTGTGAATAGGATATGCTACACCTGCACAAAGATACGCTCTCCATCCTGAATCTAGCCCGTAGTTTGCACTTGTAGTGCAAAGTGGATTTGCCTTTTGTAAATAACCCCCATAGTTTATTTCATTATATTTTAGATTTGGAGAGGCATTTTTCTATTTTCTATTTCTATTTAACCATCATTCACTATATGCTATATACACTATATTGTCAAAAGTATTGGGACACCTGCCTTTACATGCACATGAACTTTAATGTCATCCCAGTCCGTAGTGTTCAATATTGACCCACCTTTGTTGCTATAATAGCTTCAACTTTTTTGGGAAGGCTTAGAAGTGTGTCTATGGATATGTTTAACCATTGTTCCAGAAGTACATTTGTGAGGTCAGGCTCTAATGCTGGACGAGAAGTCCTGGATCGCAGTCTCTGCTCTAATTTATCCTAAAGTTGTTATATCAGGTTGAGGTCATAAAATTAGCTATTATATTGTGTTTTTGTGCACTAAAATTCATTCAAGCGATTTTTTTCCCTGAAAATTTATGTTTTTAAAATGGCTGTCCAGATATTGTGTGACATAAAAAATTGAAACAACCAACATTTTTATTCTCTAGGGCATGGGTCTTCAAACTACGACCCTCCAGTTATTCAGGAACTACCTATCATGCCCAGTCATGTCTGTGAATGTCAGAGTTGTACAATGCCTCATGGGATGTGTAGTTCTACAACAGCTGGAGGGCCATAGTTTGAGGATCCCTGCTCTAGGGCCTCTGCTTTTTAAACTATATATAATATTTGGGGGTTCTAAGTTAAAAGCAAGGGGCGTGGCCTGGCTGGACATGGAGACGGCTGCCTAGACCGAGAACTCCTGCGGACAGAGGACTATTATCTGCTTTTTTGGGGAACTACAGAGCTCACCGACCATGGGCAAGTCCAATCGGAGTGCCTCGGCATCCCGGGCACCGAAGGAAGGCGGGACACAGCTCAACCGCAACATCCCTGAACTGTTTCGCTCCCTCCGCTCTGACAACCACGAGGCCTCGCAGGCGGCGGGGCCTACTTCCCCGAGCGCGGCATCAGACTCTCCATCGGAGGATAGGGGGACGCTAATCGGCCAATCCGGCCGCTCGGTGAGCCTCTCCGACCTTAACAGGGTGGCGTCGGACATTACTAGTACCTTGTCGGCGGCTATCCTGGATCTGAAAGCGGAGTTTCGAGCGGTAGCGTCCCGCCTGGACGACGTAGAGCAAACGGCGCAACTACACTCGGCAGCCATCAGACAGGTACAACAGGCTCATGATGCCCAGCTCTCTTATTTGTTTGACCTCCACCGCCACGTCGAGGACCTCGACAACAGAGGCCGCAGGCATAGCGTCAGGGTGAGGGGGGTCTCAGAGTCGATTGAGCAGGATGCCCTACCACAAACTATATATGCTATCTTTAATGATCTACTGGGCCGTCCTGTGGACTCTCCTGTTGAGATGGAGCACTTACACCGTGCCCTCAGACCCCTCCCCTCGTGACGGTGAACCGCCGAGAGATGTTATTTGCTGCATCGTTGATTTCCCACTGAAAGAAGAGATTATGAGGAAGGCGAGGGAAAGAGGCCGAATATTGCACAATGGGAACAAGGTGAAATTGTTCCAGGACCTCTCCCAAATAACACTGCAGAACAAGAGAGCCTTGAGACCCCTGCTGGATGTCCTGCGAAATCGCAACATAATTTACCGCTGTAAGTTCCCATTTTGCCTATCCACATCGGCGAGGGGGCGCTCGGCCCACCTTCGCTCACCGGATGAACTGCAGCACTTCTGCGAGCAGCTGGATATCCCTATGGTGGAGCTTCTGGATTGGTGCTCTTTCCACTTCCCTACGGAGCCTTGGCGCCAAGTCTCACATCACCCCTCCCCGAAGGCTCAGAGACAGAGATCCCGCCGTCGGAGATCGGAGCCCTCCACCTCTGGAGTCCAAGCACTTCGCCGGGAGCATGACCGCCGCAGCCCGGATACGCTTGCCACGCCGCGGAGAGACCGCCAGGATCCCTGAGTCCTCCTCATCTTCAGTCTCCTGTCACCCGTAAGTGCCTGTGTTGCTAGCTCAGCGTGCTCCCCACCCATCTGATTGTTCTCAGAAGATACCCGCTGCCGACTAGATGTAGAATCTGTTCTGAACTGGCAGGTCTGCTGGGTCTTCTAGTTCCACAACACTGTTATTTACTGCCCGGTCTACTCCTTATTGCCATGCCTGCTCAGACTTGTGAAACTGGGACTCTGCCGCCATGCCACGACCCCGAGTGGAGTTTCGCCCCCATATGCTCTCACTCTTGCCCTGCCTCCCCAGCAGACATGCTTGCCCTGTCATTTTATTGTTTTTGAGGCTCCCAGTCCGGATTTCTTTTGCCACCCCTCTCCCTTGTCCGTGTGCCTCGGGCCTGCCAAGTATGCCCAACTTCCCGGACTAGAGACTGTGTTTATCCTTACTCGGCTATGGAAAGAGATCCGAAGACGAACGATCCCCATGCCCCCCTTGTGTCTTCCTTTTTGTGTTTTGTTTCTTCTTTTTTTTCTTTTTCTTTCCCTTTTCTCGCTGGGTGCCCCCCTTGGATTCCAGAGACCTCACGCAGTGATTCCTACGCTGCCCTCAGAACTACAAATGCCATGCGCACACGGTATACTCTGGGGAGGTGCCCCCTTTTCTGGGTGCTAATTGTATTTTTTTTTATTGCCTACCTGTACTGTGATGGTCCTGATGCCCTCCCTCTCCCCCTTCCCCTTCTCTTCCCCTCCCCTCCCCGGCCTCTCCTCCTCCCTCCCCCCTCTCCCCCCTCCCTCTTCCCCAACTTCCCCTCCCTTCCCCCCCTCTTCCATTCCCTTCCCCTTCCCTCCTCCCTTCTCCCCTTCTCTCCCCCTCCCTCCCTCCCTTTCTTCCCCCCTCCCTTTCCTCCCCCCTTCTCTCCTCGCCCCGTTCCTCCCCTCCCCCTACTTTACTTTCCTCTCCTCTCCATCCCCTGCCTCTCACCCTCCCCTTCCTCCCCCCTCCCCACTTACCCCGTCTTCCCATGCCCGTCCCGTCCCTTCTTATGGTCAGTCTCTCCCATATTCCCATGACATGGGGTGTAAGCTTATTTATTTATATTCCTGCTTGTGTTTGAATGTTTTATAGCTAGGCCCCTCTTATCCTTCATTGGCTTTGTAATTCGTGCTGGGCGGTCTGGGGTAACCTCCCAGTTGGGGAGGGGGGCACTGGATGCCCCCTTCCCACCTGGGACCCCCGCCGTGGGCCCTCTATACGTGAGGCGGCCTGCTGATGGGTAAAGCTGCACTCTTTGCTCTTCTGGTGGGGTGCCGGGCGGTTCCTCCTAGGCCAGGATGTATATCCGCTTCAGGAGCCTGTGAGACTTGCAACCGGGAAGTCACTGCCTGAGAAATGACAACTTTGCCTAAACGGTTGCTGTGTCCGAGCCACCTGTGTTGCCAATCAAGGTCTCAACCCGAGCCTGGCCCTTACCCCCTACCGGGGTTCATTCATGCTATATGCTACAAGATGTGTGTCCTATGCCGAGTCTTACTTACTATGCTAATTTTTGGTTGTCTCAGGGGAGCTCTTTTTCTTTCTCTTATTTTTATTTTATTATTTTTATTTTTTTCCCTTTTTTTGTGTGGGTGGCGGCGGACTCCCATTGGGGGAGGGGAGGACTTAGTTGTCCCCTTGTCACATGGGACCACAGACGCGGACCCCCTAAGCGCTGGGAGGGGAAATTTTACTGAGAGGTTTCTTTCCCACCTGATGGGCCAGGCGCTGTACCCAGATCATATGCTTGAACTTCCAAGGATCGAGTGCAACTCTGACCGATTAGCTATATTTGACCTGAACCTTGACCCACGTTCTTGATATGATGGGCTAGACCGGGCATGTTTATGTTTATGTTTTTGTTTATGTTTATGTTTGGGTTGGGTTTTGTTAATATTTGTTTCTGCTTGCATGATTCACCTTGCGTATTCTATTATTATTTTTACATGTATAGTCTTATGGGGAGTGCTCACTTCGACTTATATGCTCAGGTATGATAGGCACTTGCGGGTGGACACTGGTGAAGTTTTAGTTCAGATGTGTAGGATGGTATTATTGCTCAGAATTTGGGGATGACTCGTTCTCTGCGATTTCTGGGGCGGGGGACTGCCCGTTCATTCTCTGCTCTCTAGCCCTGCTCGCAGTGTCCCGCCGTCCTACTCATTGACCGTTCTCCCCCCTCTTTTCTTATTTTAGGTTCCCCTCTGCGACACCATGAGCTGACTCCTCTGTCCTGTAGGGACACATGTTCCCAGCCAGACTTACTGTCCCACCACAGTAGTGCTCTGAAGAGTCTGCTGACATTCCGGCCCGCTAGTTTCCAGGTGGATTCGATTCTCTATCCCCACCTCTGTTACACTTCTTTATTTTTTTTTATTTTTTTTTGTGTTTTCTTTTTTCTTTTTTTCTTTTCTTTTCTTTTTCTTTCTTCTTTCCCCCTTTTTTATTTATTTTTTCTTCTTTTTCTATTCGCTTTCCCCAATCTCATCTCCCCCTTGGGTTCTGCTCCTCCCCGCCTCCTGTAAGCCATGTCTCTGACCCCGAGCCCTTTTACTGTCACGAGTAACCTCTCCGGGTTGCATCCGGGAACGTGGTGAGCTCAAGACGGTATCTCACTACAATGGATAAGCTGAATCCCCTCTCACTTAAATGCCTCTCACTAAATGTGAAGGGCCTGAATACCCCTGAAAAACGATCCCAGGTTTTGGCCGCCCTCTCCAAACACAAGGCACACTTTTTGATGCTTCAGGAAACTCACTTTAGGTCGGATACTGTCCCTAAGCTGACGAATCATGTCTACAAGCAGGCAATTCACTCTACAAACCCGGTCTCCAAGACCAAAGGGGTATCTATCCTCATTTCTAGATATGCCGATTTTACTCTTGTGGAGTCGCTGGTTGACCCAGACGGCAGATATGTTTTCCTTAAAGGTACGTTCGCTTCTAAACCAATTACTCTGGCCAACATCTATAGCCCAAACGAACATCAAGTCACATTCTTTAGGAAAATAGGCGACCTTCTGGCCACTTTTCAAGAGGGGCTGCTACTCCTAGGTGGGGATTTCAATGTCCCAATGAACCCCTCCTTGGATTCCTCAACGGCTCCTCTACCCTCCCTTATAGGGCTCTCCGACAGATCAAACTGCAATTACAGTCCTTAACATTGCATGACACCTGGCACACTCTATTCCCTAATGTCAAAGACTACACTTTTTTTTCCCCTCCCCACCAGAAATATTCAAGAATTTTTTTTTTTTTTTGTCCCAATCTGACCTGTCATTCTTGTCACACGCCACGATCGAACCGATGTTCTTGTCCGATCACCACCCTGTGACTGTGACGCTTTCTTTTCCTAAAGTGAACGCCGCCACTAAGACATGGTGCTTGAACCCTACTCTACTTAAAGACCCAGAGATAGTAGCTCAGATCAAGGCCCACATTCAGACGTATTTCCTAGAAAACTCTACCCCGGAAATCACACCTGTAACTTTATGGGAGGTGCACAAATGCGTCCTAAGAGGAAAACTCATTGCTCTTTCCACGGCCGCCAAAAAGCAACAGCAGGAAACCGTTCGGTCTCCCATGAGGACCATTAATAGGCTTGAAATAACGCACAAGCAATCAACTTCGCAAGCGGTTTTGCAAGACCTGCTTGACGCTAGATCTGCACTTTTGGAGGAACTAGGGAAGAGAACAAGGAGGAGATACATCCTCCAGCAAAAAGTGTTCTACGAACATGGTAATAAAAGCGGCAGAATGTTAGCTCGCACGGTTCAGAAAGCCCGTCTTTCCTCTAGGATCCACCAAATTCGAGACAAGCATGGTGCACTCCTTTCCAAAAATGAGGACATAGCAGGCCACTTTGAGAGTTTTTACTCAAAACTTTACAACCTACCCCAACCAGACCCAGAGAATACCGAAGCGTCTGAGCGAGCCTCCCGAATACGGGAGTTCCTAGCGGAATATTGTCCCAAGCCCATCACCACCCAACAGGCCGAGGCCTTAGAATCCCCTCTCTCCATGGAGGAACTAGCAGTAGCCGTGAAACAAATGAAGGTTGGTAAAAGTCCTGGCCCAGATGGCCTTTCGCTCATTTATTACAAATCCTTCCAAGATGTCCTAAGTCGTGAAATGCTTAAAACATTTAACTCCCTGGCAGATGCACATTCTCACCCAGGTAGACTCCTGGAAGCCCACATAACAGTCTTGCCTAAGGAAGGTAAGGACCCTCTATTAGCTTCAAACTATAGACCCATATCCCTGCTTAACGTGGATATTAAACTCTTTGCAAAAATTCTGGCCAATCGCCTTCTCCCCCTTATCCCTGGACTGGTGTCTCTGGACCAAGTAGGGTTTGTTCCTGGCAGGGAGGCGAGGGATAACTCCATAAGGGCCCTTATCTTACAGCACTGGATGCAGACCTCGGGTTCCTCGGGTTCCAAGGGATTCTTCTTGTCCCTCGACGCTGAGAAGGTAGCATGGGACTACATGTGGGAAGTCTTGAAGGAAGTCGGTCTTCTACCTCAAATGGCCACTTACATAAATGCTCTCTATTCCAACCCTTCAGCTAGGGTGAGGGCCAACGGCTTCCTGTCAAATGTCTTCTCTATCAGCAACGGTACGCGTCAGGGCTGCCCGTTATCACCCCTGATCTTTGTCTTGTCTTTGGAGCCCCTGTTAAATAGGCTTTGCAGCAATGCTGATATTAAAGGAATCACCATCGCAGGTAGGGAATTTAAAGTAGCCGCCTTTGCGGACGACATTCTGCTTTCCCTGCAGGCCCCCAGAATTTCTCTGCCCAACCTACTAAAGGACATAGGTAAATTTGGTGAGATTTCGAACCTTAAGATTAATTATTCCAAATCGAATGCCCTAAATATATCCCTATCTCCCGAAGAAGTCACTCACTGCCAGGAATCCTTTCCGTTTCAGTGGAAGGCGGTAGCAATCACCTATCTTGGTGTCCAGATTGCTAGGAACATGGATGAATTGTATAACTTAAACTTTTTGAAGACCCTCTCTAAAATTCAAAGCGATCTGAAAGACTGGGCGCCCCTAAACATCTCTTGGTTTGGCCGAGCGGCCTTGATCAAGATGATAGTCCTTCCCCGCCTACTTTATCTACTACAGTCAATCCCGATACGGCTGCCACCCTCCTTCTTTGCGACCTACAGGAAAGCCTGTACGCTTTTCTTGTGGAAGAACCAACCACCCCGCATAAAATACTCCCGCCTTACACTCCCTAAGGCGAGGGGCGGAATTGGTCTACCAGACCTACACAAGTATTACCTGGCATGCCACCTGACCAGAATCGTGGATTGGAAGATCCATTATCTGGAAAAAGCTTGGGTGTTCCTGGAGAGGCACTTTGTACACACTCCTACGCACATACTACCTTGGCTTCCTACCGACCGGTGGCCCCAAGGAATCAAAACCCACCCTTTAATATACCCCTCCTTAGCAGCCTTTAACAAGGCGATATCCCACCATAGGCTTTCATCTCACCTGGGCCCAATGACGACATTGCGGGGAAACCCTGACTTTCCCCCGGGAGAACCCTCATTTTTACGGGATGAATGGCCACATGCGGATATCCTTTCTCACCATCTATTCCTGAGGGGAACTCCTCGGTCTTATGAAGAGCTAGTGGCCAATTCACGTACGCGGGCGCTCCCATTCTGGCCCTATAGACAGATGAGACATTACCTATCTACCAAAGCTTTGAATGAGACTTGGACTAGACATCTCACCCCCTTCGAATCCCTGTGCTTACGCTCTACCCCACAAAGACACGTGATCTCCTCCATATACTCCTACATACAGGATGCCGAGCCTACTCTGGTTACCAAACACTTACACGACTCCTGGGAAAGGTATCTGGGAATTACGCTTTCTGGTGAAGACTGGGAAAACATCTACACAATAGCGCATAAAGGTTCTCTGAATGCAGCGATCCAAGAAAATAGATACAAAATTATAACCAAGTGATATAGAACCCAGACACGCTTACACAAATTTGCCCCAGCCATTCCCAACACTTGCTGGAGGTGCAATGCGGGAGTGGGTTCGATGATTCACATATGGTGGGAGTGTAGTTCCATCCAGCCTTTTTGGGCGGAGGTACACTCTATCATCAAAAAGGTCACTACTTATGAGCTCGACTATGGCCCGGCCCAGTTCCTTCTTCATCACTCATCCCTCCCCAAACATGACTACTACAAATCATTAGCCATGCATATGGTAAATGCAGCAAGACTTTATGTACCTTATCATTGGTGCTCAACGAATGCTCCCACCATTAAAGAATAGCTGGCCAGGATAACCAAAATAGCCGAACTGGAGGAATTGATTCATACATCACACGAGCGCCTACATAAGTTCTCACTAACCTGGGCTTGCTGGACTGACTTTAAGTACTCTGATTGTTACAAAGCCTACTTTCCCCCGTGAATCGGATCTGTTTTGAGTGGAGGCGTTCTGGAGGAGTAGAGCCCAATTTTTTTTTCTTTTTCTTCTCTCTTTATTCCTCATCTTCTGGGCTTTCCACTTTTCGTCTTTCCCTTGTCACTGTTAATCACTGGTCCCCTGTTCTTTCCCTGGATGCCCATTTTAGAGTGCACTATGTTAACATTTTGTAATGAGGTTGTGAATTAGGCGTCACAATATACCAAGTTTACTCTTTGCCTGTAATGTGTATGTTTTTACAAACGCATGTATCGTTATTGATGTCCTTTTTTGCTTTTTGTTGTGCTTCAATAAAATTATTTGTGAAAAAAAAAAAAAAAAAAAAGCAAAACAAAATGCAGATGTTATCCTGCATGTGAAAAATGTCAGAATTGGTTTCGAGAAAAAAGTGGTTAATTTTTTTGTAGTGGTACGAGACAAAGCATGCATAGCTTATAAACATAAGGGGTTATTTAGTAAAGTAATATAAACTGTTCATATAGTATATATAGAGGTGAAACTGTATTTACTTTGAGTACCCATTTATGCATGAGGGACATTAACTAAAAATGTTCCTTGTAAGTAGATGATTGAAATTAAAACAGATTCTCCCCATTCACTAATCTCAAGATAATCATTCACTTTGATACCGTATATGAATATTAAATATTCCTTTCGTAAATCAACCTTATTATGTTTCAGTTGGAGGATGCTGCTACAATGAATATTTTAATTTCAGGTAATGGTGAAATTTTGATATTCATGTTGATATTCCTTCTACAGATAGCTTGATGTTGCTATACAAAATATTACTTTAGACTCAATATACGGTATATCACTCATAACATACTGTATTTGGGACTGTGTTAAATTAAGATGTCCTTAGACTTTTTTTTGTTAAAAGTCCATGTTTAAGAAATTGAGATGAAAAATTCTTTATTCTCAGGAACAGGCACCAGAAGAGCTGGGTTATTAAGTTCATCTATTGTAAGCTGTGATAAATTGTGAAGTAACTTTTAATGTTGAATTACAAAAAATGCTATTTATTATTTTGTGTCTGATTTCCAAAAAAATGAATTTCTTGAGAACAAGTGTTTCCTCTCTCATGTCTCCTCTGGTAAAACTTCCATTATAGTATCTGTCTGACTAGTCTAAGTTCTTTGTATCAAACATTTGTGACATCTGTTTGAGATTGTAAAGCTAATAGCGGCTAAAAAGACTTCAAATAGTGTGAAAAAGATTAGAAAGAACGACTCTGGTGCATTGTTATGGATATTTTTTGTAAAAGAAGCAAAAGACTTCATAGATGGAATTTTATGAAACAGCATAATTTCTAATACTCTTGATATGCAAGCTTCAAATGAACAACTGTGTTCATGTTTATAATTAGCATAAGTGATAACAATGGCATTTTATGTACCAGTAATATTATAAATGCTGTAATCTGTGTGCAGTAATCAGTAGGTTTGTGCCACATATACTGTTTACATGCTGCTGATTTGATTAGGAGAGTAAGCTAACAAAATTACTATAATTCTATTGGCGCCGGTATTGGGCGGGTTGTCCGGGGCGGTGTTTTCACAATGGTGGTTTTATCTGTTCACACTGGTCTACTCTATGCATCACTCTGGACTTTTGGGTTCCATGCCCTAGACTCAGGTAAACTGCCACTCACTTTCATTCTCAGTCTCCGCTGTCACATTCAGCTTGGACCTCACTGATACTCTCCACTATACCTCTGTCCTATACTCCACCAAGCATAGGACATATTGCACATGTGATTAAAATATATCATTTCTATGTAGTACCCCTTGATGGTTTCAGCACTCATGGTCTCTTTTGAATGCCTCTACCTTGGGGGTTTACTTCCCTGGATGTCATCATTGCTGGGCCATAAGCCATCCACAGCTCCCGGTACTGATGCCATTAGGGGTTCACTGGCTCTTATGCTGCGTACACACAAACAGTATTCCCGATAAAAAAAGTCAGATGGACTATTTTCATCGGAAATTTCAATCGTGTGTGGGCCCCATCTGACTTTTTTCTGTCTGTGTTTAGAGATAGAACATGTTTTATTTTTTTCCGATGGAAAAAAAAACAATACGAAATTCCCATTGTCTGTGTGCAACTCCGACGGAGAAAAACCCACGCATACTCAGAATCAAGTCGACACGTGCTCTAAAGCATTGAAATCCATTTTTCTTGGCTCGTCGTAGTGTTTTACTTCACCGCGTTTTGGATGGTGGGAATTTAGTCTGACAGTGTGTATGCAAGACTCATGGAAGTCAGCTTCATCGGAATTCTGACGGAAAATGTCATCGGATTTTATTTATCGGAAGTTCCGATCGTGTGTACGCGGCTTTAGTGCCATACTCTTACCATGCAGGTATATTTTGTAAATACTTTAGAGAGTGGAGTCTACACAGTTCTAGCTACCGTTCAATTATTTTATACCTCTTTCTCTTTGGCAGGGTAAGACCATATATAATTTATTTCCATCATATTGCATTTCTCATTTAATTCACATGCATGCTCCTGAAGAGTGGATATATCCACAAAATGCATAGAGCTATCATATACAATGTTCTCTTGTATTACATGTTTTACTTGATATTTTATTTTTTTTGTATATGTATTATGTGACATCAATTGTTTGCAATCATGTGACTATTTGCCCTTGTTGTATGTACATTGATTTATATGAATTGTACTGGATATTATATCTTTATTTATTATTACCATTTTATACTACCATATCAATTTCCAATAAAATATAATTTTATATCTACATGCTTTAATTAAAGTACCAATCCCCAGCCCCTTGCTTCATTTAGATAGGGATGGAGGCAATCAACCTTACCAGGTCACTGCCTCATTTAAAGTCCCAAGTGTTCTTTCTCTTTAACCTCCCTGGCGGTATGATTCTTTCTGATTTTAGGTGCTGAAAGCGGTACCATTATTTGCAAGGCAATTTGGTGTTTTATACTGTAGGCCTGGAATTCTTAGGAATAACTCACTTAAATCTGACCAAACAAGAGTCTAATAGGCATCCCGGGTATGACATTTTTTTAAAAACAAAATTATAAATGATAATATAATAAATAATTTTAAATAATTATAACAAATAATAATATAATTCTAATAAAAATTATTCAATAATGTAATCAACTCAAAATGACTGAAATTTGCTCAGTTGCAGAATTGTTGCTGTCATTATTTTTTTATTTTTTTTATGACAAATTTCCCCACAAATCGCTATCGCTCAAGTCTGCAAGTGATTATAATTTATTAAAAAAGGGGGGGGGGTGATGAGCGCTCATCACCCCCCCTTTTTTATATGTTTTTTGTTGCTGTTAGCCCATACCTGATTTGAGCTGCATATATTTTTGTATTAGTCATTCACTCTAGATTCACTGTTGGCTAGCGCTTTTGTTTAACCCTTCAATTACAATTTATTATCGCTGTTTTCTAGCTGATCTAAAACCATTTTTGACATAAAGGGACACCACAGTTTGCAGGGAGAAAGAACCATTTTTATTATATAAAAGAACATGTAGGACACTGGGCAGACCACTAGGGACAAGGGGGGTGTGTATTTTTTACATACAGTACTGTAATCTATAATATTACAGTATACTGTATGTATAGTGTTTGTTTACTTTTTTTAATTTTGCACCGATCTCCGTCCCTGTGCGTCGTAACGTCGCAGGGAACGGAGATGGACGGCACACGGGGACACTGTGTGAATCGAGCGAGCACCTGCTCGCTCACACAGCGGGGATGCATCCCAGGATCCAGGGACAAGGTAAGCCAGCGCGCGCTGCAAGCTCTGCATAGCTACCCCAAGCGTGACTCGGGGATAGGATTTTAGCACAAAAATCCACCCCAAGTCACGCTTGGGAATACCGCGAGGGGGGTTAAACAAAATTACTAATTTTGAGAGTTTCATAAAGAAACAAATTAGGGTTTTCAGAAAGAAGATCATGACTCACTTAATATAAAAATACAATACATTCACCAGCATTTAAATAAACTGCCTACAGGTAGTAAATGGGATAGTAAATATGAAGAGTTACATGACTGATATTCTGCCAAATATAATATATTGTATTGCTGGGCATCCTAAACAAATGTGCTATGTATCTACAAGGTAGCCAGTTCAAGAAGTTGTAAACTGTATCACATACTAGCTCATTATGTAATACTTACCTTAGAACGAAACTGTTTCAGCGGTGCCCGCACACCGCTGACACATCAGACATTTTCCCCAGAGTTTCTTCTGAGCTTGTAGGCTCAGGCGCTGTGATTGGCCCAATGACGTCACTCTCGCGAATGGAGCCGCCATTCACAGCACAGGGCTCAGAAGGAACAGCACCCGTGCCTGTTCCTTCAGAGTGCATGTGCCAGTGATGTCACTGGCTGCATTATTATTATTATTATTATTATTATTATACAGGATTTATATAGCGCCAACAGTTTGGGCACCACTTTACATCAGGGGAGACAGTACAGTCACAATACAAATCAATACAGGAGGGATCAGAGGGCCCTGCTCATTCGAGCTTACAATCTAAAAGGGATGATCAAGTGGAACAAAGGGTAGTTAGCTGTGGGGGATGATCAGATGGACTCAAATAAAAATACAGTTGTTGGGTGTGGGAAGGGTAGGCTTCTCTGAAGAGGAGGGTTTTCAGGGATCCTCTAAAAGCTAATAGAGAAGGAGATAGGCAGACAGATTGGGGTAAGGAGTTCCATAGGCTCTGGAAAAGTCCTGGAGATGAGCATGGGAGCAGGTGATGAGAGAGCTAGAGAGTAGGAGGTCTTTAGAAGAACAAAGAGAACGATTAGGTTGGTATTTAGAGACTAGATCAGTGATGTAGCTGGGGGCAGAGTTGTGGATGGCTTTGTAGGTAATTGTTAGTAATTTAATTTGTTGGGTGAGCGGAAGCCAGTGGAGCGATTGACAGAGGGGAGTAGCAGAGACAGAGCGGTTGGTAAGGTGGATGAGTCTGGTAGCAGCATTCATGATGGACTGAAAGGGGGGTTAGAGTATGCAGAGGTAAGCCAATGAGGAGGGAGTTGCAGTAATCAAGGTGAGAGATGACCAGGGAGTGAATTAAGAGCTTTGTGGTGTCATTGGTTAGAAAGCAGCGTATTTTGGAAATGTTGCGAAGGTTGAGGCGGCAAGATTTGGACAGTGGCATGTAATGTATACATCTCCTAAACGGTACACGTTTAGGAGATATTTTCACTACCTACAGGTAAGACTACCTACAGGTAAGATGTATCATAGGCTTACCTACACCTACAGATACATGTAATCAGAGGACGTTTACTTTCTCTTTAATGTAGACACTGAAGAGGATTGCCAACTAATAGCAATACATACAGCATATAACAATAAACATTTTATGTGGCAAAATGTACAAAATGATGCATGAAACAATTGGTGCCAACCTTTATTATTCTCTCTTATTGAGTTTCCATATCTTTGTCTGTGCTTGACGTTTGCACTCAGAAAGAAAAAAAGGAAAGATTGCAAATGTGTTGCCCTGCCAACTCATGCACTGCTTTCCAGCTTCTGAGCATGCTGTTAGTAAGGTTAGATAGTGGACAATTGTAACACTTCAGGTGATATCTCACCCCTGATGTACACTGATGCAGACACAGTGCAAGTAAATAAAACTTAGAAACAAGGGAAATTAGAAAGCATGTACAATTTAAACCTGCTTTAAACCCTTTGTTTACTACATTAGTACACTGCAACTGCATGCAGAGAGGCCACTTTTACCTGAATAGGGGGAGGGCTGTCTTGTAGGCTGTAGAGGGTCCCATGATTTCAAACAGCAGCCCTTCCTAAAGCCATCTGTTAAAATATATACTCTCTGTATATATAGTACTGGTTTCATTAAAAAAAAGAATAAACAGTACTGTGACTCTGCTTTTCTAACAGATTTCTGAGCTGGATGGTTTTGTAGTAAAAGTCATGTCAGTTTGTGTGCAACCCCCCCCCCCCCATTTGAGTGCATAAATGAGGCAATAAAAAAGAGCCAGTGTAGAAATAAGGGAGGTATAGTCCAGAGAAGTAAAATACATCCTACTTTGTGATGGTGCAAGATGGGATTTGATGTTTTCTGGATGGGCACATGATGTTATAGGAAGTCAGGTCTAAGATGCATTTTTTGAAGTTGTAAAAATTGAGTGACAAATTTAAAGCTGACATAAACAAGGTACTGTAAGTGGGAGGTGAGAACATTGGTATAGCTTGAGCACAAATGGCATTAGAAAATGCTTCTATTTATTACAAAAGTGAAATTCTGTCTGAAAAGGTGAGCTTATGCTTTAAGGTAAAACATGTTTAGGCTTTATAACCACTTTAATTATTGTTTGAGTGTCAAAGTAAAAATTAAAGCTAGATTAGAATATGCTTTATGCCATGTATTGTAATATTAGTTATTACCTATCACATGTAGTAATCCGTATAAAACAGTTGACCTAAAAAGAAAAGTACAGTAATCTGTATGAAACAGTTGACTCAAAAAGAAAAGTATAGTTACAAATCAACCAAATTCAATTTCTGCCATACAAAGACTATATCATTGGGAACACCATCTTTTTATCTCTTGGACAAAGTTTTTGCTCATTCCATTTTCCCTTTCCATGTGTCAAATAAACGTTTCATGGGTAGAGAGTAAAGGTTGCATTGGCTTCACAAAATTCACATTAACATACCTAACAATTCAACAGAGCCAAGCAATAAAACCTAAACCAAGGAGCCAAAGTTAGTACGGAAGTCACACTGGACTGCAGCTACCACACTCAAATGACCAAATGAGAATAGGACAAGAAAAACAAATTTGGGAGCGCAGAGCCAGGAAGTGGCAAAAAATCTAATGAGGATAAAATCCATGCAAAGTTAAAACCAGTTTATTGCTGACAAATCATGTAACCAATACACAGTAAAATGGGGCTAATAATCAGAAGGGCCAAACTTAATATGATGGTGACGGTGTTGGAGCCAAAGGGTGGTGAAGAGATCTCTTCACCACCCTTTGGCTCTACTACTGGAAGCAGCCGACTAGTTACATAGAAACATAGAAGAGTGATGACGGAAAAATGATCACATGGTCGATTGAGCATAGATCTATCTATAGATATGTTTGAGCCTAGATCTATGTTTGTCCTAAGTATGTTTAAATGCACTTTCTGTTAACTGACTTACTACCCCTGCTGGAGGTCTCTACCAAGACATTAATTACTCTTTTGGCAAAATAATACTTACTATAAGGTTAGTTTTGAACTTTCCTCCTGCTATTTTGAAGTAATGTCCCTATGTTATTGATTTTAGTTTAGTTTAGTTTAGTTTAATATACCTTTTTCCCAAACCTTATTCATGTCCCATTCATGTGAAACCTTTATCCCAAAAGGAAAAACAACAATTTGATGTAACTGCTTAAATGTTTTTATCAAGGGCCCATCTTTAATTTGTTAGTTGTTAAGCCACTGTGGTGTCTTCATAAAATCCTCTCTGTGGTAGAATTCCAGAAAAGATGTCACAACGTCACTCCTAGTTCATGTGACAGAAATAAAAGTGATCAGATTTTTTTTTTTTTTTCTAAAGGGACAGTGTTAAAAAAAATAAAAAATAATAATAATTAAAAAAAATGTTTAAAGCGCCCCTGTCCCTGTTTAAAGACAATTAATACGTAAGTCGTGCCAGCAAATGTAAACGGTGTTCAAATCACACAAGTGAGGTATCGCCATGATCATTAGAGTGTGAGCAATAATTCTAGCACAAGTCCTCCTCTGTATCTATAACCTGCTAACCATTTTGGGAGATTTTTAAGTACCATTGTTTGTCACCATTCCATTGTTGCTATTGCAACACAACTGGATGGGATCAGCGCACAGTGCTCTGCACCCCAAGACCACCCTTTTTTGAAGACTATTAGAGCCTCTGGCTCTAATCATGTGCTTCAAACTCCCCCATTGAAATCCATGTGTCTGGCGTAGATCAGGGGACCGGAGGCATGGATAGAGTGTGCAGCAACCATGCGCATCTAGTGGACGGGTCTGAAACTCTGTAGTAATGTATGAAAGTGGTGAATTTTTTTTTTTTTTATAATGTTTAGTCTAAGAGTCAGATAATATAAATATATTATCTAATATACCAATGTACCCTTTTTTCAATGTATAGGGACATGTGACCATTCCCCACCTCTGTTGCCTTAAGAAGAAAATGTAGGTAATATGGGAAGGACTTATTGTGGAATATAGAAGCCCCTTTATTTAATTTGTTTTATATTTAATAAGGGAACACTCACATCATGATTTATAAGTATCATGTAATCGGATTCCAAGATTGACACCGATTTTTCTTTTTTGGGACAAGGGTACTTTACAAAGGGGAGTCCTTTATGCCCCCCTCCCAAACAAGGTACCCTGCCAATTTGGAAAGGCATATGGAGTT
Source organism: Rana kukunoris (assembly GCA_029574335.1). Classification (NCBI taxonomy): domain Eukaryota; kingdom Metazoa; phylum Chordata; class Amphibia; order Anura; family Ranidae; genus Rana; species Rana kukunoris. The sequence goes on along the minus strand of CM056050.1, from coordinate 180,128,722 downwards.
GTAGGGGGGTGCATGCTTGCTACCATCCCTTACTTGATTACCAGGCTATATTCCTTTATAAGGGTCTGATCAACATTAAGGTAAACCCCATGCTATTTGTTCTATTTCTTTTTAATGACTACAAAAACAGAATCATATTGGGGTTCTAATGCTGTGGTATGTAAGCCAAGCTAGATTTTTAAGTGAAAATAAATAAATTCAACAGCCAAATATGTACCGCCAAAGTATGCTGTTGCTGAGTCTATCTGTGAAAAATGTACTATTTCATAATATCACTTGAAGCTTTAGAACATGCCACAATTAGTTTTGTGTTTTCAATGTTTTCCTTCAAGTCACATGAAAAGATATATATATTTTTTTAAATTGGTAAATATCCTCCATGCTAGTGTCCAGCTCCTTATGCCCATTTTGAGGACATCTGCCTTCAAAATTACAAAAATGTAGTACAAAGAATTACCTCCCATAGACAATAGTGTTTGGCCATGGGTTCAGGGTTTGCAAATGTCATGTTAGGTTCAACAATTCTCCCATGAACTGAACCTGCTTATATACAGTATTATCACCCCTATCCAGTACTGGCATAATTATGTTACTGTTTCTTAAAGTCTTTAGGATAAAATAAAAATAATCAAAAATTACCACACAGCCTATCACCCCTTAAACTAACACTAGCTTTAATTTGGCAATAATTGCGAAATGCAATTCTGTTATTCTATTAAGAAAATTAGGAAAACGGGCCATTCAAGGTAATTATAACATATACCTTTGTGAGATAAAATAACAATAACAAATGAGAAGCTCCTGGCACCCAAATGCCAATTTCCTGAGAAGAATAAGGACTACAGACTTAATTGACAATTATGCTTGTGATTTGAGCATTCACAAGCATAAGACAAAGTAAGAAAGAATGTTAAAAAAAAACTTCACATTGGTGAATTGAGTCTATTGCCTTCTAGTGATTTTTTTTTAAGTGTATTTTTGTGCGTGAACTCAAGAGAGAGGAGCCGGACTGCAGGAGTTGGGAGTAGGCAGACCCTCCCCCCGGAGGCAATCGCCATCCTTCTCCATGCCCCCGGTGGCAATGGCGGGTGTGAGGGGGGCTTCCCCCTTACCCCGCCCTACCTGCTTCACTTAGGAGCCCAACGGGGCAGAGGGACTCCCCCTATGAGGGAGTGAGGGGGTCTAGCCTACCCAGCCAGCCCCGTAGGTCCTTCACCTCTCTTTATTTAGGAGACCGCATGGCCAAAGTGCGTGCGTATTAAACAAATTTCGCGTGCGTGCAAGTGTGGTGGTTTTTGTGGGGGGGGGGTGGGCGTACTAAGCACAGGCGCGTACCTTGCATAGCACACCCACCTGGAGCCGGGCTGAGACCACCAAACTCAATTCACATGTAGCCGAGACCGGGATCCGAACCCTTGGCTGCAGAGGTGAACGGCTTGTCAGCGCAGTGCCAATCACGTTGAGCCACCACAGCTCCCTTCTAGTGATTTTAAAACGGGCGCAGACACCAAACTATTGTAGTTTGGTTTAGGAAGAAACATAATCTGTATATTCACAACATTCTGAGATTTAGAAGCCACAGTTTGTAGAATGTAAAAAAAAAAAAAAAACATGCCAAAGAAAAAATGCTTGAACTTGACTTTTTTCCTTTACCAAAATGTGTTGCTGTCCAACAACTTTTATAGATATTCCACAGCATTTTTGAATGAAAAATGTGGTTGTTGTGGCATACTGTACTTAGACATTTGTGTCTTTCTGATCTAAAATATATTTCATAATACTACTGTATGAGAAATCACATAATGGATTGGCAACCATAGAAGCAATTGCTTTGAAAAGGGTAAACCTGTAAAACACAATGTTGAAACATGAAGCTTTTATATTTGATAAGGGTGTCAGGCTCATTGACAGAGGTGAAAAAGGAGAGACAATCTGAAGAGCAGATTTTGTAGCAGAGCAATCAATATGGAGGATGTCCATAGAATAACAAGTGAGTGTGTGTAATAAGAATAAGGGTATTGAACAAGATAATGGCCAGAAAGTGGAAACACAGGTTGTGACCTGAGAATGGGGATGCAGCACGTATATTAAGTAAGATTTAAAAGAAGACCAGTGACTATAAATACAGCTTTAAGTCTATTATTGAACCAAGTTATAACATTTTTATAATGAGACTGGTTACGTTATATCATTTTTTACAACCAGTTAATACATTTATAATGACAATAGCCAATTTTATATCAGATGGTTCCAAGTCAGTATGATTAAGGTTAAGTAGGGGTTTCAGATCACTTTGGTGGATTATTTTACCATTTAAAAGCCAAGAGTGTGTTCTGAGTGAGCAAATATTTTGCATTATTTATGCTTTATTTATTTCAGACATTAAAATAAGGCCATATATCATAAAATCATATATTGCTTAACAATTGATGAGATATATCAGCAACACTACTAGTAAATGTTGCCAGCTTGCTAGTAGAATTGCCTTGGGGGAATTAGTAAAGCACAATGATATTGTTAGGCCACGTACACACGATCAGACTGGTCCGATGAGACTGGTCCGATGGACCGTTTTCATCGGACCACGCTGAAGTGGTCTGATGGTCTGATGTGCGTACACACCATCAGACCAAAATCCCATCGGACCAGAACGCGGTGACGTAGAACACAACAACGTGCTGAAAAAACAAAGTTCAATGCTTCCAAGCATTCTGAGCATGCGCAGGTTTTTGGTCCGATGCTTTTGTGTACTAATCATCGAATCTGTCCAACGGACAGATTTTAAAGCAAGTTTTAAAACTTTGGTCCGACGGAAAATGGTCCGATGTGCCGTACACACCATCGAATTGGTCCGATGAAACTGGTCTTCAGACCAGTTTCATCGAACCGGTCTGATCGTGTGTACACGGCCTTACACTTCAAAGCAGGAAGTTTTGTGCGAGTGATATTCAAACCTGACACCAGCACACTGAGGATCTCCAGAATCAGTCCAAAGCTTTATTTTGTGATAACATCATAGTTAAAATAGCAACATTTCAGAGCCATGTAGGACCTGTTCATTGGACTGGGTGATGTTGCATTGGTCATAATGCCTGATGAAGGGGTCCTGAGTAACTATGATGTGATTGCTAAATAAAACTTTGCACCAGTACTGGAAATCCTCAATGTGCTGGTGACATACTTATCTCCTCTTCTTCCTTTGAATACCAAAATCGCCCCCATTTGCCCTTTGCACTCTATATACACTTGTATATATAAGAAAGCCAAGCACACATTTCCACCCTTCTTTTTGGTTTGACAAGGGAGCAGAATCGCTCCGAAACATGTTACCACCAAATAGTCACTCCACACCAGCATCCTTCCAGTTATTAGCTTTCACTGCAGCTTGTGTTTCCGCTTGGTTATGGGCTATGCCTGCAGTGGTCTCTGCTCATCCATTCACCTATGGAGCTCCTGCCAAGCTTAATCCACCACGCTCGCCATCTTTCCTCATGCAGGAATCACAGACACATCTACCCTCAGTGAGAGCTATCGACTCTCCACTAAGGATGAGCCGAACACCCCTGGGTTCGGTTCGCACCAGAACCTGCGAACAGACCAAAAATTTGTGTGAACTTTAGAACCCTGTTAAAGTCTATGGGATTCAAACGCTTGAAATCTAAAGTACTAATTTTAAAGGCTAATATGCAAGTTATTGTCCTAAAAAAGTGTTTGGGGACCTGGGTCCTGCCCCAGGGGACATGTATCAATGCAAAAAAAGTTTTAAAAAACAACAGTTTTTTCAGGAGCAGTGGTTTTAATAATGCTTAAAGTGAAACAATAAAATTGAAATATTCCTTTAAATTTTGTACCTGGGGGGGTGTATAGTATGCCTGTAAAGTAGCGCTTGTTTCCTGTGCTTACAACTGTCCCTGCACAAAATGTAATTTCTGAAGGAAAAAGGTAATTTAAAATCACTCCTGGCTATAATGAATTGTTGGATACCAGCAATACAGAGAAAAGTCATTCATAAAAAAAGAATGCGTGGGGGTCCCCCCAAAATCAATTACCCGGCCCTTTGGGTCTGGTATGGATATTAAGGGAAACCCTGCGTCAAATAAAAAAAAATGTGGGGTTCCCCCCAAATATCCATTCCAGACCCTTCAGGTCTGGTATGGATTTTAAGGGGAACTCCACCCCAAATGTAAAAAAAAAATGCCGTGGACCCCTACACATTTTTTTTATGACTTTTCTCTGTATTTCCAGGAGCCGACATTTCATTATAGCCGCGAGTGATTTTAAAATACTTTTTTTCCTTCAGAAATGACACTTTGTGCAGGGACAGTTCTAAGCATGGAAAACAAGCGCTACTTTACAGGCATACTATACACACCCCCCCTAGGTACGAAATTTAAAGGAATATTTCACTTTTATTGTTTTACTTAAAGAAATTATTAAAATCACTGGTGCCAAAAAAACTGCAGTTTTTTAAAACTTTTTTTTTTGCATTGATACATGTCCCCTGGGACAGGATCCAAGTCCTCAAACACTTTTTATTACAATAACTTGCCTTTAAAATTAGCATAACTTTAGATTTCAAACGTTCGAGTCCCATAGACTTTAACAGGGTTCTAAAGTTCACACGAACTTGCCGCGAACACCCCAAATAGTTTGCTTTTCGGCCAACAGGCAATGTTCTAGTCGAACATGAGTGCTACTCAAACTCAAAGCTCATCCCTACTCTCCACCAAGCCTCCACTGGATTTCCCCTAGATGACATCGGCAAGCCATCTGGGAATGATGATGATGTGTTGGTTTACTCCTCTTCCCCATGAGTGCAATCCTCTTTATTTGTCTTTACCCTTTATTAAACAGATACAGTTAGATGGCAGCACCTGCTCTCTTTTATTTATCTCCTTGAATGCCTTTGGTTACCAGATGGTGGTCACTGCAGCACCAGCTTACAGTTACATACAGTTTCAGCAACGTATGATATAGTAATATTGGGCTTGATATTCAAATATGACTTCATCATATATTTACACATATTAATACGATTATTTCCCAGCTGCTGACTTTTAATATATCAACTCTTACCTGTCCAGGAAGCTTTTGATGTTGGAACCGCAGCCAATCTTTGGATCAGCGGTCGGGTACAGCCGCTGCCATTCCTGCTAATGGAACCTGGCAGTGAAACCTTTTCGGCTGGACATGCATGAAGCACACTGTGCTTTCTAATTGGTCTGATGGCAAAGGAAGAATGACGTGGCACCGTCTACCGTGAGAGGGGAACGGTACCTGTCAAAAACAGGTACTTGCCCCCCCGTCCCTGGGAGGAGACAGATAAGAGGAAGTTTCACTTTTTAGTGAAACTCCACTTTAATAAATTACAGTTTTCAGAGTGTTAAAGCATTATTGATTTCATTATTAATTTCCTCCATCAAATTTGAATCCTTAAAATAATGAAAGCATCACAAATTATTGTTACCTAAAATGGTCTTCATGCAATTGTACCCTGCTTAGAAACAACCACTCCACCAGACCAACCTCTACCCATTAAAGCATTTTGATATTTGCATTGCTACTCCCAATGGGATTGATGACTCTTAAAGTGATATTAAAGTCTTGTTTTTTTGTTTAAAATAACAAACATGTTATACTTACCTGCTCTGTGCAGTGGTTTTGCACAGAGAAGCCCAGATCCTCCCTCCTGCCTAGTGCCCCCACAGAAAACCACTTGCTATGGGGGCAGCCGAGCTGATCTTCAGCTCCACGTGTCCATTGAGACATGGAGCTGTCATTCGGCCCCACCCCCTCTCACTCCCGATTGGCTAACTGGCTTGATTGACAGCAATGTGAGCCAATGGCACAGCTGCTGGGTCTCAGCTATGGAATGCCTTAAGATAAAAAACATTCTGCCTTTAGATCCACGTTAAGAGGAATCTTGAAGCATGGTGCTGTGATGTTTTTAATAAACTATGTACAGAACCCTTTTGGCCCCTACCACCAGCCATGATATGCCTGTACTGCATAGAGAAGCACATATGACCAGTAAAGACATCAATGGGTCTAAAATATGGTATGTAATACAAATGGAATACTTTTTATTTAAAAATGTCTTTAGCATATAAATGAGTGGGAAAGGAAGAACAAGGTAAGACAAAATATAACAGATTACATTTCAGCCTTAAAATAGTTGTAAAGACATAAGTTTTTTTGTATCTTAATGCATTCTATGCATCAAGATAAAACACCTTCTGTTAGTAGTAGCCTCCTCAGTCCCCCCAAAACTTACCTGAGCCCTATCTCTGTCCACTGATATTCACAAGTCCATTGGCCGCCCCTGGCTCTCCCTCCTGATTGGTCCCACGGCTGTCAATCAAAGTCAGTAGGTCAATCAGGAGTGAGAGGGGGCAGGGCTGAATGTGAGCTCCATGTCTGAATGGACACACATAGCTACAACTTGGCTCGGTGCCCCCATAGCAAGCTGCTTGCTATAGGTGCATTTGACAGGAGTGAGGGGCCAGGAGCCCTGTGCAAAACCACTGCACATAGGAGATAAGTATAACATATTTGTTATTTCCTAACTTTACAATCACTTTAATGACTAGGACTGTTTATCAACATTTCTGCCAAACAATGCAATTTGTACTGGGGTAGGGGAGCACACATGACCAGAAAACAGCAATCATATTCAGAAAACCTATTTCCAAAAACAAATAACCAGATAAACAGTACAGTAACAGAAGACAAAAGCCCAAATTCAGTGGTCACACAACAAGCCCAAACAAAAATGTGGAGCCCTTATAAGCCGTGAACAATTAATTATACTGGTGACAGGTGAGGAGTAGACAGAGAGACAGACTGAAGGAGTTAAAACAAAGCTAACTGGTAGGGTAAAATACAAGGAAATGCAGAGAAATGAGGCATAGTTGTAAATATTAGGATAGTGGAAGCAGGGGTGCAATTGATTTTTCGGAGGGAAGGAAATCCTATTTTTCTTCCGTCTGGCAGATCGGAGTGGGTGAACACGGACATACGGTCCGTGTTCATCCAATCCCCCCCATAGGGGAGAGCGGAGGAAAGACAGGGCGGTCCCTGCATAGTGTGCGGGGACCGCCCTGTCAGCCGTCGGCTCAGCTGGGATTTTATGGAAGATCCCTGCTGAGCAAAGCAGATCCGCCTGTATAAAAGGGCCCTAATGTTCAGCTCAGCCTGCTGGATGCACTCTGTGAGAAATTACTCTGAAACATCAAGTAAGTAAATTGTCTGAAGGATAGCTGGACTAAGAACAGCTAAACACATAATAGTACGCCTGTGGGAAACATGGTAATTTTACCCCCACCCTACCATTGTCACTTTTCATCCACTATATCCATTTTCTTTGAAAAATATTTTATTGTGTAAATCTCTTGTAAATCTCTTGTGACATCTCTTTTTACATAATTCACCAAATCTTTTACCACAGATGAATATTTACTAAATTCAAGGACAAAATAGTTATGTAGAAATATATTTATGAACAATATTGGTGACTACATTCTATTTTTGTAATGTCATCAGTGAAGCACAGGATGTCATACAATATCCCACAAATGATTAATTGAAGGCTCTCCAATATCTGAATTATCTTTGTGTCAGTTTTTCACCAACAGAGTATTATGAATGGAAACTATTTCATACTAATCTTCTTACTTTGGAATGTTATAGGATTAGTCAGGCTTTGGTAGAAATCATATACTGCATCTGAGAATGTGAGAAAAGAGGAACAAAAAAATGTTCTCTCTGGAAAACAATTCTGTGACAAATTGTGGTCACAGAAGATTACAAGATCACCCTTGAACCTTAAAGGAATTGAGCTACACACTAGATGAAGTTTGTGGATAAAAAATACAATATTAATAGATGACATTACAAAATGACCTACTTCAAGGAGAGTCAAATTCCTATTGGAACAAATACCACAATTTTCTATTTTTTGAAGACCCTCTAAACTCTAGGGGCAAGCTGCCTTTGATTTGCAGGTTTATCAGCCAATGGATGCATTTTTATCAGTGCAGAAATATTTTCACTTTGGCCTTCATAATAATAAACATTTAGAGGTCGAGGAGAATTAAAATAACTGCATAGAATTTCTGTCATTCTATCTTTTTATCAGTAACAGAAGATGCACAAATATATTACAAAGTTACCAAAATGTAAATGATCGTGTCAAACTTTGTTTTGAAGTCAAACAATTTTGTGAATATTTATATACTTTGTTTCCATATTGTATGCACTACCCGGATTATTTTGTAGAAACAAAAAATCTTTATTGCGCTTGTTTTTAAACAATACTGACACTTAAAGTATGGTTCCACCCAAAAATGTAACTTTCACTTATTTGAATCCTCCCCTCTCTGGTGTCACATTTGGCACCTTTCGGGGGGAGGAGGGAGAAGATACCTATAAGATGTGTAATACAGGTATTTGCTCCCACTTCCTGGCATAGATCACCACGGTGATCACGGTGACCTATGCCACTTTCTGTGCCTACACTGTCCTCCCCTCTGTCTTCTGGGAAACACACAGGTCCCAGAAGACAGCAGGGACAAGTGAGGATGCACCTGACTTGCGTATGCCCAGTAGGGAAGCGGGAAGTGAAGCCGAAAGGCTTCACTACCTGATTCCCTCACAAGGATGTCGGCGAGGGCAGCCAAGAGTCAAGCAACTGATCGGCTTCGGCTGCTGACATCACGGGCACCCTGGACAGGTAAGAGTCCATATGTTAAAAGTCAGCAGCTGCAGTATTTGTAGCTGCTGACTTTTAATATATTTTTTTTTTCTAGGCGGACCTCCGCTTTAAGATGCCATGCACAAATATGTTTAATGATATATTCAAATGGTTGGTCTCTAAATATATACATAATACCAATCATATTTATACTAACAAATGGTCGCCTTGGTTTGAGCATCCCCCCCTTTTCTTTAACCCTATTTAGTTCCCCCTTGTAGGTAATATTTTAGCTGATATAGTCTGACTCCTTTTTTGAGACATTCTCACTTTGGTCTCCAATTTTTCTGCAAATATGTATAATTATATGATACCTTTATATGTCCTACTAATGTGTGTATTTAATTTGACTTCTTATGGACTTTAACCTTCCTTTTTGTATATGTTCTAATTATATGGATCTGTACCACCATTTATTTCTTTAACCTCCCTGGCGGTATGATTCTTTCAGATTTTAGGTGCTGAAAGCGGTACCATTATTTGCAAGGAAATTTGGCGTTTTATATTGTAAGCTTGTAATTCTTAGGAATAACTCACTTAAATCTGACCAAACTAGAGTCTAATAGGCATCCTGGGTATGATATTTTTTTTAAAACAAAATTATAAATTATAATATAATAAATAATTATAAATAATTAGAACAGATAATAATATAATTATAATAAAAATGATTCAATAATGTAATCAAATCAAAATCACTGAAATTTGCTCAGTTGCAGAATTGTCGCTGTCATTATTGTATTTTTTTATGACGAATTTCCCCACAAATCGCTATCGCTCAATTCTGCAAGTGATTATAATATATTATCGCTGTTTTCTAGCTGATTTAAAACCATTTTTGACATAAAGGGACACTTTTGGTTGCTATGGGCAATCTACAGTTTGCAGGCAGAAAGAACTGTTTTTATTATATAAAAGGACATGTAGGACACTGGGCAGACCACTAGGGACAAGGGGGGGTGTATTTTTTACATACAGTACTGTAATCTATAATTACATTTTTGAATAGGGCGCCGTTCTCCGCCCCCATGCATCGTAACGTCGCAGGGAATGGAGCTCGGCGGCACACAGAGGCACTGTGTGAATTGAGCGAGGACCGGCTCGCTCACACAGCGCGGATGCATCGCTGTATCCAGGGACAAGGTAAGTAAGCACTGCCTGTGGATTCAGCAAGGCGAGCCCGAGTCTGACTCAGGGTTACCGATCGCAACACAGAAATGTAACCCCGAATCAGACTCGGGAATACCGCCAGGGGGGTTAATAAAAGTTTGTAAACAAAAAAAAATGCATTGTTTACTGTGAAAATGCCAATTGCAGTTTGGGAGTTAACCACTAGGGGGTGCTTAAGGGGTTAAGTGTGACCTCATCTGTGTTTCTAACTGTAGGGGCGGGGCTGGACGTGTGACGTCACTGATTGTGTTTCCCTATATCAGGGAACACACAATCAATGACAGCGCCACAGTGAAGAACGAGGAAGCTGTGTTTACACACAGCTCTCCCCGTTCTTCAGCTCTGGGGACCGATCGCGGGACTCCAGCAGCGATCAGGTCTGCGGGTCTCGCAGCCGCGGTCACAGAGCTTCGGACCAGGTCGCAGGAGCGTGCCAGGGGTGCGCACCCGCGACCCACAGCTGGGGACTTAAAGAGGATGTAAAGGTACATGCTTGTGCCCAGCTGTGGCATTATGCCGACGTATATGTGCAGGAGGCGGTCCTTAAGTGGTTAAACAAAAATTCTGGGGTCCTATATGCCCCGATGAAATATATAAAATTGTGTTAATCTAAATGAGGGTGAAAGAAATACAAAGGGAAGAGTCCAATTAATCCTATCCCAGACATAGTCAGAGATAGGACAGATATCGCACTCCCATTTCTCTCTAGATGGACAGTGAAACTTAATAGAAGTATGTTGTAATAGAGATTCATACATAGCAGATATAAGGCCTTTAGTAGTGGTTGCCTTAACCACTCTTTTCAAGGCTGGGACTGGGGGAAACAAAACAGGAGAATAAGAAAATTTGGCATATAAGCCATGACGGAGTTGCAAAAATTGATAGAACCATTTAGAGTTAAAAGAGAATTCTCTGAGGTTAAAAATAGAATCCAAACTGCAGGTGATGGTCAAATGGTGCAAATTCAAGGGGAGTTTTTTAGAGGACATAAAACCATCACATCCTGTAAATAGGGGACTATACCTGTTATGCATATAAAGAAGACAGTACACTCTACCTAATGGTGCATTCAGATTCATAACAGCAGCCCATGGAGAGTAGTCAGGGTCTTCTTGAGGTACTGTATGAAATATTTTGCCTTCCTCTTCCCGTGGTGACAAAGGACTTTATTGAGGCACTGCTTAGTGTAGATCCAAGTCGCTTTCAAGAGTCTTGGAGAATTTCAGATGGGTTTGTACAGCAGAAGCTAAAATAATTCTTCCACGTGGAGCACATTCCAAATTACTGAGACTTCCCAGCATGGCTCTGTTTGTGTATATGGCAGGATACTGAAGATTGAGGACTGATAACTCCATCATTCTGGTGAGTTTAACCACTTGCTTACTGGGCACATATACCCCCCTCCTGCCCAGGTGAAATTTCAGCTTCCGGCACTGCGCCGCTTTAACTGACAATTGCGCGGTCGTGCCACTTGGCTCCCAAACAAAATTGACGTCCTTTTTTTCCCCACAAGTAGAGCTTTCTTTTGGTGGTATTTGATCGCCTGTGCAGTTTTATTTTTTGCGCTATAAACAAAAAAGAGCGACAATTTTGAAAAAAAATACAATATTTTTTACTTGTTGCTATAATAAATACTGTATCCCAATTTTAAAAAAAAACACTTTTTTTCTCAGTTTAGGGCGATACGTATTCTTCTACATGTTTTTGGTAAAAAAAAAAAATTCGCAATAAGCGACTGGTTTGCGCAAAAGTTATAGCGCTTACAAAATAGGGGACAGAATTATTATTTTTTTTTTTTTTTTACTAGAAATGGCAGCGATCTGCGATTTTTATTGGTACTGCGACGTTATGGCGGACACATCGGACACTTTTGGCACATTTTTGGCGCCATTCACATTTATACTGCAATCAGTGCTATAAATATGCACTAATTACTGTATACATGTGACTGGCATTGAAATGGTTAACACTAGGGGGTGAGGAAGGGGTTAAATGTATCCTAGGTGTGTTCTAACTGTGGGGGAGGGGGGGTGACTGGGGGGGTGACCGATCTGTGTCCCTATGTACAAGGAACACAGATCGGTCTCCTCCTCTCCAGAGACAGGACGCTGTCTCTGTGTAAAAACGGCAATGAGAGACACGGCCAACACAGGGCTTCCCCGCAGCGCGCTCTAGAGCGCGCGCTGGGAAAGCCCAAAGGGGCGGCCGTCTTTTGACGGCATGTTGGATATTCAGACCCGCGCTGTAGCCGTCATTTGGCTATACCGCGGGTCTGAAGTGGTTAAACCCCAGCAGGGTGTGTGAATCACAGTGTTTAGGAATTTGGTGAAAGGTGCACTCATCAACAGATAACTATAGGACCACCAACTATATCCACCACGGACTGTTTTCTCATCACCATCTGCTATTTTTCAATAATTTGTATTCTATTGTTTGTATATGTCAATGTACATATGCTAGCCAGTCACTGTGATTTTGTGACAGGAGTGCCGCTTTGATGAGTATTTTCTTTTGTCTAACAGTCCTAACACCAGTGGTGGCTGGTGGTATTTTTTTGTGGGGTGGAAAACAACCACCCCATAAGCGGCCGGGGGCACCTCCCCTCTCTGTCTGCCAGACAGTCCGGCACTTACCCCTTCTAGGCAAGTAGCGGTTGGTTGGCAGCATGCAACGGCTCTGTGTCCTGTCCTTCATCTGTGGCTTCCAGCGTGCGGCTCCTCTCCTCCTCCTAGGCATCCAATAGGTTCACTTTTCCTATCAGTCAACCGGGTGACAGGTCTCAAAACCAGCTTCCTGATTGGCCGGGAGGAGGATCAGTGTTACAATAGCAAATATGCATTAGCTGTTGTAAACTCCGTTTACTTTCTCCGTGCCCCAAGCCCACCCTATTTTAAAGCCTATTAGAGCCTCTGGCTCTAATAAGATGCTTCAAAAAAACACCCCCTCCATTGTAATACATGCATCTGGCATCCTGCAAGGGGCCAGATGCATATATATGGGGAGGCAGTGATGGAAAGGGGGCCGGTGCCCAGCTCTCTTAATGGACGGGCCGCCCCTGTCTAACAATATGCCATTATAAAAAAGCTACAACTTTACATTAAATAAAAAAAAAAAACTAAAGCTCCAACCAAGTTAATGTATATAGGGTGACATGGTGTCATAAGTCTGCTGCAGGCAGGAGGAAGCATGTTCTCAGTTTTCTCTCCCCCATTCTTCACTGAGACTGCAACATCGTAATTTTGTGTCATGTCACATGATGAGAAGCAAAGCTGCAGCAGAAGTATAACCTGTGTCAGGCAATTGTGATCACAATGTACTCAGATACCCCTGAGAAAGACACGTGATTAGCCCTGTGTCGTCACATGTAGAGGAGGGGCCAGGATGGTAGAGGAGCTTGGATACATGCTTGTTTGTACAATCTGCTGACACATACAAGTCTGGAAGTCATTTGGAGAGGGATCCTATGCCTAATGCTTTTATAGTTTGGTGTGCTGGAAGTACCCTAATGTTATGTTTTCTAAATACATTTTTAAACTAGCGATAATGCACTATCCAGCCTCTTTCTTTTTTTTAAATTGAGGACAACTTCTCTGGATTTTTCTGTGGGATCCTAGTGAGCCAGTTTCACTTAGAGCCCAGGAGTGGTTCAACTGCTTATGTGGACCAAACTTCAGTGTGCGGTCAAACTGTTGGAGGTGAACACATTCACATGGGTGGGCACATGAGTGAAGTCACCCAGCACCCTCTTCTGATCAGGATTATCACAAATAGAGTCACTTTTTAGACAGTAATAAGTATAATACCCCAATTTGCACTTTTGTCTCTGTGGATTGATGAAAATTGGGAGAACAAAATCTCTTTTTGGACACTTGATATTATGGAATAATACCTACATTTCTTTCACTGTGAGCTTGCTTGTTACAGAATTATATTTTTTTTATGTTCATAGTTACATTTTTTGACAATATTGACTTACATTTTTTAATGGCACTATCTATGCATTTGTAAGGTTCAGTATCACACACACTTTATTCTTTTGTTTTTTGTTAATGCACAAAGGCATTGGGACTTACAATATTATCTGCAAATCATTGAAAGTGTCACACTTAAGCCCTGTACACACGGCCCAGAATCTCGTCAGGAAAAAAACACTCGGCCAGCAAGAATCTCTTGCTGGCCGAGTGTACAGACACTCCATTCAAAAGAACCGACGTTCTTTTGAATGGCACGAATGTGGTGACGTCATCGACTACGACGAGCATGTGCTCATCACATTCGATGCAGTCGCCGCCATCTTGCTACACCCTACCTATGCCTTGGAAGCTACCACGGATGCGTCAAAGTCATTTTTAGCATGCGCGGGTTTCCACGGCAACAGGTAAGTATTCAGACGCTTGGCTTTCTCAGGCAGGAAAGCACTGAGATTTTTTCTCGTTGAGATTCTGGGCAGTTTTCTTGACTAGAAACCTTAAAGCCTTGTACACATGCATGGTTTACTCTGCAAAAAAGCTCTGCCAGCAATTTTCTTGCTGGTTCTTGCCATGTATGAGGCTTAACACATGTTTAGTACTTGAAACTAATACTGATAATAAAGTAGACAAAAAAAACGCGCTATCTATACAGAACAAGAAATGTTACACAAAACCTAAAAAAGGGCTGCGGCTGTCGTGGGATAACAGAGAAATATGAAAAACAAAAGCAAAGCTGCGCCCTTTAAACTAACATAACAGTATGGCAAGAATTAATCAAAATCCGTGATCCCTTAATTAGGGCCGCCAAAAATAAGTCCATGGATCAAAAGTTCATAGATTGTATATGTTCATAGATTTGGTTAAGATCTTTCACCAACTGCATCACATAAACAAAATCACCCAGTGACTAGGTAAATCAATATGTGGTCCCTTCACCAATGTATCCCCACGTCCAATGCCTTTTTTCCTTTAAGTGATAAGGGAGGACCAGATGGTTATCAAGCTGTTAATGGACCGCTTTACCCTGTAATTAGTCGTAGTGCATGGTTCGCACCCCCTCCTTCCCAACCACAAGAGGCCTCTAACTGGCCAGGCGGCCCCCAAGCCCCAGTGGTTCTTCACATTGGGGTTTTCACAAACCCAATCAGGGTACCAAAAGACAAGGAGAAAGAAGCGAGGGTGCCGAGGGGGTAGGCGATGTAGGGCATCCAAAACGCACAAAAACGTAACGGGGAGTGGCATTTTTAATTTAAGTACAGCCATTTTGTCCGATTCGGAAAAAACACTTCTGGACAAGGGGCTTAAGTTTGCACCACCAAGAAGACTAAATAAATTTGACACGTATATGGACATACATAGGTTCATAAGGAAACTGAATATTAAACGCTACATGATTGGTAATTCATTTGCCAACCCCACTCCCTCCTATGGCTATGTACATTCAGGCCTGTCTAACGCTTCTCTATTCAATCCCCCAGGGGGACTGGCACCATCTCTGAAGATTTTCCGCGATGTATTGATTAGAGATCTAGATACTATTGAAGTTAAGAAGGCGAGGCTTAATAAGACTCTCCAAGAGGGTCTGGATTCCTTATGTACCAATAAAGAGTTGGTGATAAGACCAGCCGATAAGGGGGGGGGGGGGGATAGCAATTTTAGACAGAGTGGATTGTCTGAGGGAATTACACAGAATTGTTGATGACCCTAACACCTTCACTAAATTGTCAGGTGATCCTAAGGTAACATTTAAGAAGGATTTGGAAGTAATCCTATGGAAAGGGTACCATGAGGGGATTTTGTCTCTTAAGGAAAAACTTTACCTTTTACCTAAGGCCCCCCGTACCCCTACAATATACTATCTACCGAAACTACATAAAAATCCGGTCTGCCCCCCGGGACGCCCGATAGTCAGTGGTATCGATTCAGTGATGTCCCGGGTGGGCAGATATGTAGATTTCTATTTACAGCCACTTGTCAAAAGGGTTCCGTCCTATGTGAAAGACTCTAGGCATATTAATAACATCTTGGCAAATTGTCTTCCCACAAGTAATTTGTGGATGGTCACTATAGACGTGACATCTTTGTACACAATTATACCCCACACATTGGGCTTCGAGGCTGTACAATACTTTTTAGTTAAAGATTCGGTATAAAAACAGAACAAATTGATTTTCTCATGTCACTACTTAAGTATGCGGCCGCGTCAAACTATTTTTGGTTTGACAATAGCTAAACATTTTGTTGAAAAGGGATACCCCCAACAATCTCTGCAGAGATCTGTTACTGAGACTCTGGCTCTCCAGAGGGAAGATCTCCTTCATGAGAGGGATAATGTTGTAAGTAATACATTCTCTGATGCGGTACCTTTTTATAACCACATTCTCTATTCAACATAAGACTATTTCCCATTTGGTTAAAAAACACTGGCACATAGCCTTGAATGATCCCCTGTTAAAGGACATCCTTCCACCTAGACCTAAGGTTGTCTTCAGAGGGGTCCAGTCAATTAGAAATAAAGTGGCGATTAACACAATTGACCCCCCTTGTAGAGATATTAGTTTTTTCAATCAGCTCAAAGGCTACTACAAATGTCGTCGGTGTAGGGTCTGTAGCTTAAGTTCCAACTCACAGAGATGTGTGACCACCTTTTTGTCCACAGCCACAGGTAAAGAGTTTAAAATTAGGCCTTGTATCACCTGTGCTTCCACGGGCGTGGTATATTTGCTACAGTGCCCGTGTGGCCTACAGTATGTGGGCCGGACTAAGAGGGCCTTTCAAGTTAGGGTGAACGAACATATCACCAAGATTATATCAGGGTTCAAATATCACTCTGTATCTAATCACTACAGACTCAAACACCATAAGGATCCGTCCAACACACTTTTCTTGTAAGAGAGATATCTAGGATGGAAATGGGGTGGATTTATCGTCTCAAGACATATACCCCATTCAGATTAAACATAGAAACTGATGTGAATGCATTCATTAATAATGCCTAGATTATTATTTTCTATTCAAGTAGTTAATTAATTATTTATCTATTTATTCTTTATTAATTTTTTGTGAAACTCATTGTGAGATGCACATCATAGGCACATTTTTTTTTCATATTACGTCACAATTAAAGATTCTTTTGGACTCGTCATTCTCCTGACTAAGTTCCAAATGAAGTTCTTGGATCAGTCTGTTTGATTTGTCCAATGTTTTCTATAAAAAAGATTTTTTTACACATAATTGGAATCTAGATCTTCCCCTAGTTGCCATTTATGAACATGGGTAGAGGTTGGGGGACCATCCAACTAATTTGGGCATCCGCCCTTTTATTATCTTCACAGAGCACTTACATATCATACCTCTAGGTATGAGTTTACATATATATTTATCTTTATTTTCTTTATATATCACCAGAACACCTTTATTTGTATTTATTTAGGTATTCTACCATTTTTTAGGCATTGATAACCCAAGGGTTGTTGAAAACCATTATAACCATGGGTTATTATTAGTAAACTGGATGCTATTTTTGCTAAATGTTTCACTGTAGTAGGCTTTTTGCCTTAGTCCCAAACTCCTTTCCTCCCATTAGGGGTTAATGTACTGGATTTTCTAACCTCTGGGGGACACTAGGAGCGTTATTATGGGATGTGATACATGGGTTTATATACTCGCATTTATATCTCCATAGGAAAAGGTGACCCTAAAATAGGTCCCTGAGCTTGAACCAACGCCCCTATCTGCGTTCGTTCTTTGTTCTTAGCCTTATTCTACTTTTTACCAATTTGAGCCCTGTAATATCAGAATTACCTATGTGAGTGGTTTTTTAGTAGTATGGGAGGTGCTGCGTGTGCCAGTGCAGCTTTACTTCCCTCCTCCGTCACAGCGAAATTTTAGTCTTCCACGTAATGGCTAAATGTGTTAACATTCTTTATGTCATTATGATTTATTATGTCATATAATGAATTCTATACACTGACAATTTTTAACTTCTTTATTACTTGGTTTTAGTCCTGACCATCATCGAATAGATGGAGACATGTCATATTTTTTAGTAAGGGCATGTTTACCTCTACTAAGATGGCGCTCGCGCAGTCGTAGAGTCCTAATTAGCATCATACTGGGGCATACGCGGCGTAATCTGTGTAAGGGCACGTTTACCACAACCAAGATGGCGCTCACGCTGCCGGTGATGTGCATCTCACAACGAAGTCTGGGTATATTCACTAGGTGGTTTACTGCGGTAGCCCATCCCATTGACAACGTCCGTTGATGACGAAACGCGCCTGGGGGACTTTGCAGTAATGTCACCACGCTCTAGAGGGAAGGGTTTCCAGTGATTGCCGGCCGGCATTTCCGTATACATGCTGTTTTTACATGCTGTGTTTACATCTCTGTATGTGAGTACATTTATTTTATTAAAATTTTACCTAAACGGAGTTACACTATGGTGCACATTTTCTATCTTCTTCCCTGGATGATCACGAGTATTGCAGATTAGTGTCCCGTCGGATTACCATCTCCAGGTTTACAAGGCCGCGGCTGGGCTATAGCCGACTGTTCATATGGCTTTACCTCTGGTAAGCGGCCATCTATACATTGGTGAAGGAACCACATATTGATTTACCTAGTCACTAGGTGATTTTGTTTATGTGATGCAGTTGGTGAAAGATCTTAACCAAATCTATGACCATATCCAATCTATGAACCTTTGATCCATGGACTTATTTTTGGCGGCCCTAATTAAGGGATCACGGATTTTGATTAATTCTTGCCATACTGTTATGTTAGTTTTAAGGGCGCAGCTTTGCTTTTGTTTTTCATAATACTGATAATAGTCCACTTTAAAGGAAAAATATTTGTATACGGTCAACTTTTATTGTACTGTCCAAAATAGATCAAACCAATTAGAATCTGTCAGTAAGGGATGATTTACTAAAACTGAAGAATGGTGAAGCTATGCATGATAGCCAATCAGCTTCTATCTTCAGCTAATTCAATTAAGCTTTGACAAAAAAAACATGGAAACTGATTGGTTTCTATGCAGAGCTGCACCAGATTTTGGACTCTGATTGGATACATGTTGTAAGGCCTCGTACACACGATAGGTTAACCAGAGGACAACGGTATGATGGACCATTTTCATCGGTCAAAACCGATCGTGTGTGGGCCCCATAGGTTATTTAACCATCAGTTAAAAAAAAGCCAACTTGCTTTAAATTTAACCAATGGATTCCTAACCGATAGGTCAAAACCGATCGTTAGTAGGCATGACCATCGGTTAAAAATCCATGCATGCTCAGAATCAAGTCGACGCATGCTTGGAAGCATTGAACTTCATTTTTTTCAGCACGTCGTGTTTTACGTCACCGCGTTCTGACACAATCGTTTTTTTTAACTGATGGTGTGTAGGCACATCAGACCATCAGTCAGCTTCATCGGTTAACTGATGACAACGGTCCTTCAGACCGTTCTCATTGGATGGACTGATCGTGTGTACGTGGCTTAAGATATCAATAATAACCTTTTCAGCCACAATAATTCATTGTTTATTTATAAGATGTGGATTTTACTCCTTTGCAGATAAAGCTTTTATTCTCCTGTCTATAAGAATATGCAATTTAAATTTGTATGAGACCTGTCATAATAATGGATTTTGATAATCAGATAAATTATGTAGAAAACTCTGCAGTACTTTAACTGAAAATATGTTAAATGTGCTTTGAAGTATACAATGGTCAGACGAGGTATATTTACTCTAAATGCTAATCAAGGGGGTATGCTACAGCAAGGCGTGTGCTAATAAATCATAGCTCAAGGTAAATAGTCAAGAGCCTAAACTGGATTGATTATCTAATAGATTTTACAAAGGCCTTATCAAGGGCATTTGGATGTTCCTGACATTGAGCAGCAAATGATGACAAAGTGGTTGGTTTAAAATATCTTATATTTGTGTTAACACTCCTTTAAGGTGTGACATTCTGTATTTATTTTTATTTTTTAGGGCTTTGCATATCTTGTTCTATCATACATTAAATGCCTTGCTGTTTAACTTTACTATGTTCACTAATTGTCACTGGACAAAATTGTCTGCTTATTGCAGATTCACATTCTATTCATTTCAGGAAAATAGTAGATATATTGGGGTTCCTTTACTAAAACTGGAGAGTGCAAAATCTGGTGCAGCTGTGCACGGTAGCCAATCAGCTTCTAACTTCAGCTTGTTAAATCTTGGCTTTGGCAATAAAACCTGAAAGCTGATTGGTTTCTACGCAGAGCAGCACCGTATTTTGTGCCCTCCAGTTTTAGTAAATCAACCCTATTATGTTTTTTGTTTTGTTTTCATCATGCTATAACTAAAGATTAATGAACTGACCAGGACATATGAAACGAAAAGATAGCCAACCATCTAAATCAGTCCAATTATTTTTTATGTATGCTTATGTTTCAAAAAAAGTCAAACAAAAAGGGATATTTTTATAAAAAATAAATAAAAAATGCATAGTGATTTACCCAGTAAAAGTGCACACACATTAGTTCTGTGTGAGTGGGGCAAAAACAATGTATATTATTAAACTATTTTCTGTGCTCTATTTTGCTGCTAGATGACAGTTAGTATCATACTGTAAAAAGATGGCAGTAAGTATCTAGTAGTGTGAATGAATAGTCTCTGAAGGAATAAGAAACACATATGTGCATACTGTATTTGGCACTTACCAGAAATTTAAATACAATTTTTGATGGGCACAGTCTCATCACCTGGTGTTGTCTTTCATAGGATAACAATCAGCTGACAGAAAGAAAAGGGTACACCAATACTTATAATTCTCAAATGTCATAAAGCATATAAAACAATGGATTTCTTTCCATAGTCTATATGTCCTTTACAATGCTCTTTTCTAAGTGATGTGCCCAACGAAACAGCTTGCACCATAGTTATTCAGTAACAGTTAAAATAATAAATTATTTTTCATAGGTTTGTAGGTGGTCTAAAATATTAAAGCATCCAATAAAACTTTAAAATTGTTTGAAAGCAAAGGCTTTAGCAATTGGGGTGAATCATTCAAACATAAATCTGCCTTCTGTATAACCTTAAACCCCATACACACTACTATAGTGGTATAGTAGTACACATTGTAATAGCATAGATTTAATAACAATATATGGTAATTGATAAAACAATGATAATTGTATAAATATATATTTTTTTTTATTGGTTTTAACAACCCGTAAACATTTACTGTTTTTATAGATTACTGTACACTATTGTTTCTTAAGTTAACTTATTTACTGCTTCCTATCTGGCTTATTGTAATATGATGGACGAGCGGGTGCCGTGTTATGCTGGGAGAACATCATATGATGTCCTCCAAGGATTGTGCCTCACGCATACCCCATGGTCCACACTCCGGCATGATCTGTCTACCACTGTGTCCACCACACACAGGTGATGACAGATCACTGTACTGCGCCGCTGCAGGTACGATGTGATTGCTGTGAACAATCACAGCAGACCACATGACAATTGTACACAATGAATGGCTATGATGCATGCCATTCACTGTTTACTATTGTGATGATCTCTGTGATTGGTCATGGTGTAGACAGGGCTAATCACAGCCTATCTGTAGCATTTGATTAGCCAATCACAGCTAATCACAATAGCAAACAAAGAATTAATAGTTGTCATTCAGAAAAAAAAAATATTACTCTAAAATTCATATTTATAAGCAACAATATTGTGTAAAAAAATCCTGATCATCTCCCCCCCCCCCCCCAGAGTAGTACAGTGTTACTATCAGGTAAATGATCATGCTGTACTGCATTGATGACAGTATGTAAAACATAAAAAATAAAAAATAAAGCAAAACTGCAATTTCCCAAAAATTGTGACAACATATTACAACTACAAAAAACTTGCAATGCTTCTTACTAAATACCTTGGACCGTCCAGAAAGGGGTACTTTAGGGGGTATTCATACTGTTCTTGCATTTATTTAAATGACATAGGCTGTCAGTATATCAAGATTGATAAATGTTCATATATTTCATACATTCATCCATAACATTATGACCACACACCTAATATTGAGTATGGGCCCCTTTTGCTAAAACAGCCCTGATCCATTGAGGCATGAACATCAAAGTAACATCCACATGAATGGCAGGACCCAAGTTTTCCTAACAGAACATTGCCCAAAGCATCACACTGCCTCTCCTAACTTGGCTTCTTATACCACATCCTTGTGCCATCTCTTCCCCAGGTAAGTGACACACACATACCAGGCCATCGAAATGAGGTAAAGGAAAATGTAATTCTTCAGACCAGGCCCTTTACTTGTCAGTGGTCATAATGTTATGGTTGATCGGTGTACATACCATAGTTTGTGGACCCTATAACTTTCCTATGGACTAAATAATATACACTGGTTTTGGTTATTTTAACTAAATACATGTATCAGTGTGCATTTTGGCCTTAATTTATGAAGATAGGTTATTTGTTTCAAAATGTTATAACAGAAACAAAGAAAAACACTTAAAAAAGAAAACCAGTTTCTGTCTTTTCTGGTTAACTTAGCAGAAAAAAACAAACAAAAAAAAACAGCTGAGATCATATACCACCAAAAGAAAGCTCTATTTGTGTAAAAAATAAAAAATTATACAAATTTCATATGGGTACAGTATTGCATGACTGCGCAATTGTCATTCAAAATGTGGCTGCACTGAAAGCTGAAAATTATTCTTGGAAAGATGGGGGTAAAGGTCGAGATGGTTAAATACAAAGGGCCAGATTCACAGAGCGATTACGCCTGCGTAACAGGAGATGCGCGGCGTAAGTCTAATTGTGCGCGTGCGTTTCGATGCACGGCATCCCCAAAACGAGATACGCAAGAAATCAATTTTTTTTTGTCCAGCGTAATTTCGTTAGACAGGCGCATCCGTCTGCGCAAAACTGCGCTAGACAAACCATTGATTTGCTAGTCAAATATGCTAATGAGGGACTTACAGGGATCCACAAAAGAACGTTGGGGCAGCGCAGGCTACGCGGTGTGCGCAACAGCAAAATGTCCTGTCTAAAATTAGACCATATAAAAGCTGGTCTAAAAAAAGAAAAATGTCAGATAAAGCAACACTGTTAGTGAGGAGCTCAGCAGTCACACGTGTTGCACAACAATCTGTATGCCAACATGCCATAGCTATACTACTGACTTTAGATGAGCAAAGAAGGAGGAGGGCACTGAGGAGGGCACTGAGGAGGGCACTGAGGAGGGCACGGGATTTTTTTTTTTTTAAACTTTTTTTTTGCTTATATAAACTTTACCATTTAATCTAATCTAATACAAAATTCTTATCTGATACAAGCCTCTCACTTTTCACTTGATATATCACACATGCATAGACATCTATGGCATGAGTGATTCTGAGGTGTATCGCATCTTCAGATTCACCCCTCATGCCATCATGGAATTAACCACAACCCTGCAGGAGGACATCACCAGGCCAACACATGACACTACCCATGACACCCATGACAGCTACATATACAATCAGAGCCCCATCCCCACAGATTGCGAACAGAACATGTTTGGGGACAGCTGGCTGGTTGGTGAGTGACATGGGTGGCAGGCATGACTGCCCCCCCCCCATGATGCACACATCACAAGGGGCACATGCACAACTAACATCCTCCTGTCTTTTCCCTTCAAGGTGACTCTTCATATGCACTGGGACCCCATCTCATGACCCTATCTCATGCCAGCTCACATTATGCATCTTTGCACGTTAAACACACACATTAATCATGGCACAATGAGAATGCATGCATGCACACCACTGTGGTCCCTAGCACACACCACATCCTCATCACATTGGATTGGCACAAGCCCAGCATGCAGGACTTGTGAGCAGCAACGCCATGCCACGGCTCCAATTATGTCACTGTACATTCATACACTATTCACACAGACCTGGGTTTCACTTCTCCACCACAAATGAGGGTGACACCCCTTTTCCCGCAGGAATATCACCCCCACATTCCAAAATCATACACAAACAGAACCAAAAAAATAAAATAAATGACGAGCAAAAATAAAAAATGCCCAGCAAAAATATAATTTAAACAAAATAACAACAAAGAAAACACATAAAAGACAAAAATCACTCTGCAAAACAGTCCCCAAACAAACAAACAAACAAACAAACGCTAATAAACAACAGAACAAAAGCACCTTGCTGTATAGGAAGGGATACAAAGGGATGTACTTTTGCAAAGGAAGTGCGTTTGTGTCTGTCTATTTATGCTGTCTGCGTAGTTCACTAAGTTGCCCTAGTCCACTTCCAATTTCACTGATTGCGCCGTTCCCGAGTTGTGAGCATGCGCACAGAGGTGCTGACCATGGTCTGCTTCAAGCGCGCATGCGCGAGCCGGCCAGCCCTTCATTTGCATGGGGTCACGGCTCATTTCAATGTAACACGCCCACGTCCTTCCCAATTTGTAATACTCCGCCTTACGCCTCTGAAATAACGTTACGCATGCGCAATTTTGTGCGTAAAAGCGACGAGAATAGGGTGATTGCGCGGCTACATTGCGCAAGTCTAACGTAAAGGCGGTGCGCTACGCCGGTCCAATAATGCGCAGATGTACCTAAATCTGGCCTAAAATGTTTAAATGACCGGAAACTGAAAAAAGCATCATAGACTTTACTTTGTGTGTAAAAGGTAACATATGTAATGTAATTCAGTAAAAGAGAGCAAATTACCCGATTGGAAGATTTTCCCTCTTCTCCCGTTCTGGAGACAAAATCAAAAAGATTTTTTTCACTTTCACTCTCAGTGATAATGAGGAACAAGACAAATATAGAGTATCTCCCTAATGGAGAAACAAACAGTAAGGCCTCGTACACATGACCAAGGAACTCGTCGGGCGAAGCACATCGTTTTCCTCGTCAAGTTCCTTGTTAGGCTTGTCGAGAAACTCGACAAGCTTGCTTTGCGTACACACGTTAAAGACCAAATCTCCTCATTCTCAAACGCGGTGACTTCAACATATACAACGGCAGGGGCTGCTTTTGCTAATCTCATGTTACTGCGTGTTAGGAAAAAGTTTGGTACGAGACATTTGCACTTTTCAGTCTGTTACAGCGTGACAAATGTGCTATTTCCATTACAAATACTACTTTTACCGAAGGTGCGCGGGTTTCTAAGCATAAACATGCTCGAGTTTCTCATCGAAAAGCAGCCTGACGAGAAACGAGACAAACCAATTTGGACTCCCGTCGAGGAAAAAGAGAACATGCTCTCTTTTTTGCTTGTTGAGTTCCTCAACAGTTTCCTCGATGAAAAACATACACACGACCGGTTTCCTTGGCAAAAAAGCTCTCCCACCAAGTTTCTTGATGGATTCTGCCGAGGAAAACGGTCGTGTGTACGAGGCCTCATACAAGTCTGACAAGTGTTCTAATCACTCTCCATTTTGTAAAAAAATAGTTGTTGCATTAGTCTTCCTTTAGGATTTTAAACAATTAAATAACAGACAGGAAACTATTTTTGTATCTATTGAAGCATTGGTGGGCAATATTGTTGGTGGTGTATATGTGTCACCCAGGTTTCTCACAAACAAATGGTGAGGGGCTCCAAGGTTTTTGGCTGATGTGGAAAAAAAAACATATTTTTTTCCTCAGAATCCTAAAGTGATATTAAAGGCAATAAAAAACAAACAAACACATTACACGTACCTTCTCTGTGCAGCGGTTTTGCACAGAGTAGCCTGGCCCTCTCTCCTGCCAAATGCCCCTATAGCAAGCAGCTTGCAATGAAGTGCAACCCATGCAGGTGCGTGTCCATTCACACACAGAGCTATGGCTTGGCCCTGCCTTCTCTTGCTCCTCATTGGCTCCACCCACTGCTGTCTGAATCAATGAGGAGAGAGAATCTCCGGAGATCCAAGGTTCTTATGCACATTGCTGGATCATGATGAGGCTCAGGTAAGTATTGGGAGGGATTCAGCAAAGAGAAGGTTTGATGAAATAATAGCAAAATCGTTTACATTTTTTTTGCTGTTTTGGTCAGAGAACTCTTTAGGGGCACCCTGTGGTCAGAAAATGGAACTGAGCCTACTTAATGGCTCAGACGGGCAAATTATGTTTTTTGTTTTATGCAATGGACTTGCAGTTTCAGTGAAGTAGGGTCTTTGTACTGTGTTTTCTGCCTTGCTAAATAAATGTGCAGTGCAAACCTACCTGGACTTCCCCTTGTGTTCCTGTTTCATTCATGGGTTACCGCTGCCAATAATACTTTAGCCTGTTACCTATACAGCAGTGGTCATCAACCATGTCCTCAGGGCCCACTAAGAGGCCATGTTTATGTATTACCTTGGTGAGATGCAGACTAGAATACTGCAATTACTGAGCAGCAAATGATATCACCTGTGATGTATTTCAGTTAGCTTCCAAACCTGGCCTGTTAGTGGGCCCTGAGGACAGGGTTGATGAATACTGCTATACAGTATATAAAGGCTGAAGATTTTAATAAGCAGTTACCTCGTTCTATACACAAATAAACAATATTTAAAGTAACCAACATAAGAAGTCCAGCTCTTGCAGTACAGGTTAACATAAGGGAAAAAATACAATTATCTAGTTCAGCTTTGCTTTGACCACTTCAGCCCCGGAAGATTTTCCCCCTCAATGACCGGGCCATTTTTTTGCGATACGTCACTCCATTGCTTTAACTTATGATTGTGCAGTCGTGCAATGTCATGCGACCAAATTTATGTCATTTTTTCCCACAAATAGAGCTTTCTTTTGGTGGTATTTGATCACCTCTGTGTTTTTTTTTTTTTACTATAAAAAAAAGAGCGACAATTCTGAAAAGAAAACTATATTTTTTTACTTTTTGCTATAATAAATATCCCCAAAGACTTAAAAAAAAAAAAAATGTCTTCATGAGTTTAGGCCAATATGTATTCTTCTACATATTTTGGTAAAAAATCACAATAAGCGTATATTGATTGGTTTGCACATTTTTATGGCATTTTTATTTGTTATTTTTTTTTTTACTAGCAATGACAATGACACTTTTGACACTTGTTTTGGCCATTAACATTTATACAGTGATCAGAGCTATAACAATGCACTGATTACTGTGTAAATGTCACTGGCAGGGAAGAAGTTAACATTAGGGGGTTACATCTGTTCCCTTGTGAGTGTTTCTAACTGTGGGGGGATGGGACTGACTGGGGGAGGAGACATATCGCTGTTTGTAAATACTACAAACATCAGATCTGTCTAATCTTTCCTGTCAGAATGAGGATTTGTGTGTTTACAAGTGATGCCGCTTGTTGTTTTGTGGGATTTTTTTTTAATTGGCTCAAGGTCCCCCTTAATATCCATACCAGAATTGAAGGGCCTGGTATGAAATTTTGGGGACCCCCACACATTTTTTTTGTAATTTTGGTTTTCAATTACTTTTATCTGTATTGCCGGGACCCGACAATTCATTATAGCTGCGAGTAGTTTTAAAAACGTTTTTTCCTTTAGAAATGTCATTTTGTACAGGGACTGTTCTAAACATAGGAAACATGCACTACTTTACAGGCATACTTTAGACATCCCTCAGGTACAAATTTTACTGGAATATTTCACTTTTATTGTTTCACTTTACGCATTATTAACATCACTGCTCCTGAAAAAACTGCTGATTTTATATTTTTTTTTTGCATTGATAAATGTTGCCTGGGGCAGGACCCTAAATACTTTTTATGACAATAACTTGCATATTAACCTTTAAAATTTGCACTTTTGATTTCTCCCATAGACTTTTAAAGGGTGTTCAGCGGCTTTCGGAAATGCCACGAACACCACAAATTGTTCTCTATTCAGCAAACAGACGAACACCTGATACTGGAGTCGAACTTATGTTTTTAAATTATAACAAGAACATGTAACATGTTACTAAAGGTGAACTGAGCATTTAAGGAGAATAAATCTCTTCACTAAGGCTGGGTGTAACCTATGCGAAAATTGGATGCAGCTTACACCGCATCCAATTTGCAGGACATTTTAAAATCTGTTCATTTGAATGAGTCTGGTTCACATATGTGTATTGCATTAGCACTCCGCATTGCCCAAAAAACGTGTGCGTTTTCTGGCCATTGTGGTGCAAATTGCAGGCCCATAATCTTCTATGGGAATGCATCGGATTCGCAGATGCATTCTGTTGTGAAAAATAATTCTCTCCCCCTCCTCACTACACCTCCCCCTTTCCCTGCTCAGCTGATCCACAGATACAATGGAGAGGAGTTTCGGAATATCTGCTTTCTCTCTTTGCAGAGATAATGGAGCTGGAATTCGCACCACACATGTGTAAATCAGACAATAAAGACAATATTAATAGTTGGTAAGCGGGAGTGGGGCTGTGCTGCAAGTGATTCTTCTGGATGGGAGAATAAGATTGTTAATTTTTTTATAGGCACTGGTCCTTCTGCCTAGCAAGGGTTTATTAGGGATACCCAAAGGGCATACTGTTACATAGAACAAAGGTCACAATGAGACACAACTGAGTAGCCGACTTTATCAGGTACCTAAGTGGGTGACCTGCTAGCCTATTGTGATGCAGTCACCATGCACAGGGCTGTCTTAATGAGAGGGCACACCTGGGCACTGCCCAGGGGTCCCAGCTGCATGGGGCCCCCTTCACTTTCCCAAAAGCAGCTGGTCCTGGTCTGAAATTGGGGGCCCCATCATGGCACTGAGAGTGATAGATACACAGGGGAGGCAGTCTACTGCCTACCTACTTGATGTCTGTTTACCTGCACTGTCATCATTGCAGGGGCTCCAAAGCATTACTTTGCCCAGGGGCCCATGATGCTATTAAAAAAGGCCCTGACCATGCAGCTGCTAAAATCTGCAACATTAAGCAAGGTTAATAAACACAAAGGCCCAGATTCATAGAGCAATTACGCCTGTCTAACTGGTGTTAGACAGGAGTCATTTCAAATTTTGCGCGCCGTATCACTAGTTTGAATCCTCAAATCATGATACGGCGGCTTCAGGATTCGATCCGAAAGGCTTACGTCTTCGTAAGCCTTCGGATCTACGCTGCGATATTTTTGCGGCCGCTGGGAGGAGTTTGCGTCGTTTTGATGCGTCGGGATATGCAAATGAGTTTTTACGGCGATCCACGAAGATATGAGCGGTCTTCGCAATCGCTTACGTCTATTTACGTCTATTTTTTTTTATGTACCGTTAGACCAGCTTTTTGCTGGTCTAACGGTGCGTAGCCCATGTTAAGTATGGCCGTCGTTCCCGCGTCAATTTTTTTTTTTTTTACGTAAGTCGTTCGGGAATAGAAATGTCCGTAAACGACGCTACTCAAACAACGAATGACGTAACGACATGATTTCGCGCAATGCACGGCGGGAAATTTGCGAACGGAGCATGCGCAGTTCGATCGCCGCGGGAACGCGCCTATTTTAAATGCTTCACGCCCCCTACTCGCGTAGATGGATTGCGACGGGAGAAATACACAACGCCGCCGTCGTTTACTGGACAAAATTTCTGATACGCTACGATAATCTAATTCTCTCTGAATCTGGGCCAAAGTCCTTACTCAACTTGACTAATATAATCATGTGAGCACCTTTACGTGGCTCCTTGTTAATTACTGCATGGTTTATTCGGGATATTAACAGCTCACAAGATTTTTGGCAGAAGCAACACATTTTTTTATTACACAGATAGGCATAACAAAATACTTTCAATAGTATAATATACAGATCAAAATTATGTAAATAAGAGAGGTTGATTGTTAGGCTTTACAGACACTTTAAGAAAAAAAACAACACGCATATCCAATCACACATACAGACAGAGGAGATAAAGTGCTGCAACAGGATTATATTTATCTAAAATACTTATTTGAAACAAGCATTGCTGTACTTTCCTAGAAGAAACACCTCTAGGCTCATCGATCATGTTTTGAGAAAGTCCCAGTAGTTTGCTGCAAGCATTCTTGAGCACCATCATAGCAAGGCCTGTTAAATTGTAATATTGTATTGTTAGTATTTGCTGGTGCCAGAACCTGACTCCTTGGAGACAGTGCCTGTAAATAAGCATCTCTTTAATACCACCAAATATGACTACAATGCAGGTAGCTGCACTATTCTCAGTTGCCACATTGTTTCCCCCTAATAATGTGTAGAATTCCCTGTCCCATTTAGGAATACACCTGATTATTATATGATTATGGCAAACCTAATGTGGATTTTCTCTTTTTGTATTGCTTTGTTTACCTCCCAAGTAACAGCCTGCAGGTGAAATTAAAACTATGTTCTTTGATTTATAATGTGATTATTTAATTAATTTAATTTATGTTTGCATAAAGCAGGAACAGAAGGCTTCTAGTGACTGTATACCACAACAGACAACAGTAATCCTAGCGAGAGTAAGGCCATCCAAACACAAATATATCTCTCATACATTCTGATAAAACACGAAAGGCCTTCCAGTCTTCTTAACAACTGTTGAGTGAAGATTAGAAAAATGATCCATGTGGATTAAGCTGTAAACCAGATTAGTACAACTCAAAGATAATTGGTTTCCATAACTATGTCCTGTTTAATTTTTTATTTTTATTATCTTATATATATTTTTGTTCTATTCTTTTTCATTTTAAGTATGTTCTCTCCCTCCTAAATTATCCTCTGGGTTGGTGTGCCCATAACAAGAGCAATACATAATGCCCCATGTTTTTTTTTTTTTTCCCATCCCATAAGCTGAAAAAAGTCCATTAAAACTAGAAAGAACTTTTAAGTGACAGCTACTTTTCTTTGGGGTTGACTTATTAAAAGAGTGTAGTGTGTTTACTTAATTTAGGAAAAGAGGTAAAACAATGCTGACTTTTAATGACCAATCATATCTAAGGAAAGTGAAAAAAATGAAGTAAATACAACTTCATTCTATTCACTAAGCTGAGGGAACATTTACATTGGATAGTAAGTGGTCACTTTGCTAAGTGAACAGTCTGCACTCTTTTAGTACATCAACCCTGGTGAGTGCAAATACTTACAGGAAAGCCTAGCAGATTTGAATTTACAGAAGTCAAAGGCAGATCTGACCATGAAACTGACTCTGCTGGTATAGAAGTGTACATGCAGTGCTTGTAGAAGCCAATCCTGCTCATAAGATAAAACAAAATATATTTTGACCATTCAAAATCAGTCATGTTATTATATTCCCCTGTGGTACCACCTTTCCCTTTTGAACATGCTTGTTTGGTCACGTGGTCAATCGCAGACAAACTTGACCTTACAGATTGCGCAGAATTAGAAAGAGTAGAACAGACACATTTTTGCTAACCATGAACTGATCCAGCTTCAGCCAGTCTTTTATTGCATTATGTATTTTTTGTGAACTACAGTCGTTTTATACTTTTTTTTTTTGGTATACGATTCACTTTTCTTTTTACATGATTGATGTGAAAAAAGTGTAACAAAGTATAGAAAAGTAGAGATGTTTTCAATAGTTACCAGACCCTTTGTAGAATCAAATTTTGGAACCCTGATTGATTTCTGTGGTCAATAACTTAAATTGTTTTAATTGAGTCTAGTGCTATTGCTCATATTACTCATGTCATGTCCCACAGTGGCTGTAGCCTTGCCACCAAAAATGCTATAAATTGTTTTTACTGTTTTAAAAAAAAGTTTCCTTGTTTTATTTGGGGTTCAGATGTGAACTTACCGTATTTAAAGTGACACCAATATAACAAAGGGAT
Source organism: Rana kukunoris (assembly GCA_029574335.1). NCBI lineage: Eukaryota > Metazoa > Chordata > Amphibia > Anura > Ranidae > Rana > Rana kukunoris. Next base: position 180,097,063 of record CM056050.1, on the reverse strand, counting down.
ACAACATGAAGCTGCAAAGTGCCTACTTTTTTAACTCCCTTCCAAAGAAATTTTGAAATAGATAACACAGACTGCCCGAGGTAACAAAAGCTTGTGAAAAACTGTGGAATTCAATTATTCTTATAAGCAATCTTAAAACCCAATTGTCGCAACAAAAAATCACTAGCATGACAATAGAAACAAATGAAAATACCTCCAGTTTAAAACATGCTGCGATAGATTGACAGAAACTAACATCAGATCCGGCGGGAGGAACATAGCAAGCGTTTTAGAATTCTATTGTTATGGCAACTGCCATAAATCAAGTTTCTTTGCTTTTCACTTTTCAGTAAGCCATATTGATTAGTTAAATAACAAATACTGTTTGTACATTTTTTCTTAATTTGTTACTGTTGTTTTAGACAAATTGAAAACAAATATACACATATTGTTAACAAATATATATATATATATATATATATATATATATATATATATATATATATATATATATATATATATATATATATATATATATAAAAATATATATATATTTAACTGTCTAATAGAAAGATAAAGGTTTGTATATAAGGGTGTTGACCCTTGATGAATAAAACTGCACATCCATATTAGGTTGTTGAGTTGATGAGCACCTAATGATCTTAAAAAACAAATCAATGTAACACCTTTAGTTAAAAACTCATGAATAATGCATTGAGCCTCCTAGAGACATAAAAAGGGTAATTTATATTTACAAAACATAACAATAAAAACTATCATACTTGTTTTATTATTTGTCATATTCCAATGGAAATATCCATTATATATATGTGTATGTATGTATATATATATATATATATATATATATATATATATATATATATACATATAACTTTTTGCTTTTTAGCAATCATAGAAATTGTTTCTTTGTGCATATCATTTGGAACCATTTTAGTAGGTTGAGATGGAAGACGTGAAAATGTGTATCTCAAAATTACTCATTATTACATGTACCAATTAATGCTGTACTGATTCTCTATCGTTACATTGGTAGTCATCATTCCTGAACAGGAACATCTGGCGTTATTGACTCAGTGATAGCTAAACAATGGAAACTGAAGCAGATCTGGCAAATGTTTTCATTAAGAATGGTCTATTAGGGGTTTTCATCAGCACTTGTGGGAGTATCTCTAATTATTAATTACTGTTGCATTTTTATGTCTCTTCGTTCAATATGTTATGATTACAGAAAACACTTAGATCTAACTGTCTCTAAACAATGTATTTTGTCACAATGTTTTAAATGGTATGGCAATTATCTGTACATGTTTTAAGTTTTGATATAAAACTATTGTAGAGTTTGTGTGACTTTATGACATGATTATTCAGGAAAAATCCAAGGAAATTAACATTTTCATTAGTTCTTTTTTTTTTATATATACAGTTCATTATAGAACACCCAAGATAAAGCTTTATCATGATTTCCCGGGTGTGCTGAATTTAGCCAGCCATCTGCTCGCATAAAGAAGTGCCTCTGTTCTGTTGCTCTTATGTATTTATTTCATTTAACTGCCTGAGTGCCTTTTAGGTAACTCTGTAAATACAGTATGTAAACTTATAAGGAGGCACGCAGACCATAAGTGGAACTGATTATCTTAAGCACATGAGCATACAATGTCACAAAGTCAATTCTTCCATCAACCAGACTTAAAGCCAACTGTATACTCACAGGCCCAGATTCACAGAGCGATTACGCCTGCGCAACAGGAGATGCGCGTGCGTAAATCTAAATGTGCGCGTGCGTTTCGATGCACGGCATCCCCAAAACGAGATACGCAAGAAATCTACTTTTTTTTGTCCGTCGTAATTTCGTTAGACAGGCGCATCCGTCCGCGCAAAACTGCGCTAGACAGACCATTGATTTGCTAGTCAAATATGCTAATGAGGGACTTACGGGGATCCACAAAAGAACGTTAGGGCAGCGCAGGCTACGCAGTGTGCGCAACAGCAAAATGTCCTGTCTAAAATTAGACCATAGAAAAGCTGGTCTAAAAAGAGAAAAAAAGTCTACCTTTTAGATAAAGCAACACTGTTAGTGAGGAGCTCAGCAGTCACACGTGTTGCACAACAATCTGTATGCCAACATGCCAGGGGCATCGTCGCGCATAGCTATACTACTGACTTTAGATGAACAAAGAAGGATGAGGGCACTGAGGAGGGCACTAAGGAGGGCACGGGAGATGTGTTTTTTTTTTTTTTTATTTGCTTATATAAACTTTACAATTTAATCTAATCTAATAAAATATTCTTATCTGATACAAGCCCTTCACTCTTCACTTGATATATCACACATGCATAGACATCTTTGGCATGAGTGATTCTGAGGTGTCTCGCATCTTCAGATTCACCCCTCATGCCATCATGGAATTAACCACAACCTTGCAGGAGGACATCAGCAGCCCAACACATGGCACTACCCATGACACCCATGACAGCTACATATACAATCAGAGCCCCATCCCCACAGGTTTCGAACAGAACATGTATGGGGACAGCTGGCTGGTTTGTGAGTGACATGGGTGGCAGGCATGACTGTCCCCCCCCCCCATGATGCACACATCACAAGGGGCACATGCACTACTAACATCCTCCTGTCTTTTCCCTTCAAGGTGACTCTGCATATGCACTGGGATCCCATCTCATGACCCCATCTCATGCCAGCTCACATATGCATCTTTGCATGTTAAAAACACACACATTAATCATGGCACAATGAGAATGCATGCATGCACACCACTGTGGTCCCTAGCACACACACCCCACATCCTCATCACATTGGATTGGCACAAGCCCACCATGCAGGACTTGTGAGCAGCAACGCCATGCCGCGGCTCCAATTAAGTCACTGTACATTCATACACCATTCACACAGACCTGGGGATCACTTCTCCACCACAAATGAGGGTGACACCCCTTTTCCCGCAGGAATATCACCCCCACATTCCAAAATCATACACACACAGAACCAAAAAAAATAAAATAAATGACGAGCAAAAATAAAAAATGCCCCAGCAAAAATATAATTTAAACAAAATAACAACAAAGAAAACACATAAAAGACAAAAATCACTCTGCAAAACAGTCCCCAAATATCTCAAAGACACGTCACAAACAAACAAACAAACGCTAATAAACAAAAGCACCTTGCTGTATAGGAAGGGAAACGAAGGGATGTACTTTTGCAAAGGAAGTGCATTTGTGTCTGTCTATTTATGCTGTTTGCGTAGTTCACTAAGTTGCCCTAGTCCACTTCCAATTTCACTGATTGCGCCATTGACCATTGTCTGCTTCAAGCGCGCATGCGCGAGCCGGCCGGCCCTTCATTTGCATGGGGTCACGGCTCATTTCAATGTAACACGCCCACGTCCTTCCCAATTTGTAATACTCCGCCTTACGCCTCTGAAATAACGTTACGCATGCGCAATTTTCTGCGCAAAAGCTACGAGAATAGAGTGATTACGCGGCTACATTGCGCAAGTCTAACGTAAAGGCGGTGCGCTACGCCGGTCCAATAATGCGCAGATGTACCTGAATCTGGCCCACAGTTTTTACTTGAGAGATGAGACATGCTTATCAGAAACAGTATACATACTGCACATTCACTAACTATAATTTCATGCAGGAACAATAGTGTGTTATAACTAAACATTAATATAAAAAAAGTGGTCTTTGCTTCATGGAGAAAACTAGAGTGAGCATGTGCAGAAGTACACACTTTAAGCATGATAACTGTGTGTACATGATTTCATGCACTCCAGGTTGTAAATACATGTAGTAATGACAAACACACTGCCTTATTTGCCTTATTTGCTCCAAAAGTGCTATGAACAGGCTACTTTGCCTGCCTCTTTTATGTTCCATACTCATTTCATACATTAAAGAGCAGCCATGGTGCTTGTCACATTATACTTTTAACATGTCTTTATTTTGATAAAGAAAAAAATCTTTAGGCCATAGTGGAAGAGGAATGGATTCCTTGTCGTGAGATGGAATAGGGTTTCAAGATCATTCATAAAATTAGGTTAAAGGCATGTTGCAGGAAGGATGGCTGATCCAAGGGGACTAGTGTGTTATGAACGTGTCTAGAAGGCAATGTGCTTTAGCCAACATAAGTTCAAATAGTTCAAATAGAGCATGTTCATTTAGAATATATATAGTGTTTGAGAATTCAGAAGGTGTTGATTGCTTCCAATTACTTGCTAGCATGAGTTTGGCTGCTATAAAAAGGTGAGTTTGTACAGTGTGAAATTTGGAAGGCCAGCAATTAATGCCACTTCCCAGTAGTGCCAGTTTTGAGTCAGGTATGAGTGAGGACTTGGTGATGGAGGGAGCTAAAGAAAAAAACAGAGGTCCGGAAATTGGTAATATGTGAGCAGAACCACCATATGTGAGAGATTGATCCTGTTTGGCTGCAATTTATCCAACACTGTGGAGAGTAGCCATTGCAAGGATTCCTAATGTTAAAGACATCTTGAATGCTTGAGAGTAGACATGTAGCAGAACACCATTGCAATGGGGTGGCTGGAAAATGAAGAGATAGTTCCCAGGTGGTCATTAAAATATTTGTTTGTGGGACTAGAGGACACATACGTAAATCATAAATAGATGACACCCTTAGTTGGAGAGCTACTAGAGTACTTATTAGGGTCAAGATTTCTTCAGGCAGGTAGGATTCTGAAAAGGGTGTTGCACACTCTTGTATTTGGCGGGAATTTGAAGAATTTTGAAGATTTTAAGGAGTATATAGTACTGATATTAGAACAATAAAAAAAATGCTAAAGAATGTATGCCGAAATGTTCCCAGTCAAGCAGAGAGATGTCTGATATAAGTGGTCCTAGAGATAACAATTGGAGGTGGTGAAGTGCTCTCCTAGACAGTCCACTTGGAGAGGTCCAATACTGAGTTACATTCTTTATATGTGTTTTTAACAGTGTCCATAAATTGTGTCAAAGGATCCAAGTGGCACCTAATAGTACAAGAAAAGAATCCCGAGGTCCAGACCTTTTGGGTTGGATTAGTGTATAGCATGGCTATGGCTGGGAGTATTCAGCCAGAGAAGCCAATTTTTGTAAGAACTGCTTGAATATATGTCCAATAAACTAGAGCAACCCCAAAAGCAAAGGCTTTTTCTTCATACAATGATATTAGCAATGGTATCTTATAATATTCCACCCATTGTATTAGGTTGATAAATCACCTAGTGCCAGAGATTTGATGACCATATATGAAACCACCCCAATTAGGGTGAACTAACGTTAGAGTTAGCTTCGCTAGGCAGAAAAGAAAATGTGTATGGAAGTTGGCTAGTCCATTAATTTCCCTGGTTTGGAGAAGGTTATTATAATTAATTTTAGAAATACAGTGGATTGGGTATCATTAAGCTTTGGGGGTTGAGGTGTACGTGGACATTTTCAAGTTGTATAAAGCAGAGTAGTAGTTGCATATTGGTCCAAAAGAAAGGGAAATTTAAATGCTGCCGCACAGCTCTTAAAAGTCTTGAGAGTCTATTACCAGTGGTGTGGGTGTCATACCTAGTTAAAGATGCAGTGAGAAGGAGTAAGGAGAAGAAGGAACAGTAGGGGAGGTAGTCAAAGGAAAATGTAGATGTGTACATAGCACACTTAAACCTCAGGGGGAGAAAGTTGGTTGTCACTACAAACAGCTGGACCAAACAACAAGTAGTTAAACCATACTTCTCTTTTAAGTGTTAAAAAGTTAGGTTTAAATGTTAGGTTAGGTGCTACTCAGTACTGATGATCTCCTCCAGGCTCTTGTTTTCTACATGCACTAGCTTCAATGCCGGTTGCATATTGTTGCAATTGCATTTGTACCAGCTTTCTGATAGTGACAACCATAGATTTGTGAAAAAGTGGAGAAAAAACTGTGCTAGAACCCAAAAGAAATAATGAGGAGGTGCTAGCACTCAAACAAACAAAGTCTGGGAAAGGTGGGGGTAATTAGTGCAGCTCTAGTGAACAAAAGGAGTGTACACTGGAAATTAAACAATGTAAATAGTAAACAAATGTGGAATGTAACTACTAGCAAAAATAGTTCAGAGAAGCACATGGGATTCAAATAAAATAGTAAAAAAAAAGTCCATGTGAAGACAGAACAGTGCAACAGATTCCTCCCATAGCACAACTTCAGAGTGAGAAAACAACTTGTCTGCAGTTACTCTCAAAACTCTTCAAAGATGGAAAAAATAAGGTACTCTTACCAAATGAGGTGGACCCATCTGTTATACGACAGTGGGTCATAAAGGCTTACAATCCCATAGATACTACTTGTAGTGTCAAGACAAGAGCACAATTGGGAGATAGCTGTCACCTGAACAAAGTGCCTGAACAAAGACTCTAGGGAATGTGCAGCATGGTTTCAGACAGGTTACAAGACTGGTCCTTATGGTTTTGTTCTCTTCAGCTCCTCCAACTGTGTAATGCATTATTAAACAAGAATGTGTGTATGTGTGAATTGCATAATTTGTTATATATAAACAAGAAAGCAAGATGCTGGGCAAGCTTTTTATAGCTAAATAATGAAACCATCTTCTAGAAACTCAGAGTTTTGGAGGTATAGACGTTTACAGAGTATTAATAAGGGTGTATGGCATGTTAATTCGATTTTTTTGCATAAATTAGCAAAATGGCTTAAATATGGCCTGACATGTAAACGATTTATCACTTTTCCCTTTGCTGTTAAAGGGCAATGTATATGCACATTTAACAAACTTGGATTATAGTTAACAGCACAAGCAAGTCATTTTGTTTCTTCAACATGACCTTCATGGTATAACAATATTAAAAACAACTTTTGAAATGACATGTAAAACTACGTTCACAATTGTGTAATGTGTGACCTGAAGTGCATTTTTCATTATGTTAGGGTAGTCCATTCACTTAATTAGGCTTCCTATTGCATATACCATTTTTTTTTAAATGAAGTACATTCCAACACATGGTAATAATTTACCATGTTTTCTGGAGCACTGCAATGCCCATATGTTAATAAGATGCACTAGGATGTCATTAAGAGTAATTTGCATGACAGCACATCTACAAGAAAAACAGCATTATAGAGAGGTCCATGCTAGGAATCCTAGTGGCACCTCCATTATTGCCATTGATGTTCTCAGACCTCATTGGAGAGGGGGATCTAAAAGGATAGCTATATCAAAACTAGAGATGAGCTGGATTTACCATATGAAATGCCTCAAACCTCAAGGTTTGAATGTAGACATAGAAGTCAATGCTTTTCTAGATAATTCATAGAGCCCTCCACTCCCTAATTTTTCTCTTTTTCTCCTTTGTAGTCAGAGGACAATATGATATTATGTCAGCACTAAAGCCTGGATATAATAGGTTGGTGAAGACGTATAGGTATCCAATAGTAATAATACAGATCATCTATATGGTTTGGGTTATCTAATGATTCTATGTGAATTCAGAATGTAATTAAATCTTATGTAAGAAGTGGGATATTTCCCTAGTGGCCATTAAGTCCATTTGTAGGTATATAATACATATTTATATGATTTATATGACTCCTATGCATTCCATTTTCTAACCACTAGAGGGCTTTAAAAGAAAGAATAACATGTATTATTTTTTTTTAATTTTTGAATATTTTTAAAGTTTTTGTCTATGTAAAAATAAGAATTAATCTACATTTTTGTGCCTCTTGCTCAGTGACCTATATGAATTGGATCGGGGGACAAGAGTGTAGAAAGGTTTATCTCCCTAAAAGATCGCTTTTTTTTTTGACAAACATGCGGTTATCTGTATATATATGTTTTGTATTAAATTATATATTGTGACAGACAGTAATTCAGCAGTTGGTACACTTTGTACTAATAGAGGTATTGGAAGTTTGAGAACCAGTGAGGACACCTTGAGAAAGGGGACCGGACTTGGTCGACACAGGATATGCCTATCTGTGTCACCTCTGTCTTGTTGGTATGATGTTTCCGGTGTCCCAGCCCTGTGTTCCCGGACACTCCTACTTACGTGTTTTTACAACTTTTTGGCCGTTCGTCATTGGAGGCTGTAAACTGAGAGAGAGGCTTGGTTGTCACTCTGCATGTATTTATGGTGAACGTTTAGTGCGTCACCCGTGCCCTTTGACAACATCATTTATGACGAAACCGGTCAGGGCGGAGCCACGCACTAACGTCACCGCATTAACGTGACCCCGGAAGCACGGGTGCACGTGGTTACTGCTATTTGTTTGTTTTTATGCCTGTCTAGCAGGCAATTTTTAAATGTATATGTGTATTATATTTCACATGTTTTAATAAACCCTACCTGATGGTACGTCACCATTTGAGCCCTCGTTCTTTTTCCTGGGTTCTCTCAATGGGATTTGGAGTCTTAAGTGGAGTGGAGTGTTCTTAGTGGAGATTGTTTACCTGCACTAACCCTGCGGGGAAGAGCTGGAAGTGGTGGAATTTGTGCTTTCTGTGATTTCAAGACTCCCTTTTCTACTAATCTGAGATCGGTGGTGGATTTCTCTGCATTCCTTCAATCTTCAATTTTCAACTGCTATGTTCAGAATTGGACATTCATTTATTGTTTATGTTTTTAGGGATGCATATATAAACTGTTCTGCCTGGCATTAGCCCAACCACCAAGGGACTAATATAAACACAATTCCTATGTATGTGTCTGATACCTATGTTATTTTGGTATTCAGATTGTACCAAGGTTTTTGTATTATTTGGGTTGCCTTCACGGATTGACCCTTATTTAGTTATTTTTATATGTAATTTTGCACTTACATTTATTTATTACTCATCATCGATTTAATTCACACACAATATCAGGTTGTGTTTCTTAGCGCAACTTATTTTTTCCCTATCTGTACAATTACGTGTATATCACATGTTTAGTGTTGCTGCTGGATTCATTAATTTATCTTTATTAATTTATTAATTTATTCATTCATTTATTTATTTTCACCCTTAGTGCGAGAAATTCTCCTCTTGATAGAATACAAGAAAAACAGGCCTTTTCATGTCCTGTTGGAACACTTGAAAAATCACGTGCATTCTTGCAGAGCACAAATGTAAACTGAGCCTTAATGTTTATGATTATATGACAGTTTAGTAATTGGGTTTAGATATACTTCAAAGTGGTTGTAAACCTCAGTCATGAAACCAGAATAAAGCACCTATATCTGTAGTGTTTACTTGTCTATTTCCATATCTCTTAGTGATTTGTACTTTTGTTATTGGTATAAGTCACTTCTGCCCCCCTCCTCTTTGACACTGATATATGCAGAAGGATTGTATCTAAATTCAGACATTTTGAACAGGTGTAAAGAAGAGAATAATTGAAGACTGCAGATAAACAAGTAACATTTATGTAGGAAGATTTGTTTAATCTCTGTGTATCATCTGAGGCTATTTACTTCACTGAGTAGGGTTTACAACCACTTTAAATATAAAATATTCATATAAAAATAAGCATTGGGCTCCATTTCAAGGGGAGGCATAATGTTAAACTTTACCTCCAGGAAAAAAAGTGAATCTATAGTAAAATGTATTTTTGGTTTCGGATGGCGTGGGGAAAGATCCAAACCCCATCAGGTTTTTTTTTCTCCATTTGGCGCTTTATTAGAAAGATTTCCCCTCACTTCCTGTTCTGGTGACATCATTTTACCATACAGGAAAGGGGAAAGCTCTAGAACAACATTACACATAAAAAATTCAAGACTATGGTAATGCACTTCTAGTGGGCATCCCGGGAACATATATACAAAAACTCCAAAAATTACAAAATTTTGCAGTTCGTATTGCAACTGGACTGAGAAAAAGAGATCCAACATCAGAACAACTAAACAGTCTGGGGTGGTTAACTGTCGATAAACGCATTAAATTAAAAATAGCATGTTTAATGTATAAAACATTTAATGCTATGACGCCAAAATATATAATGGATAAGGTTGTCAAACATGTTCCAACGCGACAGTTACGCGAAGATGGATATTATCGCGTAAACATCCCAAAAATAAAGAATATCCGAATTGGTGGTCGCTCATTCTCATACCAAGCGGCGGTGCAATGGAATGCTCTACCGATTGATATTAGAAGGGCAAAAACTTTTAACCAATTCAAAAAAATGATGAAAGGTCACCTACGCAACCCTGGATCTGATTAGATTACGTAGTTTGATTGAGTACTGTATATAGAAAAATGTAGTCAGTGATATTTGGTATGTGAATTTTGTAATCTAACTCTAAAAATGAACTATTTTAGATATGGATGCCCTAGATGAATGAAAAGTTAATTAACCTAAATGTATATTAATGGACTCAATGTGACAAATTTTTTTTTTTTTTTTTTTTTTTTCCTCCTTTTAATCATGTTTTAGATTTCTATGTTTTGTGTACCTATATGTCTGAACTATGTTAATTTTGTTTCTGATGGCCTCGCAACGAAACCATTAAATTTGTTGTAAAGCGAGTAATTAAGAAATAAAAACAAACAAACAAACAAACAAGATACTGTAAGTAAGGCAATACTGGGATTCCCATCAGATTTTTTATTGTTGTCTGTTTCCTGTTGTAAATGTTCCCCTCACTTCCTGTCACCAGGACAGGAAGTGAGGGACAATCTCTCTAACAGAGTCCCAGATAGCAGTAAAACCTTACAGGAATTCCAACCTTCCCTGCACTATCCCAAACTAAAAAAAAAAAAAAACCTCTGGTTATAGATGTCTGGTTATAGATGTAAAAAAACCTGAGAAAATACACACATGAGAGCTTTTTTACCCACCAATGTTTTTTTCTGCATACAGAATTACACAGAAACACACAGCCCTACCACACAGCACAGTGCTCTACGGCAGGGCAGAAGACCTACCGGTATTTTCTTCTACTCTGGTTAAGCAATACTTACAGGTCTTATCTGCCCCCGAACACACACACACTCTGTGGCTGGCCAGTAAAGAGAGAAGCATCTGACTAATGAGCTCATTACTCCATCACTCTTATTGCGCTTCTTATCTGTATGCTCATTGTTAGCATATAAGCACAGCAGCAAAAGTAACTGGCTCTTCGTGTTGCTCCTTGTTTTCCTTGTTTTGTGTCAAAATAAAAAATAGTGTACGCAAATTACATTTAGAATATAGCTAAAGGTAAAACTTTTTTTTTTAATTTTCGAAAGAGTGAAGAGTGATTAGAACACTTGTCAGTTTGTGTTTTTTTTTTCCTGTTGGTGTCCACAGGTGTAGATTCAGCCTTTACTTTTCCTGTTTAAGATTATCACTAAAAGGAGGAGCTAGCAGACATGGCGGCGTAGGGCTGCTGCTCCGAGCTCCAGCCTCGTGGAGATTGAGCAGGCTGTGCGGGACCGGATCGGGTCGGACGGAGGACGGTGTAACGGCTTAGTGGGAGACAGCCTCGGTTCCTGGGGGAACACAAAAAGCCTAAGGAGGCGGGTCCCAGCGCCCGGAGACGTACGGCCGCAATGAAAGACCGCTTCCTCCAGATTGGAGGTGGCGAACAGAGAGCGTAGACGCTGGGACACTGAGAGAAGCAGATGCTCTGCTATCGTGAACCAGGGCGAACGAAGGAAGGAGCACTCCGGGAAGGAGCAGGGAACAAGGGCTAAGGATCAAGGGCGGACTGAGGGAGATCCGAGGAGTTGCTGGATCATAGGGGGAATACAAGCTGGCAGTGACACCGCCCCCCCCCCCGCTTTTTGGACCGAGGATTTAACAAATGAATGAGGCAACAGTGGACCTAGAGGAAGGAAGAATCTATAGCAGCTGCAGCAGGTAGGACTGAAGGGGTCTTAAACTTTTGCATTAAGTGGAATTCAACCAGTTATTAGCTGAAGGGTGTGAGTGAGAAAGACCTATAAGTGAAGATGATGACATGTGATTTAAAGTGATGGCATGTAATAAGTGAAGATTCGATGGAATTGTGGTCGGATAAATGAAATATATCTTCATCCTAGCCTTCTGTGCATGTATAACACACTCACAAAAAAAAACTGCTGCACTGCTATATTATTGTTATAAAACATAGGACAGTTTGCCTCACATGGTGACGGGGAATTCCTGTGTTGTGCTGAGATACATAGGATTACTGGACTGTTATATTATAATATAAATTAAAGCTAGACCCTGTTCGGTGGGTCATATCTAGTCCTCAATCAGTAGCCATAAGCCACTATTAATTACCGGACAAAATTAGTGGAAATTCCACCTGGATATAAGCTAAAGAGGGGCCCGATCTGGGAAGAGGTCCTTTCTTCTTTCATTATTTTTTTTTTGGCATAGACGGCTTTGCCAATTTTTTTTTTTTTAACGGATAATCTGGGAAGATGGTGAAGAAAGCCCTAAAAGCGAATCAGGGGAAGGGAATAAATGAAAAAACAATAAGAGACTATCTTGTACCTGAAGGTGAGGCACAAATAGGGAGTCCCAGCAAGATTGGAGCAGACTCTGCTTCTGCTTCTGCTCCAGTGACTCCAATTAAGGAGAAACCTTTTACAGAGAAAATATTGGATACGGCAAAGAAAGTAGGTGAAATGATTGCTGGAGGGTCTCCGGGAAAACCTTTTCCTAGGGAGGAGGAAAATAGTGTCAAAACCTCAGAAGTAAAAAATAAAGGAAAACGTTTGAACACCCCTGAGAGACAACAACAAAAGGACATTAATCAAGAAGAATTACAACTGCCCCCTAATAAGCAAGATATGGCTGACATGATTGATATGATATATCGGTTAGAACGCACCATCAAAGGAGAGATGGGAGCCACAAGGAAGGATATACAAATTGTCCTACATAGAGTTGAAGGGATAGAAGAACAACTTGAAGAACATAAAAATGCCATTTCAGAACTAAGAGATAGAGCAGACATGGATTGGATAGAGATAAGGAATGCCCGCTACAGACTTGAGGACCAAGAAAACCTTAGCAGGAGGAAGAACCTAAGGATAAAAGGTCTCCCAGAGGAAGTTAAAAATGAAGATCTGGGTGACGTACTCCGGGAACTATTCAACAATGCCTTAAAGCGGGACTTATCCTTGCCCATGCAGTTTGAAAGGGCCCATAGGATTCAGAGGTCTTATAATGTCCAAAGGGATACCCCTAGGGACATAGTAGTAAGGTTCCAGGACTGTGGCTTAAAGGAGCAGGTGGCCCAGAGAAGTCTCAATGTGTTTTGTATAGAAGATTATGAAAGTAGACAGAGTGGCGTCAGTCCTGAGGGTACAGTCTATCAGTCCAATGGGCTTCATAAAATGTTGTATGGGCACCCCCGAAAAGGGTAATGGGAACAGAAAGAGGAGTAGGGAAATAGGATGAATAGATTAAACATAATAACCTATAATGTAAGGGGTCTGAATAGCCCTAATAAGCGCTACCAGGTTCTACAGGAGATGAAAAATTTATCAGCGAATATAGTATTTTTTCAGGAAACCCATTTTAGGGAGACAACGAGATCTATTGGCACAGGAAACTAAGTGGGTGTTCGATAATAAGAACAAGAGGTTCTACGCTATGGGTAACAAAACTGGAAAACTCCTAGCTAGTATAATTAGGCCAAAAAATGCACAAAATTATATAATGAAAATGAGGGACACGAAAGGGGACATGAAGCACTCTACCACAGACATCGCAGAAATTCTTAAAGAATATTACCAAAACTTATATAAAATTTATAAGAACCAAGATATGACAGAGAAGGAGGATAGAGAGAGGAAAATGAAACAGTACCTAGAGAGATCAAAGACTCTGCGAATGTCAATGGAAGAGGCTGCAAACTTAGAGAGAGAGATATCCAGAGAGGAGATAACTCAAACAATAAAAAACATTAAAATGGGAAAGAGCCCTGGCCCCGATGGATATACCTTTCTCTATTATAAAAGATTTGGAGATACCCTTGTTCCTTATTTTCAGGACTATATGAATTCTATAGGAAGAGGCTTAGCAATACGGGAAGAAGCTCTGGGCGCGCACATAACCCTTATAGGAAAGGAGGGGAAGGACCCTATGATTTGTACTAGCTATAGGCCAATATCTTTGATAAATGTTGACATAAAAATATACGCGAAGATATTGGCTGATAGAATTAAACCGCTAATGGCAGGATTGATAAATAAAGATCAAGCGGGTTTTGTCCCTGGGAGGGAAACAAGAGATAACGTGCTGAGAGGGCTGTTTCTGATCCAAAAGGCAAAGAAGAATGGAAAACCGGTTTTGTTTATGTCTCTCGATGCTGAAAAAGCATTCGATAGATTAGATTGGAAATTTATGACAGCAACGTTGAGATATATAGGACTGGGCCCCAGAATGCTGAGGTTAATAGAAGCACTATATAGTAAGCCCTCTGCTCAGCTTTGAGTTAATGGCTCCTTGTCGGAAAGCTTCCCCCTCTTTAACGGGACTCGCCAGGGATGTCCGTTACCCCCTCTATTATTTGTATTGTCCTTGGAGCCCTTATTGGCTACAATTAGGTCAAATGAGGAGATAAAGGGGATATTGGTAGACGGGGAGGAACATAAGATCTCTGCGTTTGCTGATGATATGATGTTGTACGTATCAAATCCAATCCAGACAATTCCTAAAATCATTGAAGAATATGGTAAATATGAAGAAATTTCAAATCTAAAAATTAACAGAGAGAAAACAGAGTCTTTGACTATAGCTATGAGTGCAAGAGAACGCAGAGATCTTGGAGTCCTCTATCCATTTACATTGGAAAAAAAGGCAATAAAGTACCTGGGGATATACATGACCAAATCGGAAAGGGAACTGTATGCTGAAAATTACATCTCCTTATCAAATAAAATTAAAGGTGAACTTAGAGGGTATTGGAATGATTCTATATCCTGGTTTGGGAGAATAAATACTGTGAAAATGATGATCCTGCCCAAAATTCTGTACGTATTCCAAGTACTCCCAATTAAAATCCCAGAAACCTATTTTAGAATACTGGGGAAAATAATGAGGGGATATATATGGAAAAATAAGAAATCCCAAATTTCGGCGGAAACTCTGGCTAGGACTAGAATTGAGGGAGGAATACAATTACCAGATTTTAAGAGATATTATGAAGCCGCTGTATTGAAAAGGATAACTGACTGGTTTCAGGAGGAGGGATTAAGGAAAAAATGGGTAGGCATTGAGGAAAACCTGAGTGGTGAGGAATTGGGCACAAGAATATGGGTCCCGAAACAATATAGATGTCTCCTTGGAGACACCCCATCAATAACCACAGAAACATTCAGAGTATGGGACAGAATATGTAAAATAAAAGGGTGGCTATATAATAGTCCTCTACTGCCCCTCACGGGTACGGAATATTTCTTACCGGGTAAGGAGGGGGGCCGTTTTTTGAGATGGGCAAGGGCGGGCGCACTCAAATTGAAAGATATAATGAAGGGCAACTCCTTGAGCCCCCTGAGTGAAATACAAGAAAGGAGTGGAGTTGTAGACGGGGACGGGTGGAGGTATAGACAGATTCAACACTTTGTTCAAACTCTCCCTAAGCCTATTCGGGATTTGAATGAGCTGAACCCTTGGGAAAGACTCATAGAACGGAAAGGTAAGAGTAGACAAGGGATATCAAATATATACGATATATTGTCTACATCGGGGGGTATGGAGAAGCCAAAATTTGTAAAGGCTTGGGAGGTGGAACTAAAACAAAATATACCAGAAGTTAATAAGAGACAGATCTTGGACTACGTCCACTCAACCTCCGTAGATAATAGAATACAAGAGCTGAACTATAAGCTCCTGACCAGATGGTACTTTGTTCCGCTAAAACTTCACAGAATGAACAACGAGACGTCAGCTTTGTGTTGGCGAGGATGTGGGCTTGAGGGGACTCATGCCCACATCTGGTGGTTATGTCCACAGATACAGAAATTCTGGAAGGAAGTCCTAGGGCTAATAAAGAGGATAAGCGGGATAGAGGTGAAATATGACCCATGGGTGTGTATGTTCCATAACACAACAATTTCAAGGAAAAAATACAGAATGTCCCTGATCCCTTACCTACTGAATGGGGCAAAGGCAGTAATACCAAAAAAATGGATGCAAGTTAGCGCTCCATCGGTAGGGGACTGGCTGAGGGAAGTGGGTAGGATGGGTGAAATGGAGGAACTATTGTCAATCCAAAATGAATGCAGATCAAAATGTGAAGCAATTTGGAGAAGATGGAGGGAGTTTAGGAGGACAGAAACTTATAGTAATATCCTAGGTCAGTGAGGAGGTGTTTTTCTTTCTTAATGTTTTTTTTTTTTTTATTATTATTATTTTTTATCCTATTATTATTTTTTTTTTTTTATTTGGCACAAGCACTTTAAGGAATGGGAGGTTTGGGGCTAGTAGCTCGGCCCCACTAACACTACCCTATAATGGGCAACTGCAACACACTTTTCCCAATAATGGGGAATTATTTTTCACAAGCACTTTCTAGACTAGGTCACTATGGGATAGAGGGGGACGAAGCCTCTGTCCCTCTAAAATAAATGTTTTTTTTTTTTTTTTTTGGGTTTGGCACAAACACTTTAGCGAGTGGGGGGCTGGGGTTGGAAACCTGGCCCCTCTTAATTAACCCCATAATGGGTAATGCTACTCACTTTCCCCAATAAGGGAAAATTATTTTTCACAAGCACTTTTTGAGATTAGGTCACCATGGGATAGAGGGGGTAGAAGCCCCTGACCCTCAAACAATTCTTCCCCCCCTTTTTTTTTTTTTTTTGATGACACAAACACTTTAGTAAGTGGGGGGATAGGGTTGGTAACCTGGCCCCTCCAAGTTAATCCTATAAGGAACAATTGTATTACACTTTCCCCAATAAGGGAAAATTATTTTTCTCAAATACTTCTGAGAACAGGTTATGATGGGATACAGGGGGCTGAAGCCTCTATCCCTCCACAACAGTTTTTTTTTTCTTCTCTCCTTGACGACCCTCAGACCCGCTCAGGGGCTCACACCCCACCTCCGCATTCGTGTATAGAAAATTGTATTCTGAAGCTTAGACTGGAGGGGAAGGAACAGAATTAGTTAAACAGCAAGTTAAAGGGGAGGATAAATAAGAGAAGGGGGAGGAAAGGAAGGAAAAGGGAAAAAAGATATCAGGATTAAGGCAGTAGGGAATAGGAGAGGACCTCGGGATAAGGGGGGCCGCTCACATACTTTCAATTATAGGTTGATAAAGAGGAACACGCTGAGACTGTTTCCTTTTTTTTGTTATATGGGGGTAAGGGAATGAAATGTATGTATTGAAGGGATATATTAAATGTGTGTAAGAAGAATATTTTGTAATGTAATGATATGAAAACTAATAAAAAAAAAAGATTTTGGAGAAGATTATCACTAAAAGTGAAAGAAAATTCAACATTTTTGGACAGGAACAGGAATATGGGGGAATCCTTCAATGGTGACACTACTTCTGGTGACCCTGGTGACAACCAGGAATTCCTTCACTTTAGGGGTGTTTACTCTAAATTCCTGCTTTGGCTATGGACAGGAAGTTAATAGAAATCTCCCTAATGGGAAAGAAATGGAGCAAATTGCAGGTGATATGGCCCTTCTTTACTTATAACCAAAAAAAAAACAGTTTTTAGTTCTATTTTATTAAAATGCTTTTAATGTTGTAATAAATACAGAGATGCATTAATGTGTATCATTTACATTAACCAAGTTTAAATTTAAGAGTAAGGATATGTTTTAAATGGTTTTGATAATTTGGGAGACCTAAGCGATTTAGGCCCGGATTCACATACATCGGCGCATATATATGCAGCCGTAGTGTATCTTCTTTACGCTACGATGGCGCAACGCAGAGAGGGAAGCATGGAATTCACAAAGAAAATGCTCCCAACTCTGCGCCGGCATAGCGTATATTCGTAGGCCTAAGTCAGCGTAAGTGGAAGTGGGTTGGAAGTGGGAGTGATACATGCTAATACATGGTGATATATGGTAATGAAGCGTGACCCCATGCAAATGATGTGCCGAGTGCTAGGCAAGTACTTAAAACGAACGTCCCGTGGACATATCCCAGTGCGCATGCTCACAATCACGTTGAAACAACTGCCTAAGGCCGCGTACACACGATCTAATTTGTCCGCTGAAAACGGTCCGATGGACCGTTTCAGCAGACAAATCCGATCGTGTGTACGGGCTAGCGGACAGATTTGTCCATCGGACAAATTTCAAAGCATGCTTTGAAATTTGTCCACTACAAACCTGTCCGTCGGATATGTCCGCTGGTTAGTACGGGAAACCAGCGGACATATCCTCCTGCACATGCGTCGTATCCTGTGAAAGGATCCGACGCATGCGCGCGGAAGTGTTTACTTCCTGGTGCGTGACGTCACAGTGACGTGGCGGCGTCAACGTCACCGCCGCGTCACCACGCTGTCTGCCGGCGGGGATTTTGATCCGATGGTGTTGTACACGCCATCGGACCGAAATCCGATGAGACATGTCCGCTCTAAACTGTCCGTCGGACAAGTTTGAGCGGACATATCTCATCGTGTGTACGAGGCCTTAGATACATCGAATCACTGCCTACGTCGTGAACGTAACCTACGGCCAGCCCTATTCACGTACAACGTAAACTACGTAAAATTCGGCGGCATTCGATCCCTGGCCCATACCTTTGCATGAGTTGCGCCTCCTATATGGGGAATAACTTTACGCCGAATGTACGACTTACGCAAACCGCGTATATTATGCGCCGGGCGCAAGTAAGTTCGTGAATCGACATATCTCCCTTATTTCCATATTTAAATAGGAAATCAATGGGAGTACCAGATGCGTCCATCGTAACTATGTGCCCACTATACGCCAGTGTAGGCAAGTTACGTTGGTGGACTGAAGCCAGTTTTTAGGCGTATCTTAGTTCTGTGGGCACACATACGACAGGGCATATTTACACTTACGCAGTGTATCTCGAGATATGTCGGCGTAAGTGCTTTGTGAATCCGGGCCTTAGATCATTGTTCCAAAATGCACAAATGTCCATTGCTGGGTTTGAAAACTGAACATGAATGTACTGGTATATATTAATATTAATATTAATTAACTAATTTTGTTCTATCATTTATTTCCACCGATAGAAATTACCTGAAAGGACCACATTTGTAAATTACTGATTAGGACATTTAACTTGTTTTCAATGATGGAAGCATGCACAAAAATAAATTTCTGTGAAAATCAAACAGTTCTGCCTTTTATGTGTGGCAATACCTAAAGAGGTATTCCTAAGATCAGATCATGTGTAAAACAGAGGCACATTTATTTCAAATATGCTAAAGAGTCCTCAAGTAATTGATTTTTGTCTTTGTCCTTGAGTTCCACTACATTCACTGGTTAAAATGTACTATAAGAAAGATATTTATATGTAAAGAAAACGGTTTGGCAGATTCCTTAGTGTGTGTATTAAATTGAAATTGCACATGTGAAATTTAATTTTGTGCACAGGACTTTCCAATCTATAAGTTATCAGTTTTACTCCTTTTTCTCATTTTTTTTTTTATATTTGGCTTTTTGAAAAAAAAAAACTTCTCAATGTCTTTTATTAATTTATTATCTGTCAGTACTTGTCATTATTTACTGTCAGGTTTCACTGAGGTAAATCCAATATTGAAAAAAGAACAAATCCCCAAACTTTCCTTAAAGCAATATTAAATCTTAAAACTAAAATGTAATACATTTCAACTTACCAATCCTTAAATGTGTTGACTTAGTTTCTTTTTTTTTAGGATTTTTTTTACTTTTTGTGATATCTGGATAGTCACACACTTAGTATCTCCGTGCTGGATGGAGGAGAAATGGAGACACATCATTGTCAGCATCATTGTCATGTACTTGACTAAAAAAGGAAAGCCTGACTTTTTACCACGTTTTAATCAATTAAAATGACCGCTTTAACATATATTTTGCTATATGAAATTTCTAATTGTTTAGTTAATCAAAAAAGCATGTTTGATTAACACTACATTTCCTAATAGGAAATTAAATAAATGACGAGCAAAAAAAAAAAATGCCCAGCAAAAATATAATTTAAACAAAATAACAACAAAGAAAACACATAAAAGACAAAAATCACTCTGCAAAACAGTCCCCAAATATCTCAAAGACACGTCACAAACAAACAAAAGCACCTTGCTGTAGAGGGAGGGATACAAAGGGATGTACTTTTGCAAAGGAAGTGCATTTTTGTCTGTCTATTTATGCTGTCTGCGTAGTTCACAAAGTTGCCCTAGTCCATTTCCAATTTCACTGATTGCGCCGCTTCCGAGTTGTGAGCATGCGCACAGCGGAGCTGACATGGTCTCCTTCACGCGCGCATGCGCGAGCCGGCCGGCCCTTCATTTGCATGGGGTCACGGCTCATTTCAATGTAACACGCCCACGTCCCTCCCAATTTGTATTACTCCTCCTTACGCCTCTGGAAAAAACCTTACGCTTGCGCAATTTCCTGCGCAAAAGCTACGTGAATCGGGGGATTACGCGGCTAGATGGCGCAAGTATAACGTAAAGGCGGTGCGCTACGCCGGTCCAATAATGCGCCGATGTACGTGAATCTGGGCCTTAGTATCTCCGTGCTGGATGGAGGAGAAATGGAGACACCTTTGAAAAACATCATTGTCAGGATCATTGTCATGTACTTGACTAAAAAAGGAAAGCCTGACTTTTTACCACGTTTTAATCAATTAAAATGACAGGTTTTTCTTTTTTGGATTTTACATAAATAAAAAAGCTGACCATTTCAAGCAGTGTTAAATCAGTTTGTCTCAGCCCTTTATCCGAACAGCCTGCTTTGTTAAAGAAGTGGAAGAATAACAGACTAAAACCAGCCACACAGGGATCAAAATTCAGCTGTTTCAGCAGGGATTTAAGGTGTAGCTGCACTTTCATACATTTGTTCTCGTCCTAGCAACAATATTGCCTGGAGCCTCCTGACTCTGAGGGTTGCCTGCAGAGCTCTGGAAAACCTCCTCTTAGGGAGATAGGTTTCTCCTTCAGCCCTGTGGAAAGCAGATTTCAGTTTGTAAATATCACTTGGAACATCTTAAGGCCATGCTGTTGAAAGCAAGATATATCATCAGAAAAATTACATCTACGGTAATCGTAAAGAGTTTAATCTAACAAAAGCATACTCTTCTATCACTGGCTGTCCTGGCTGCTACCATGTTGTCCATGTTGTAGATCTTCTCCTGTCTGTATACACAATTTAGGGCACTTTACATGTTCTGCCAACTAGGTCAACATGGATAACATTCTGGGGCAACTGTGGTGATTTCTTTTTTTTCTACAAAAAGTAATAGTAATAAAGTCTATCTACGGTATCTATCTATCTATGTTAACTCCTTCCCACTGGCCATATGCATTTTAGTGGCATTACAGTGCTGTTCTTTATGCGCAGAGAGGTGCTGACCATGGTCTGCTTCATGTGCGCATGCGCAATCCGGCCGGCCCTTCATTTGCATGGGGTCACGGATAATTTCAATGTAACACGCCCACGTCCTTCCCAATTTGAATTACTCCACCTTACGCCTCGGAAATTACGTTGCACCGGCGCAAAATTCTGCGCAAATACTACGAGGATACGGTAATTGGGCCTCTACATTGCGCCGGTCTAACGTAAAGGAGGTGCGCTACTCCGGTCAAAAATTGCGCCAATGTACCTGAATCTGGCCCTTTAATTTTAGGGTGAACCTCCGCTTTAACATATACTTTGCTATATGAAATTTCTAATTGTTTAGTTAATCAAAAAAGCATGTTTGTGACCGAGCCATACGTTTGACCAATGTGCTGGTATCTATTCTAAACCTCGATGTCTTCGACAGATGATTCTATAGAGGAAAACTTGTGGAAAGATGAACCACCGTATGAGCAGGTCCCTCCCGCTTGAGTGACACTAGTGCTCCCATTTGGGGTGCCGCTCTGGAGAGGGGGACCAGTTTTGCTCCAAATTAATAAAAATGTGGTTCAGTTATGTTTGTTCTTATCTTAGTTACATTTGACTGTCCAGTTAGCGAACACGCAGACATACTCTCTGTTATTACGAACAACGTCGTTGCACGACGTACAATATTTAATTGTACAATGTATTCTGTACTCCGTTTTTTTTTTTTTTTTTTCCCTTTTGTGAAACCTTAATAAAATATTTGATGAAAAAAAAGCATGTTTGATTAACACTACATTTCCTAATAGGCGTTGCTTATTTATGAAGTAGATTTAGCAATGTGACAACTGCCTAGGGTTGTTCAAATGCTAGCTCTTTTTATTTATTTCAGAACAAACTCACCTTCGAGCTGTTTAAAAATCATTAAAACAAGGCCACACATATAATGTCCTTTGGTTTACCTAAAAAAGTGAGATTACTCGCAAAAAAATACTATACCGTATTTATCGGGGTATAGCGCGCTCCCTCGTATAGTGCACACCCCTAAAGTGGCCCCCATTCCTGTGGAAAAAAAGTTTTTTGTACTTACAGTTTTGGTCTCTTGCGCGGCGTCCATCGGCGGCTTCGGGTGTCCTCTTCGTGGGGTCCGGCGTCCTTCTCCGGCGTCCTCCTCGCTCGATCCTCGCTTTCCCGCGCCGATTTCGAATACTGCGCCGGCATATACCGAGTGCAGTACACTCTGGTATAGTCGGGCAGACTCAGCTCCTCTCGCGCTGACGTTCTGGACGTACAGGACGTCAGTGCGAGAAGAGCCGAGTCTGCCTGACTATTCACGAGTGTACTGCGCCTGCATATACCGAGCGCAGTACACTCTTGTATAGTTGGGCAGGCTCGGCTCCTTTCGCGCTCACGTCCTGGACGTCAGCGCGAGAGGAGCCAAGTCTGCCCGACTATACCCGAGTGTACTGCGCTCGGTATATGCCGGAGCAGTATTCGAAAGCGGCATGGGAAAGCGGGTATCGGCGTATACTGCACACCCACGATTTTGCCCTGATTTTCAGGGCAAAAAAGTGTGCGGTATCCGCCAATAAATACGGTATTTATTGGTGTATAACACTCACTCACTCACTTTACCCTGAAAACAGAGGGAAAACTGTGCCTGCGTGTTATACGCAGGGGGCTGTGGAAAGTTTTTTTCCTGAAACTTCCCTCTTAAAGTTAGGGTGCGTGTTATATGCCTGTGCATGTTATACACTGATAAATACGGTACTTAGGAAAACACAGTCAAGATGCCAATAAACTAAAAGCTAACATTTACAATCAAGCCCCATGGTTTTCCCCTCATTACATTGCCCCAGGATAAATTTGAGAAAATTGTAATATTGTTAGGGATGAGCTTCGAGTTTGAGTCGAACTCAGGTTCGACTCGAGCATTGCCTGTTCGCCTATTCGGCGAACAACGAACAATTTGGGGTGTTCGTGGCAAATTCGAAAAACCGGCGGAACACCCTGTTAAAGTCTATGGGAGAAATCTAAAATGCTAATTTTAAAAGCTAATATGCAAGTTATTGTCCTAAAAAGTGTTTGGGGACCTGAGTCCTGCACCAGGGGACATGTATCAAAGCAAAAATGTTTTAAAAATTACCGTTTTTTTTCAGGAGCAGTGAATTTAATAATGCTTAAAGTGAAACAATAAAATTGAAATATTCCTTTAAATTTCGTACCTGGGGGGGTGTAAAGTAGGCATAAAATCGGACTCGCGGCTATAATGAATTGTCGGCTCTCAGCAATTTAGAGAGAATACATTAAAAAAAAAAAGGGCGGGGTCCCCCCAAATTCAATTATCAGGCCCTTCAGGTCTGGTATGGATATTAAGGGGAATGACGTGGGGTTCCCCCCAAATATCCATTCCAGACCCTTCAAGTTGTGACATTTCTTTTACAGGTGAGACGGGGCCATCCGTCACATGACCCCGTCCCCCTCTGACGCACCCTCTGCTACATCACTGGGGAGGCCCAGGCTTCCCCCTTGCATCAGAGGGGGCGGGGTCATGTGATGGGTGGCCCTGTCTCACCAATATAACAGCTTCAGCAGCGTCATTCGCCGGGCTGTCTCCGGAGGAGAGAGGCGGCCGGCGATGCTGCGCTCAGGATCCCAGACGATCTTC
This sequence comes from Rana kukunoris, assembly GCA_029574335.1. Lineage (NCBI taxonomy): Eukaryota > Metazoa > Chordata > Amphibia > Anura > Ranidae > Rana > Rana kukunoris. The sequence continues at coordinate 180,072,980 of CM056050.1, read as the reverse complement.
TGATTGCTGGACCGGAGAGGAGATCACCCGTCGCTGGATACCGACAACGTTGGAGCAGGGAGCCGGGACCGAGTGGATTACCACCGCTGGATTTTTTTTTTCTTTTTAATAAAGGAATTTTTTCCACAATGTGTGTGTTTTTTTTACAACTATTTGCACTTCCTTCATGAAATGGTAGGGGTACTTTGTTAAAGGGGTCTTCCAGATTCTGATAAGCCCCCCACCCACAGACCCTCACAACCACCGGCCAGGGTTGTGGGGATGAGGCCCTTGTCCCCATCAACATGGGGACATCCTCCCCATGCTGAGGGCATGTGGTCTGGTATGGTTCAAGAGAGGGGGGGCACTCTCTGTCCCCCCCTCTTTTCTGTGGCCAGCCAGGTTACATGCTCGGGGTCTGGTGTGGATTTTTGGGGGAACTCCACACTATTTTTTTTTATTTGGGGTGGAGTTCCCCTTAAAATCCACACCAGACCTGAATTAATTTTATGAATTAATTCTCTCTGAATTGCCGAAAGCCGACAATTCATTATAGCCATGAGTCCGGTTAAATTACTTTTTTTCTTTCAGAAATGACACTTTGTGCAGAGACAGTTCTAAGCACAGGAAACATGCGCTATTTCACATGCTTACCTTACACCCCCCTAGGTACGAAATTTAAAGAAATATTTCACTTTTATTGTTTTACTTTAAGCATTATTAAATTCACTGCTCCTGAAAAAACTGCAGTTTTTAAAACTTTTTTTTTGCATTGATACATGCAGGACCTAGGTCCCCAAACACTTTTTAGGACAATAACTTGCATATTAGCCTTAAAATTAGCACTTTAGATTTCAACGTTCGAGTCACATAGACTTTAACGGGGTTCTAAAGTTCAAACGAACATTTGGTGTGTTCGCAGGTTCTGGTGCGAACCGAACAGGGGGGTGTTCAGCTCATCCCTAAATATTGTCCATATATTTACTCTGACGGTATCAAGTACCTTTGGTTATAAAGCACTTAAGCTTATTTTTTTAATGTTGCCCTTTTGTTTTCTTTCTTTTTTTAAGGAACCATACTGGGTGCATATGACCACACTTATAATTTATTTAGGCCTCATTTGAGAGTTTAATTGTTTATAAAAGAAATATAAAATAGGTGATTTTAAATATATATATATATATATATATATATATATATATATATATATATATATATATACAGTATCTCTCAAATTCGAATCAAAATAATGTATCCAGTGACTCACACAGTGCAAAAAGTTGACCAGTTCAGCCTCGGAGAAATTCACCCCCTTCCTGACCAGAGCACTTTTTGCGATTCGGCACTGCGTTGCTTTAACTGACAATTACGCGGTCGTGCGACGTGGCTTCCAAACAAAATTGGTGTTCTTTTTTTCCCCACAAATAGAGCTTTCTTTTGGTGGTATTTGATCATCTCTGCGGTTTTTATTTTTTGCGCTATAAACAAAAATAGAGCGAAAAAAATTTCCTCAGTTTAGGCCGATACGTATTCTTCTACATATTTTTCATAAAAAAAATCATAATAAGCGTTTATTGATTGGTTTGCGCAAAAGTTATAGCGTTTACAAAATAGGGGGTAGTTTTATGGCATTTCTATTAATATTTTTTTTTTACTAGTAATGGCGGCGATCAGCATTTTTTTTCAGTACTGCGACATTATGGCGGGCACTTTGGACACTTTTGACACATTTTTGGGACCATTGGCATTTTTTTAGCGATCAATGCTATAAAAATGCATTGGATTACTATAAAAATGCCATTGGCAGTGAAGGGGTTAACACTAGGGGGCGGGGAAGGAGTTAAGTGTGTTCCTGGGTGTGTTCTAACTGTATGGGGGGGTGGACTCACTGAGGGAAATCACTGATCTTCTGTTCATACATTGTATGAACAGGAGATTAGCATTTCCCCCGCTGACAGGAACGGGAGCTTTGTGTTTACACACATAGCTCCCGGTCCCCACTCTGTAATGAGCGATCGCATGTGCCCGGCGGCGATCGTACCCGCCGAACACGCGCGCGGGACTCGGGGCCAAGCGGGGATGGGTGCGCGCCGCCTGCGCGCACATGCCCCCTAGCGGCCGCTTTAATGCGGACGTATAGCTACGGTGCCACCATCCCGCAGTAATATGACGGCGGGCGGTCGGCAACAGTGTGCAATTGCCTTCAAAATATCCTCCACTGCCATGCCAGACAGTGTTTTTAATATAAGTCACTCACCAGATACACATGACCCATTATTTAATGAAATGTTTATGTCTCTACTAAGCTCTGCTTAAAAAGTTTGCCTCCTCTTTGGCTCTCCTCTCTAGTTCACATAGTCTTTCCACAGTTCACCACCACAAGCCATGTATTAAACACAGGAATATTCTCATAGCATAACATATACAATGTTTTACTGAAATATAAACGTAAATGGCTCACATTTAAAAACCTTGGCAAGTGCCTCTCTAAAATTGTCACATTCACTGCTATAAACAATACTGGTCAATCAGATCTAGGTTGGTGGAAAGTGTCTGATGTCACACTTAGCCAAGCCCCCAATTTGTTTCATCCAATGGACTTCCTCCTGAGAGTTAACCATTCTGGTATGCATAAGCATTTACAATATGTGTAATGCAATTGTCCTTTTCATACATAGGTGTACCTGATGGGCATATTTATGTACTGTATGTATGTTCATGTATGTGGGGTCCTGCCTGTATTCTTCTATTATCTGTTACCTATTTTTTATGACCCCCATGAAATAGCTTAGTGCAGTGTTTTTCAACTCCAGTCCTCAAGGCACACTAATAGGTCATGTTTTCAGGCTTTCCATTATTTTGCACAGGTGATTTGATCAGTTTCACTGCCTTAGTAATCACCACAGCCATTTCATCTGAGGGAAATCCTGAAAACTTGACCTGTTGGTGTGCCTTGAGGACTGGAGTTGAAAAACACTGGCTAAGTGGATATGACAGGTCTTCTTTAAGACCGCTATTAGACCCATATTGTCTCCTACAGTCCCAAGTGAAGCTCCTTTTCCAGGAACAAAGGCCAGGGAATATCAGCTGTGAACCAGGATGTGACAAAATGCTTATTGATTTCTGGTTCATTCACCAAAGGGGTTATCAGTAAATGGATGTTCACTGATTGCCCTCTGTTTCACAATCTGGGTCCACAGAATCCCAGCGTACATGCAGGAAAGATAGGAGGTGGAGACGTATCGGCAGCATGTGTGGAAGTGATTGGGTAGCTCTACATACAGCCACTCACACTTTCTAACAGGAAGCCAACAGTCGGCTTAACAGAAGTAAACACAATTCTGGCTGGATGGTTTTAAGAAGCCTGTTCTATCAGCATTTATAAATAGTGCTGGTAGAAAAGTGAAAATACAAATACAAACAGTATCCTTAATGTAGAACTGTTTTTTTTTTTTTTAACTCCTGACCCTTATCAATTTTGGAGATTTCCCTTCACTTCCTGTCCCATAATCAAAACAGGAAGTGAGAGGAAACCCCTCAAAAGTTAAGTTATCCCTGGTTGTCTCTAGGGTCAGCAGAACTAGTGTCTCCATTGTAAAATTTCCCCTCTATTCCTGTACTGCGGACAACCTAATATTGGGGTTACAGTCACAAATAAAAACCTGACAGGTGTTGTAATCCCTCTCCACTTCTAAATTAAATAAAGTTTTTCCTTTAATATTACTTTAACCACTTTAGCCCCGAAAGGGTGTACCCCCAGTGACACCATTACAGTGATCAGTGCTATTAAAATGCACTGATCACTGTATAAATGGCACTGGCATTGAAGGGGTTAACACTAGGGGCACTCAACGGGTTAACTGTGTTCCCTAGGAGTGTTTCTAAATGTATGGGGGATGGGCTGCCTGGGAGAAGAAAGAGATTGCTGTTCCTGATCACTAGGAACAGCTGATTTTTCTGCTCCCCTGTCAGAATAGGGATATATTTGTTTAAATTGACAGATCCTTGTTTTGGCTCTTTCCCACGATCGCGGCTGGCTGGTGGACATTGAGCCTGCCTGACCCATGGGCACATTCTCATGACACGTGGTGGGTTCATGCCTGCAAAAGACAGTACAGCCCAGCCAACTTACTGCAGTATAACTGTGGCGGCTGGTCTGCAACTGGGTAATTAATTATTTCCTTCCTTTCTTCTTCTAATGAGGTTCATTAGATAATGTACCAAATCAGATTTAATTTTATTGTGTTGGTTAAAAGTAAAATATGATTATCAGACAAATTTCTCACCGCTCCAGGTGAGCCCCGTGTGCAATCAAGGGTTGTTGAACCACCAAGGTGCTGGCAATGCTAATGATAGCAAATTGAAGGACGAAAACTGGACAGCCGCACTCCGAAATCACTTAAAATAAGTTGTCTTTTATTTTTCAACTGTACACACAGTCACTGCAACCAACAAAATACAGTATGGCCGACGCGTCTCGCACTTACAATCAGTGCTTAGTCATGGCTAAAAAGGTTCACACTAAAATGACATGTATACTCAAACACATAATCACATGAGAAAAGATCCGCCTATGGCAGTAAAAGATTAATTAAGTAATTAAACACTAAATCAAACCAGCTGAAGGGGGTAGGGCCTCCCTCAAAATTAACACTTTCAAGTAAAAAACATATAAAAACATGTAATGTATATAGGAACACCTGTATGTATCCAAATACCCCTATAAAATCTTAATTAAAACCACATCCAAGAGTGAGACTAAGTCTCGTGTGAACTCTGCAGTGGGATTGCTTTTGAGGCATGCATAGGTAGAAATATCAGATAGTTGTCGCATCGCTTCTGTTTTGTAAACACAAGAGTCCAAAACTACAAACGCCCCCCCCCCCCTTGTCCGCATTTCTAATGACAATGTCCTGATCAGAGCTCAAAGATGTCAAGGCTTTTATTAATTAACTATTATTATTAATTTTTCACTTCATAGTCGGTCCATTTCCATAGTCTGTCTATGTTTCTACACAGTTTAGATCAATCTACTGGCCCTCCCAGCATAGTTATTATGGTTCCAATCATATAAGCGCTGGTTGGGTGTCACATTGAAACACCTGGCAAAGTGAGGAATGGCGCATCACACCTGTCAAGTATATGCTTGCAAACTTTAGACACGTGGATTGTGGTTTTAATTAAGATTTTATAGGGGTATTTGGATACATACAGGTGTTCCTATATACATTACATGTTTTTATATGTTTTTTACTTGAAAGTGTTAATTTTGAGGGAGGCTGCCATAGGCGGATGTTTTCTCATGTGATTATGTGTTTGAGTATATATGTAATTTTAGTGTGAACCTTTTTTAGCCATGACTAAGCACTGATTGTAAGTGCAAAACGCGTCGGCCATACTGTATTTTGTTGGTTGCAGTGACTGTGTGTACAGTTGAAAAATAAAAGACAACTTATTTTAAGTGATTTCGGAGTGCGGCTGTCCAGTTTTCGTCCTTCAATTTGCTAAAATATGATTATGGCTGCTTGTCACAAACAATAGTCCTTCCTTTATGTGTATTATTATAGCCATGTATTAAAAGAATAGCTTTCATAACTCACAACATACCCCTTCAAATTTATATTTATGCACTGGCCATGCAGTGGTTATGTTAATAAAAAGTGGTTATGTAAATAAAACACGAGTCACTGCAGATAAAATAAATAAATAAATATATATATATATATATATATATATATATATATATATATAATGTTGTATAAATCCTGATTATTTGAAACAAATGATCACTTTTCTATATTTGACAGATATTTTCTCTGAGTATCTTATAATGAACCCTCTCTCTCTCTATGTCCTTACCTGATTTACAACTTTCATGGTATCAGCTAATATGGACAAGTATTAGGAAATAGAAAATGAACATGTCAATCAATTCTATTTTAGTAGAAATTACACTTCCAAAAGTTTATGCAATTTATTTTCATTGACTGACAGCTTTTCCTGACAGTTGGTATAAAGGTATATCATCTTCAATAAGTAGCATTGCCAATCGTTTTTTCAGGCACTTGTAGCCTTTGGTTTTATTGTTAGTATAGTAGTACCTAATTAAATTAATTTGCTTGTAAGAATACCGTAAAAGGCAAAATTATATGAAGTAATAACATTATTTTTTATTCTTTCAAATGCATACAAATTAAATAAGCAATGCATCCCTCGCCCGTTCACCAAGACCTCTACTATGGTCAAACAAGATATGTCCTCAGTGGATATGCGGGCCCTTATATGGGGTTATCGTGCCCTCTACTACTCTTTTACCAATCTCTCTCCACTGACTATGGCTACCCTTGGCCTATGGTATTGTCGCAGAGGATGTTACTCTTTATCTTCTGAACTGAGCCCACTTACTACGCTCTTTGACAACCCTCTTCTACCTGATAGTAGACAAGCTACGGTACTTGGTACATATGATAAGATGGACTGGCCCAATGTGAATTATTTTGTTCAATCCACCACAGGCTCATTTATTTTTTGTTCTTTGTTACCTTTGAACTGGTTTGCAAAATTCCAATCGACGGTCTTTAGAGACTGTATGTTTTAGGTTTGCTTCATAGGGTATTGACAGTATTTGAACAGCTTTGTCTCCTCTCGGAGGTCCCCCCCACACTTTGTCATCAGAACAAAAATCAATTCTAACATACCCTGGTACCCTACCTACCTTTAATACAGAAGGGTCAATGAAATTTGGTTATGAGATCCCCCGAGGACTGACACACAACATTTCAGTTCACCCATAAATCATCGATTTCCAGTTAAGCTGCAGAGAAAATTGAGAAATCAGGTGGTACAGGTATCCAGTCTCCTTCCAATGTATTTTGTATATGTCCTCAGATCTCTGTTGGCATTGTCATAAAGCTGAAGGTATACAAGTAAATATAGGAACCAATAGGTTCAAAAACCCACGCAGATCAACGACCAAAAAAATGAATAAACTACAATAAAGAGTTGCAATGTGAAAAGAAACAAAGGAACCATGCTCTTATGTCATAAATTACATATCACAAAAGTAAAAAAAAAATATATACATTTTCATTTGAATTATAAAAAAATACATAAAAATTGTGAAATCCATGTATAGATCCCACACATGAATAACAGGTATGGTGTGCGTTCCAGACACTGCCTGGATGCCGCATATGATTATATCTGACACAGGAGACAGCATTTACTGACCATCGGTGACACAAGAGGCTAGAAATGCAGTATTGCTGCATTGGGATTAGGGATGAGCCTGATGTTCGAGTCAAATGTAAGGTCGAACATTGGGTGTTCGCCTGTTCGCCGAATAGCGAACAATTTGTGGTGTTCGCGGCAAATTCAAAAGCCGCGGAACACCCTTTAAAAGTCTTTGGGAGAAATTAAAAGTGCTAATTTTAAAGGTTTATATACATGGTATTGTCATAAAAAGTGTTTGGGAACGTGGGTCCTGCCCCAGGGGACATGTAATAATGCAAAGTTTTAAAAACTGATGTTTTTTTGGGAGCAGTGATTTTAAAAACGCTTAAAGTGAAACAATAAAAGTTAAATATTCCTTTAAATTTCATACCTGGGGTGTCTATATTATGCCTGTAAAGTAGTGCATTTTCCCGAAAACAAAAATGATCTCCATTTGGTCATGAGTTCTTGGCCTTGTCCATTCTCTTTCACACATGTATTCCAAAATATCCTGGTATGGTGCTGTAAGTTCCAAGTTCTGGGTCTTACAGTCATTCCTTCTTTCTTTTTATAATGGCAAACCTAATGATCGCCAAAGCATGGAAGAACCTCAGAGTTGATTTAGCAGAAGTTAAGATGCATATGAAAGTGTCCATATTTGTTAAAGCTTGAGAACTTTGGTTTGTTATGTGCTACCACCCCTGAATCCAGATACAGCAAGATACTTATAGCGCTGAGCCCAAAAAGGGAACTACCCCCCTTTTCCCTGCTTTCCATTTTGCTTTCTATCTTTCCATGTTTCCAGATATCTTTTCTCTTAGGCCGTGTACACACGATCAGAACGGTCCGATGAAACTGGCCTTAAGGCCAGTTTCATCGGACCAAATTGATAGTTTGTACGGCCCATCGGACCGTTGTCCTTCGGACCAAAGTTTTAAAACTTGTTTTAAAATCTGTCCGACAGACGCCTGACCATCGGACCAAACCGATGTTTAGTAGGCAAAAGCATCGCACCGAAAACCCGCGCATGCTCAGAATCAAGTCAACGCATGCTTGGAAGCATTGAAATTTGTTTTTTCAGCACCTCGTTGTGTTCTACGTCACCGCGTTCTGGCCCGATCATATTTTGTCCCGATGGTGTGTATGCACATCAGACCATCAGACCACTTCAGCAGTGGCCCAATGAAAACGGTCCGTCGGACCATTCTCATCGGACCGGTCTGAACGTGTGTACGCGGCCTTACACTTCCCTCAATCCTCCTTTCCTTCTTTTTATTCTTAACCCATAAGAAATACCAAAAGAGCCTAAAATACAGTGCACAATAGTAGTTTCTTTTGTTCAACCCAGTAGGGGTGAATGAAAAAAAAAACTGTACTAACCACGCAATGTTAGTACAACGATCTTCCCTGCTCTGCTATTGTGTTCTCACAGGGGGATGGTCCCACTGCCAAAACATTTTGGTCAGTGCTCTCAGCCATTGGCTGAGATCTCACACCCCTGAATCCAGATACAGCAAGATATTTATAGCGCTGAGCCCAAAAAGGGAACTTCCCTGCTTTCCCTTTTGCTCTCTATCTTTCCATGTTTCCAGATATCTTTCCTCTTAGGCCGCGTACACATGATCAGACCGGTTCGGGTTTGGCCAAACTTCGGAAAAAGTCCGGGTTCGGGACCCAAACTTGACCCCGAACCCGAACCCCATTAAAGTCAATAGGGACCCAGACTTTTGACTACTAAAATGTCTCTAAAAGACTACGGACTAGAGGGTTGCAAATGGTAGCAAAATGTCGGTAAGAGCATGGCAAGTACTCTGAAAATAAATGTGGATAGGGAAATAACTAAAAATAACATAAAAAAATTAAAATAAAAAATAAAATAATTTTGACCTAGGAGGACGAGGTCCATATGGAGTAGGAGGTTAAGCTGGTGGTGGATATGGCGGTGTAGGTTGAAGCGACGGTGGAGGAGGACGAGGTAGCCAACACAGGTTTTTGTTTTTAATTTATTTATTTTTTAAATTAGGGTACACCCCAAAAGAGTGAGAAAGATCTAGGGTTGCCACCTCATCCCTTTAAACCCGAACACATAGTAATTATACAGGTTCTGGGGCTAATTTAATGTCAATAAGGCACCAAGTTTAATTAGCACCTTAATCAGCCAGAGAACCTGTGTAATTAATATGTTTTCGCTTTTAAAAGGATGAGGTGGCAACCCTAGAAAGATCAGAAATAGAATGGCTGGGTAAGGCTGGTATACATGTCTATTCTGCACAGGGTACGGACAAGTCCTGTGGGATCCATGCCTGGTTCATTTTAATGAACGTGAGCTTGTCCACATTTTCTCTGGACAGGCGGCTGCGCTTGTCTGTGATAATGCCCCCTGTCATGCTAAATACACGTTCAGACGACTTCCGGTTCCGGCGCCGCATGGAGTAGCTGTGCACTCCTTCAGCTCCCGCACACAGGCTCCCAAATCGGCCTATAAAAGCCAGCAAACCCGCTGCCGACCCCTGGGCTAACCATCCGCCATCCCCCCCTCCACCCGAGGATGGACAAATACCTGGAAAAAAGCGGCGCGCGGTCGTACGCCGCCGCTGCGGCGCGAACGGGACAGCCGCAAATCGAGGCCCCGGCTTTGGCCTACACGGATTCGATCGTAGATCCGATCGTGGATCCGACACCTGCAATGGAGGTGAGTGCACCACCAGCCCCTCCAACTACCCCTCAGACTGTTCACATCCCCTCACCTCCCCCACAGGCGGGGGACATGCACAACATTGAGCTGATGGCCCAGGCCGTGGCTGCTCTATTATCCCCCATGATAGCGACCTCGGTGGAAAAAGCCATCAATGCAGGGATACAGAAAATCCAGGCTCAACTAGGGGAGCATGCATCCAGGCTGAATGAGGCTGAGAATCGCATCGGACATATAGAAGAGGATCTTTACCAGGCCCAATCCTTTGAACATGCGCAAGACAAGACGAACAAGTATATACTAGACAAACTGGACGACCTTGAGAACAGATCCAGGAGGAGCAATCTGCGCTTTATTGGCGTCCCTGAATCGCTGCAACCTCAAGCACTTTCAGATCTCTGCTCCAGACGCATCCCCGAGACCCTGGGCCTGCCGGGCCCCTGCACTGTTGAGCGCGCCCACCGCATGGGCCTTTTCAACTCTGATCGCAAGTCACCTCGCCCTGTCATCGCCAAATATCTCAACTATTCAGAAAAATCCCTCATCCTGCAGAAGTTCAGGCAGTCCAGGACCCTCCAGATAGACGGCATGAATATCCTGATCTTTGCGGACTACTCCGTGGACGTCTCCAAGAGGAGGAAGGCTTTCCAGCAGACCTGCACGGAGCTCCACCGAATGCAAATCAAGTTTACACTGGCTTTCCCGGCCGTACTTCGACTCAGAGCACCCAACGGAGATCAGCTCTCCTTCCATGACCCATCCGAAGCTGAGGCCTTCCTGAGATCCCTCCGCTCTAGCCCCCACCACAACCAGTCTCCCAGAGCGGCACCTTCCAACCGGGCCCTAGAACACGGAAGCCCACGCAAGGACTCTCCTAAAAGATTCAAGGCATCTGGATCCGACCGTCAACACACCTCATCCTTTTGAACTTTTTTTTTTTTTTTTTCTTGAACCTTCTCTTTTTTTCTTTTTTTTTTTTTTTTTCTTCGAGACGGTCACACCATCCCGATGCAGTTCTGCTGCTCATTAACCGTCCAGGACCACTCCTGGGCCCCTCTCCTTCAGCGTGCCTCCCCCTTCACCCGGGGGACCACGGTAGGCCTAATGCAATTTTGATGTTATGCCAGTTTGTCTCCTTTTCTTTTCTCTTATGCTCCTAAAAATGCCATTTTATTTCACACTGTTTTGTTTTCACATTGTTTTATGTTCTCTTGCACAATCGGTAATAGTTGTCTTAGCTCCACTTGTGCCTTAATATTATGTTATCCTATACGTTTATATATCATGTGTAGGCCTTTCCATTCTTCCGCAAGGAACCTGTCTAGCTCCTCCCCCCCCCCCCCCCTCACGCATTGCTCCTGCTGCTTACACCCCCCCATCGGTCGCGGCGGGTGAAGTGCTGCATTGAGAGCCCTGCGTTGGGAGCTGGCCTATTCAGTGGCTCCATGCGGAAAAAAGTGAAGTTCCCAAATGTTGTTGTTCACCTTGTTTGCCCCCATCACCCTCCCCCCATCTCCCCCTCCCTGGTTCTCAACCCTCCGCCCATTTTTAGGGATCCGTTACCACCCCCGCTCTCTCTCACAGCAAACCACCACAACACCTGCTGTCCTTGCACCCCACTTCTACAATGCACCATGCTCCCATTCTCCTCGCCTCCACGTCCTGCTCACACCCCATTGTTAGTCTTCCCAACATGAGAATAGTCTCCTGGAATGTCAAAGGGCTCCGCTCCCCCAATAAGAGGATGAAAGTTCTGCGCCACCTTAAAAGGCTCAAGACCGACATCGCCCTCCTTCAGGAAACCCATCTGTCCACCCCCGACTTCCCGCGGCTGCGGAAACTCTGGGTAGGCACAGTCCTCGGTTCTGACTCAAGTGGTCGGAAAGCTGGGGTAATAATCCTTATTAACAAAAACCTTCCCTGCAAGATTCTGTCCTCAGATTCGGACTCCGAGGGGCGATTCACCTCGGCCCGTATTCAACTGGGATCCAGGGTGGTAACCATCACTAATGTATATGCTCCCAACAGCCCCACAAGTGCCTTCTTTAGCGACCTCACCTCCTGGGCGCTTAGAGACCCAGCCTGCCCACACCTGATAGGCGGGGATTTCAATTCCATCATGCACCCGATAGATGACAGGTCCTCTACCAGACAATCTCGTCCTCCTCTGACTCCTCTCACCCAGACATTATTGGCGTCGACGGTCGATTCACTGCACCTCCACGATCTATGGCGACTAAAACACCCTGCTGACAGAGAATTCTCATTTTATTCCCACCCTCATAAAGTCTTCACGAGACTGGACTATCTTTTCTGTTCTGACTCTCTCCTCCCACTGATCTCGGAAGCTGACATACACGACATCGCAATCTCGGACCATGCCCCGGTCTCGACCACCCTTGAGGACCCTGACTTAGCCTCTAACCCCAGAATCTGGCGGTTCCCCTCCTATCTTCACAATAACTCAGATTTTCACCAGCATCTAGAAAAAGCCTGGTTGGGATACGCATCGGATAACGCGTTACACGCTGACAACCCTAACCTTTTCTGGGAAGCGGGCAAAGCGTTCCTCAGGGGCTGCATAATCGCCTACGCCGCCACATTCAAAAAACACACCCTTAGACGCTACAAACAGGCCAGCGCAACACTGCATCAGGCCCAGCGGGTCCTCTATACTGATGACTCCCCCAGCAACCGTAACGCCTGGTTCGCTGCCAAGCAGGCCTTTGATAGCTGGGCAGCCACCCTCGAACGTACCCAAAAAGCGCATCTAGACGCCTCCCTCCACAAGTTTGGTAACAAAGCAGGTAGACTCCTTTCCAGATTAAGTAAAGGACCCAACCGCCCGACGCATATCATGTCTCTCAGGGACCCATCGGGTTCCATACACTACACCCCAAAAGGTATCAATAATACTATGCGCCAATTCTACTCCTCCCTGTATGCCTCAGACCCTATCGATAAGCCGACAGCCCTCAATTTCCTACGACGTATCTCCCTGGACCAGGTAACCCCCACCCAGCTCGAAGCCCTCAATGCCCCTATCTCTGTCCTGGAGGTCCAATCCGTAATCAAACAGCTTTCCCCCTCCAAAGCCCCAGGCCCAGACGGTTTCACCGGAGAATTTTACAAGTCCTTTAGCTCGACTGTGTCCCCCCCTCTCCACAACGTCTACACACACATATGGTCGGGTGGGTCCTATCTTCCAACGGGCAATCAGGCCATAGTAAAACTCCTAGAGAAGAAGGGCAAGGACCCCCTAGAACCTGGCTCTTATAGGCCCATCTCGCTTCTTAACCTTGACGTTAAAATCCTCTCCAAGATAGCAGCCACTAGATTGGCATCCATTATACCCTCCCTGATTCACCCCGCACAGTCGGGCTTTGTTAAGGGTAGGACGGCCACCATGAATATCAGGAAGGTGATGCTAGCTCTCGAACACGCAAAAAATGACCCGGCAGGAGACCACGCCATCATCACCCTAGACGCGGAGAAGGCTTTCGATAACGTTAGTTTCGAATGGCTCTCCATGGTCATGTCCAAAATGGGCTTCTCGGGCCCCTTCACGCACCTCATAGAATCAATGTACACTGCCCCTGCCGCGAAAGTGGTCGCGGCGGGCCTCCTCTCTGAGGAGTTCAGGCTGCACAAAGGCACGAGGCAAGGCTGTCCACTCTCCCCGCTCCTTTTCAACATAGCACTTGAACCCCTCTCCCGCCACCTAACCCAGATCGCCCCCCTACATGGCATCCATGTCGGAGGCCACGACCTTCGCACGTCACTATTTGCAGACGATGTCCTTATCTTCACATCCAGCCCCTCACTCGACATGTCCACTATCAAGACCACCTTTGACGAATTCAGGCAATGTTCAGGGTTACGTATCAATTATAGCAAGAGCGAAATACTCCCAATAGGCTCCCTATCTATCCCCTCCTGGTCCCAAAACTCCTTATTCGCCGTTGCAAAGTCACATATCACTTACCTGGGGATAAAAATAGGCAAACTACCCTCCTCCCTATACCACCTCAACTACCCCCCCCTGCTCACCAAAATATCCCAAGAACTGACCAACTGGATGGACCTGCCTCTCTCGCTACTGGGAAGATGCCACCTTGTCAAGATGGTTAGTTTTGCACGCCTACTGTACCCACTACAAACCATCCCTTTACTCTTGCGCCACAAAGACATTAAATCCATTAACTCTGCCATTTCCAAGTTCCTCTGGCGTGGCAAGAGGGCGCGCATAGCATTTACCAAGCTGCATCTTCCCAGGCGAGAGGGGGGCATTGCCCTTCCCAACATCAGGCTATATAACTTGGCATGTCTATTGAGAACAGGCTTGGATTGGATAACCCAGTCCTCCAGGTGCTCGAACTACCCCCTCGAATCGGCGATGGTCCGCCCCTTCTCGCTCACGGCCCTTCTCCATTGCCATTGGAAATCTGCCCCCCCTCCCCTCCAACACAATCTCCTTCTCCGGGATACAGTCATCGCCTGGAGAGAGGTCAGGAAGGCCCTCAATGTCCCCTCCTCTATCTCACGATACCTCCCTATCCTGGGCAACCCGAGCTTCCAACCAGGCTTAGATAACCAGCCCTACCTCGACTGGGAGGGTAAGGGTATCAAATCCTTTTATTCTTTATGTGACCCCCTTTCAGGCCGCCCCCTAGGTTTTAGAGCCCTGGCAGACAAATTTTCTCTCCCTTCGTCACATGTATTCCAGTATATTCAATGCATTAGTTTCCTGAAAAACGCCTGTCGAGATGACAGAAAAAGGTTCCAGAGCTCCCTTACCGACACCCTTATTTCCCGGGCCTCATACAAAATCTCAGACATTTACCATCCCCTCCTCCAGCACAACATCCCCCCCTGGCCTCAACCTCGGCGGCCAACTGGTCGAAAGACTTCCCTGACCCTGACCTGGTGGAGAAGCTCCTGCATGGCCTCACCACCATCCACAGACTTATCCCTAACGAAATATGGAGAGAGACGCAGATTAAGATTGTTCACCGAGCCCACATCCCCTTCAGCCGAGCCCATGCCACCCCAGAATGCCCCCTCTGTAAACAACCCAAACCTAACTTGACTCACAGGTTCTGGTCTTGTTCCCTCATAGCCAGTTTCTGGGACCAAGTCATCCAATACATTTTCGATGTCACCCTGCTACGCATACCCAGGGACCCGTTACTACTTATATTTGGGTACTGGGACCCCATACTACTCCCCTGGTCCTCTCCCTCCACCCCCCTGGGCAGGGACTGGACTCTGATATGCCTCTTGATAGCCCGTAGAGCCATCCTCCAGAAGTGGATATCAGCGGACTGCCCAACCACTGCTCAAGTTAAAAGGGAACTGTTGCAGCTCTTATACAAAGACAGGCTCAACACGGACCTGACCCACGAACCGAGCAAGAACCGCTTCTATCACTTATGGAATCCCTTTATGTCGTATACTTTCACTCCTACTGAATGGTTGAACTTTGAGAAAATGTCTTTTCTATACCAGGATCCCCCTCGGGATTGACATCTCTCCTACCCTCCCTCCCTCCTCCCCTACCCCCCCCCCCTCTCTTGTTGTTCCTTTTTGTTTGCAAGCACTACTATTTCACCTACCCCGTGACCACTTAACCTATACCCTCCCCCCTTATTTGTTCTCTCTGAGAACCTCTACATACACTGTTAATCTACTGCAATGTTCCACAGAAAATGCTTTTATGTCCTGTTTTTTTTTATGATTTCTCTGTTATGTAACTTCCTTAATAAAAACATATTTAAAAAAAAAAAAAAAAAATACACGTTCAGACAATACACTGGCTGCAGGGCAGGCCAGCACCTCCATGGCGTAAAGAGCAAGCTCAGGCCATATGCCCAATTTGGAGACCCAGAAGTTTAAGGGGGCAGACCTGTCATT
Source organism: Rana kukunoris (assembly GCA_029574335.1). NCBI lineage: Eukaryota > Metazoa > Chordata > Amphibia > Anura > Ranidae > Rana > Rana kukunoris. The sequence goes on along the minus strand of CM056050.1, from coordinate 180,057,181 downwards.
CAGTACGTGTAGGCATGTGCACACATACTGCTCCCCCATGTTGCTGAAATTCTGCCCCCTGCTAAAACGTTCCATATCAGCTGGTGGTGCTGTTTGTTGTGGCGTGCTGACAAAGCTTTTCCACATTTCGGCCATGCTAACCCTGCCTTATGAGGTGCTGGCGGTGCCTGACAATTTGCGCTTTTCATTTTTCGTGCTTTTCAGTCTGTTACAACATGATAAATGTGCTATCTCCATTACAAATGCTAGTTTTACCAGAATGAGTGCTCCCGTCTCATAACTTGCTTCCGAGCATGCACGTTTTTTCCCTGTTGTTAAAGCCTACACACGACCGTTTTTCACAATGTGAAAAACGAAGAGAAAAATTAGAGCATGTTCTAAAAATTTTAATGCCCATTTTTTACTTTGAGAAAAATTCTCTGGAGCCTACACATGATCGTTTTTAATGACCATTTTAAAAAATTGCATTTTTCACGTCATGAAAAACATTCATGTGTACGCAAGTGTGTACGAGTAGGGCATGGGCATGGTCCTGTCGATGATTTGAGACTTATAGATATTCCCAAGTGATGCAGAATACATTTTACTAGAACAAATTTTTCTAGAGGCTGACCTAAAACAAAAGAATACTATGAGCCTTTTCACACTGATCTGTTTGTTGATGCCCTTTTGGTGTTTAACCACTTAAGACCCGGACCAAAATGCAGGTAAAGGACCTTGCCCCTTTTTGCGATTCGGCACTGCGTCGTTTTAACTGACAATTGCGCGGTCGTGCGACGTGGCTCCCAAACATAATTGGCGTCCTTTTTTCCCCACAAATAGAGCTTTCTTTTGGTGATATTTGATCACCTCTGCGGTTTTTATTTTTTGCGCTATAAACAAAAATAGAGCGACAATTTAAAAAAAAAATGCAATATTTTTTACTTTTTGCTATAATAAATATCCCCCAAAAATATATAAAAAAACGTTTTTTTTCCTCAGTTTAGGCCGATACGTATTCTTCTACGTATTTTTGGTAAAAAAAAATTGCAATAAGCGTTTATCGGTTGGTTTCCGCAAAATTTATAGCGTTTACAAAATAAGGGATAGTTTTATTGCATTTTTTATAATTTTTTTTTTTTACTACTAATAGCGGCGATCAGCGATTTTTTTCGTGACTGCAACATTATGGTGGACACTTCGGACAATTTTGACACATTTTTGGGACAGTTGTCATTTTCACAGCAAAAAATGCATTTAAATTGCATTGTTTACTGTGGAAATGACAGTTGCAGTTTGGGAGTTAACCACAGGTGGCGCTGTAGGGGATGTGTGACCTATGTGTGTGTTTAAAACTGTAGGGGGGTGTGGCTGTAGGTGTGACGTCATCGATCGCGTCCCCCTATTACAGGGATGACGCGATCGATGCTACGGCCACAGAGAAGCATGGGGAAGCCGTGTTTACACACGGCTCTCCCCGTTCTTCCGCTCCAGGGACAGATCGCCGCACTGCAGCGTCGATCGGGTCCGCGAATCCTGCAGTCCCAGTCCTGGAGCTTCGGACCGGGTCGCGGGCGCGCGTCCGTGACCCACGGCTGGGTACTAAAATCAACGTATATATACGTTGATGTGCCCAGCCGTGCCATTCTGCTGACGTAAATGTGCAGTAGGCGGTCCTTAAGTGGTTAACCACTTAACCCCCGGACCATATTGCTGCCCAATGACCAGAGCATGTTTTGCGATTCGGCACTGCATCGCTTTAACTGACAATTGCACGGTCGTGCGACGTGGCTCCCAAACAAAATTGGCGTCCTTTTTTCCCACAAATAGAGCTTTCTTTTGGTGGTATTTGATCATCTCTGCGGTTTTTATTTTTTGCGCTAAAAAAAAAATAGAGCGACTATTTTGAAAAAAATGCAATATTTTTTACTTTTTTTCTGTAATAAATATCCCCCAAAAATATATAAAAAAATATTTTTTTCCTCAGTTTAGGCTGATACGTATTCTTCTACATATTTTTCGTAAAAAAAAACGCAATTATCGATTATTGATTGGTTTGCGAAAAAGTTATAGCGTTTACAAAATAGGGGGTAGTTTTATGGCATTTTTTTTTTTTACTAGTAATGGCGGCGATCAGCGTTTTTTTTCAGTACTGCAACCTTATGGCGGACACTTCGGACACTTTTGACACATTTTTGGGACCAATGGCATTTTTTTAGCGATCAATGCTTTGAAAATGCATTGGATTACTATAAAAATGCCATTGGCAGTGAAGGGGTTAACACTAGGGGGCGGGGAAGGGGTTAAGTGTGTTCCTGGATGTGTTCTAACTGTATGGGGGGGTGGACTCACTAGGGGAAATCACTGATCTTCCGTTCATACATTGTATGAACAGAAGATCAGCGTTTCCCCCGCTGACAGGACCGGGAGCTATGTGTTTACACACATAGCTCCCGATCCCCGCTCTGTAACGAGCGATCGCGTGTGCCCAACGGCGATCATGCCTGCCGGGCACGTGCACAGGACTCTGGGCGAGCGGAGGGCGCGGAGCGGCCGCTGAGGTGCCGACGTAGAGCTACCTCCCATCGTATAACTGCGGTGGCTGGTCGGCAAGCAGTTAAATAGTAGAACAAAAATGCATGAAAAATGTATCCCTTAAAATCTTGTGGAACTCTTCACATTAATGCACTGCAGATGCAGTGTATTTTTAAAGGTCCTGCGTGCTAAAATTTTGGTGCATGTATAAAAAAAACACCTGTCCATCGAGGTGAATGGAAAACATCAAAGACACATAAAAAATGCATATATGGTGTGTTTTGGTAATTTTTTTAAGTTTCACAGATGCATGCTGGGAGTCAGGAATCCAGAAAAACTTACCAAAAATGCACTCACATTGAGTAAAAAAAAATGCTTGAAATGCATGTGTGTTTTTATTGTGTTTTTTTTTTTTCAGCTGAGCAGTGTAAAAGGATCCTTAATTTATCACATAGTCCATGATCTGCAGTCTTTCTGAAGACATTCTTCTCACCAGCCTCCAACCATTTTTTACACTCATCTTAGTGACACCATTAAATTTATGTGATGTGATAGCAGTGCCCACCTACATTCTTGTTCTGGAGAATGGAGAAAGGGACTGCACCCTCTTATGGGACCATGGGGGGATTGTCATTCATCTTATTTAAACCTGTAGTCCTATTTAAAATTGTGTTAAGAAATATGTATTAGTTATTTTGTTTCTGAATTGCTAAATACTTTGCACCACCAAATTTACTTTGGTATTTGATAATAGTTTCCAAGAGTTTAAATCCCATGGTATAGACTGAGCTAGAAAACTACAATGTGTAGAAAAAACGCATCATTTGTTTATATTGTATGATTTTTGTTTTTTGTTAAGTGTTTGTGGATAGCGAATGTACTATGCCCTTATGGTTGAAGTAATAAAATAAAATGTAAAAAATAAAGAAAATGCAAAAAAAAACACAAAAACAACTGGACAAGGATCTAAACTTGTAGTGACACTTTTAGTTTGTTACCGAGTGTAATATGTATGTTTCACAGCTTGGTGTGGCTTGCAATTACTTCTCCACATGGATTCTAATTGCTTTGATATCTTTTAGGCTAATAATATTAAAATAGTCAGCAATTAGGTGAAGTGCTTGAAGCCTTTCCACTCATTTTTCTGTGTGATTTTCTGTTTTCCATAGCTTTTAAAGGGTCAAAGAACATTTCTTAATATATTATTGATTAAAGGAGTATGAGGCTCAATTTTGAAAATGTACTTAGAAACAGAGATAGCATTCACAGGGTTCAAAATGTTCTTTTGACTGCAGAATTTGGCAAGTTCTACTGTACTGAGACCTAGCAGACAGCAATTAAATTATAGGAAACACATAAGTTACGTTCTTATTTTAGACAGCAATATTTCTCATTTGGTAACACTTTGCATAATTTGAAGTATGAAAAGTAGTACTTCATTTATTATGACCTTTAGCTGTTCAAAGAATATGATCTATGTTTTATTCCAATGTTTTTGGTTTGTCCTGTATTTTTATGCATTGCTTAGCAAAATTATTATTGGAACCTAGCCTGTTTATTTAGCAGGTTGGCAGAAACAGGACAAGGAGATTGGTATGTATTCAAATAATTAACATCTACATAAAAATTCCCTCTTGTAGTATGGAAGCTTGTCAAACTGACAGTGATAGAACCAGGAAATGTATTCTGGATTTGTTCAGTAGTAGAAATGCCTTATTTGTTCAAAATATGGTTATACTCTTCTCTAAATCTAAGTACATTTATTAATTTGTAATTAATATTCTACATTGTTAATTAGTTTCAATATCAGTGATTTTTTTTAAACAAATTTCAATATAAAAGTCATCAACATTCAAATTTTAATAGTAATTAAAAACATGTGTAACTGCTTATACTTACAAGCTGAGAATTACTTTTCACAAAAAACATAGGACTCATATTAAGTTTATATTTTCTTCATTATAATTACTACTGACATTTGAATAGATATCTTACCATGACTGAAATCTACTCAATTAAAACACATTATTCATAATTGTAAAACTCAACTTATGAAGTGACAGATGTCAACTTTCAAATGCCATATATTGATTAAAAAAATGTGGTATTTTAAAACCATGACCTACTAAATATAATACACATATATATTTATTTAATGTTCTAAGTAACTTATTCACAAAGAAAATCATACACCTCCTTTCAATTGCCTCATGCAAATTACTGAGCTTTTCACACTTTGTTGTGTTGTCGAGTTATGAAACAACAAGATCCATTGAGCACTGAACAAACTAATTTAGGATTAATGTGTGTGTCTAAATCCAATAACAGCAATTATATATCATAGACCATATACTGCAGCTTACCAGTCCTTAGATGTGGTAGCTGTATTATTTTTTTTTTTTCCCAGGCTTTTTTTTTTCACTTGGGTACCCTGCCAACACTCAAATATCTTTACTGTATCTAGGGAAAAACAGCTTTATTACTTGAGACTGCTCTCCTGATTTGAACTACAAAGACCTCTCCTTTTCCTCATCTTAATGCAGTTTGGTTTGAGATGCACTGTAGTCCACAGAAGCGAACTTAGAAAGCTGATAACAGTATTTGATATTTCAGTTTAGTGCACAGGAAGGTACAGATACACTACATTACTGGCAGGATCAACCAGAATTTTTGTGTGTACTTGCACATAGCCTGAAAAAAAAAATCAAATACATCCATAACATACAAGGGCTGGAAAGTTGCAATATATACACTTTTTTATGGGTTCAGAGTGTATTCACACTTGTAAAAGCAATGGGCACTGATTACATTACATTATCCCAGTAAGGGCTCCTGGTGATTACCTGCAGGAGGCAACCATACTGAAGGCAATGGAAAACTGCCAGCTCCCACAGCTAATCATGGCCACTCCTATGTAAAAAATAATTCAGCAATCACATGCGAGTGATCGCTCATGGACACAGGCAGCCTGCATTTAGGAGCGATTACTCATATGATTGCTGCACGAGCAGCTGTGATTAACTGCAGAAGCCAGAAGCATCCCATCACTTTTAATGGAGCTGCCTCCTATAGCTAATTGCCCAGAAATCACACTGGGGTTACATACATGTAAGCAGTATCCTATGCTTTCTCAGGTGTTAATGCACCCATAGACATATTTTAATACAAAGCATGTCTAGTGTAAGTTCTATTTGCTTGGGTGTAAGCCTAAAGGTTGAATATAGTATTTTGAACACCTTTTCAACTTACCCTTTATCTTGTAGGTGTAAAAGACAATAGGTTTTACTGATAAAATATATCACTTCATATGCATTGTCATGTGCAAGTGACCAGAGACAGAAAAGATTAATTAAAAGTCATATTGATATCCAATATCTATGAACATATTTAAGTTATGTCAGGAGAGAAGAGCATAGCATTTGACCTAAGAGGTGTTTAACTGCTTCCGGACTGCCCCACGCATATTTACTGTGACATAGTGGTCCTTCAGTACAAAATCACGTAACTGTACATGATTTTGTTTCCTGGGTCTGGGGCACGTTCGCATGCCGCCACCAACCAGCTACCACTGTTATTGGACACAGCAGGAGCCAATCAATGGGTTTGGTGGACCCAATGTCTGCCGAGACCCACCAATCATTCCTGAAGCAGACATAACTGTGGTCTTCCTATGTAAACAAGACAGATTGACATTCTGTGACAGAGAACATGTGTTTCTGCTAAGCAGGAATACAGATTGCTGTCTTCTTACAGTACAAGCACCCTCCCCACAGTTAGAAAGCATTGATTACCCCTGCATTGATTGCCAGTGTCATTATTATGCTGCGTACACACGATGGACCGTTTTCATCAGACCAAATCGATCGTGTGTGGGCCCCATCGGTTATTTATCCATAGGTTAAAAAAATAGGAACTTGTTTTAAAATTATCTGATGGATAAAAAACCTATAGAAAAAAACGATCGTCTGTGGGTACGTCCATCCGTTAAAAACCCACGCATGCTCAGAATCAAGTCGACGCATGCTTGGAAGCATTGAACTTCATTTTTTTTCACCACGTCGTTGTGTTTTAAGTCACCACGTACTGACACGATTGTTTTTTTAACTGATGTGTGTAGGCACGACTAATCATCAGTCAGCTTCATCGGATAACTGATGGAAAAATCCATCAGACCGCTTTCATCAGACAAACCTATCGTGTGTACAGGGCATTACAGTTACAGTGCATATTATTTAGCACTGATCACTGTATAAGTGTCACTGATCGCCCAAAAAATTTTCAAACGTGTCTAATTTTCCTGCTGCAATGTCGCAGTCCTGCTATAAGTTACTGACTGACGCCATTACTAGTAAAAAAAATAGATAAATAAATATTCCATATAAATATTAGTGTTGAGCAGAATACGCCATATTCGCTTTCGCAATATTTCGCGAATATATAGGAGAATATTCGAGAAATATTCGTAAATTTCGAATATTCGTGATATTTCATCCAAAAAAAAAATTGCGAAATTTCGCTAACGTGAAATTTCGCAAATGCGAAATTTATTGCGAAATTCTCGACCGCGCATGCGCGCGGACAACACGCGGTCGCGAAAACGGCGATCATTTCCTGGATTCTTTGCCAGTGTATATTCGGATTGCTATTTAGTGCTGCCCTGCGAATCTACTGCTGCCCTGCGAAGCGAAGATGGTGGGGAGTAACTTTTCATCCAGTGAGGAAAAACTGCTGATTACTGTAAGTAATTTCACCACTTGTTATTTCATTATCTTTAACTGCATTTTAGACTAGTTAAAAAGTTAGGATGCAAGATCAGATATTAGTATTTCCCAAACAGTGTGTTTCCAGCGGTTGCAAAACTACAACTCCCAGCATGCCCAGGGTTGCCACCTTTTGTTCATTTCAAACCCGAACACTTCAGCGTCGCACAGCAATTTTTTGTCTTAGTTTGCATAGATGTCGCTATTAAATAACATTTCTAACCATATGAAATTAATCATAAAAGTTCCTCTTTACATCAGAGTCCACAGACTTCCCCTTTTACATCAGAGTCCACAGACTTCCCCTTTTACATCAGAGTCCACAGAGTTCTCCCTTTACATTAGAGTTCACAGAGTTCTCCCTTTACATCAGTGTCCACAGAGTTCTCCCTTTACATCAGAGTCCACAGAGTTCTCCCTTTACATCAGAGTCCACAGAGTTCTCCCTTTACATCAGAGTCCACAGAGTTCTCCCTTTACATCAGAGTCCACAGACTTCCCCTTTTACATCAGGATCCACAGACTTCCCCTTTTAGATCAGTGTCCACAGAGTTCTCCCTTTACATCAGAGTCCACAGAGTTCTCCCTTTACATCAGAGTCCACAGAGTTCTCCCTTTACAACAGAGTCCACAGAGTTCTCCCTTTACATCAGTGTCCACAGAGTTCTCCCTTTACATCAGTGTCCACAGAGTTCTCCCTTTACATCAGAGTCCACACAGTTCTCCCTTTACATCAGAGTCCACAGAGTTCTACCTTTTACATTAGAGTCCACAGAGTTCTACCTTTTACATTAGAGTCCACAGAGTTCCCCTTTTACATTAGAGTCCACAGAGTTCCCCTTTTACATTAGAGTCCACAGAGTTCTCCCTTAACATTAGAGTCCACAGAGTTCCCCTTTTAAATTAGAGTCCACTGAGTTCCCCTTTTACATTAGAGTCCACAGAGTTCTCCCTTAACATCAGAGTCCACAGAGTTCTCCCTTAACATCACAGTCCACAGAGTTCTACCTTAACATCAGAGTCCACAGAGTTTTCCCTTTACATCAGAGTCCACAGAGTTCTCCCTTTTACATCAGAGTCCACAGAGTTCTCCCTTTTCATCAAAAAGTGAAAAGAAACAAACATATTATTTTTCATATGTAAAGATAGGGATTAAAAAAAATAATCTATTGTACAGGGCCAGTGTAAGGCTCAAAAAATTATTATAGTGGTCAGATGAATAGCAACTCATTTCTCCCCTATACGTCTATCCTGTGATGTTACTCATATATACATAATTATGCAAATGATAATGGCTGCTATATTTATTCCAAAAAGCTGGTGACCAAAATGGCAACATATAAAATCTGTCATGTTACCACTGTCAGTGATTAATAAGGCGAGAATGCTTCCAATTATTGAATACCATACATTTACGTCATATATCCATAAGGGTTTAAACAAAAGTATTATAATATACTTTGTTCTTCATCTTGCAGAGGTTCCTGCAACATGGTTACGACCTAATGAGGTGCCAGCAGGATAAACAAAAAATCGTCCAGTCCGTATTGGAGGAATTACATGAGTTTCATGGCGGGTCACATGACCACATGGCCATTCTCAAAAAATGGTCAGACTTGAAGAGGCGCCACATGGACCGGGTCACACAGATCCGCGATGAATTTCATCCAGGTAAGTTATTGGTGACAGTCATGTAAGGTGATATGTAATTAACCTTAGGGCAGATGTTGTTAACCCAGACGCCATGTTGTGGTAACATATATCACCACCGAAGGTATTCATAGTACTGTTGAAAAAAGACATTATTCCATCAAGTTAAACCATGGAATTAAAGTGGTGGTGTGGTGGGTTTCAAGGGGAAAGGGTGGTATTTTATAACTCAATTACCACTAAATTCCTGTGCTAGGCGTGGGGTTATCATAGTAATCACGTGTACTCCATCAGGCCCTTTTTTTAACATGAGATCTTCAGAATAATACAAAGGAAACACAAACAGCTAATTTTACCATGGTGGCAGCCCAGCTCACACTCAGTCCCCTGTAGTGCCAGCAAGACCCTTTAGTATAACATTATCCCATTGGTTAACTGTCTATATAAATAAATGTGTATTCATATACAATACAGCAGAGTACACAGAATTTGCATATGTTATTAGAAATCATTTTTACATATATAAACATTGTGTTATTATAGGATCTCCTCTACCATCTGTGCGCCCCAAGCGCACAAGGCGACAGGCCGCAGAGGAGGAGGAGGAAGAAGAGGAGGATGAAGAGGAGGATGCAGAGGAGGAGAGGGATAAGGAGCAGCCAGGGCCCTCCGACTTACCACCCCCAGCTCCTGAGGAGCTGCAACTTCCCCCCACCCAACCTCCTGGTGAATGCCATGATGCAGAAGAGGAGCAGGAGGATGACACAGCGCCTGTGATGACCATCAGTCAGGAGGGTAAATATGTGCACAACGATTAATGACATTTCAACAATAAGATGTAGATATAAAAAAGTACAGTATTTAATCCTAATTTTTTTTTTCTTATATCCTAACAGTTTTGAAAGAGATTCAGGAGAAATCCTATGTCATGGAGAGGACCAATCAAAAAGTCCTGTCCAATCGGCGCAAAATAAAAAAATTGGACCTCGAGAATGAACAGCTGTTACAACAGCAGAGAAAAAATTTCAAGGAGCTGGCTGAGATTTACAAGCGCTTGAAAAAATCCATGTAAATATTTATATTTTTGGTTATTAAACCTGTTATTCTTTTCAAATGTTTCCTTTCTTATTGAGATTCTTAGGTCTTTCAACACATCTAACTTCACATCTAACACATCAACATCAACACATCTAACTTCATAATAACCTAAAAACATTTCATACTATTATTTTATTTAACACAAATCTAATAAAAAACAAAATACACGGACACAGACACTACTAACACAAACTAAACTGTTGAAAAATTACTATAACAAAAGCTACAATATATACATATATATATATATATATATATATATATATATATATATATATATATATAGATATAGATATAGAGAGAGAGCGAGAAAGAGAAAGAGAGTGCTGATTTGCTCTTGCAGATAGGCTAAAAGTTGCAGTAAAAAGGCCACAAACCAGGGTTTAACATAACGTTCAGTCATTTAGTCACACTTGCTGTTTGTTACGATCCGGTCTGGTAGCTTTTAGCGGATGCTGTTTGTGGATCCGCTGTGACAGAGAGGTCATGAAGCATTACTCAGCATGAAGGCAGCAGCAGTAGTATTCAAATATAAAGTAATTATCACACACACAACATTTACAAGCAGTAGTGGTAATAGTACTAGACAGCATCTAAACACTTGGGCAAGACTTGACAGCAGCAGTAGTGGTAATTGCAGCATATAGTGCCAAAGAACTTGTCACATAGGTATCTGAGCACTGGCAGCAGCAGTATAGTAGTAACAGTACCCAATAAAGTGTTGTATCACTTGTGGAAGAGGTGGCAGCAGCACAGCAGCAGCATTGGTAATTGTAGCATATAGTGCCAAAGAACTTGTCACATAGGTATCTGAGCACTGGCAGCAGCAGTATAGTAGTAACAGTACACAATAAAGTGTTTTATCACTTGTGGAAGAGGTGGCAGCAGCACAGCAGCAGCATTGGTAATTGCAGCATATAGTGCCAAAGAACTTGTCACATAGGTATCTGAGCACTGGCAGCAGCAGTATAGTAGTAACAGTACACAATAAAGTGTTGTATCACTTGTGGAAGAGGTGGCAGCAGCACAGCAGCAGCATTTGAAATTGTAGCATATAGTGTCAAAGAACTTGTCACATAGGTATCTGAGCACTGGCAGCAGCAGTATAGTAGTAACAGTACACAATAAAGTGTTGTATCACTTGTGGAAGAGGTGGCAGCAGCACAGCAGCAGCATTTGAAATTGTAGCATATAGTGTCAAAGAACTTGTCACATAGGTATCTGAGCACTGGCAGCAGCAGTATAGTAGTAACAGTACACAATAAAGTGTTGTATCACTTGTGGAAGAGGTGGCAGCAGCACAGCAGCAGCATTTGAAATTGTAGCATATAGTGTCAAAGAACTTGTCACATAGGTATCTGAGCACTGGCAGCAGCAGTCTAGTAGTAACAGTACACAATAAAGTGTTTTATCCCTTGTGGAAGAGGTGGCAGCAGCACAGCAGCAGCATTGGTAATTGTAGCATATAGTGCCAAAGAACTTGTCACATAGGTATCTGAGCACTGGCAGCAGCAGTCTAGTAGTAACAGTACACAATAAAGTGTTTTATCCACTTGTGGAAGAGGTGGCAGCAGCACAGCAGCAGCATTGGTAATTGTAGCATATAGTGCCAAAGAACTTGTCACATAGGTATCTGAGCACTGGCAGCAGCAGTATAGTAGTAACAGTACACAATAAAGTGTTGTATCACTTGTGGAAGAGGTGGCAGCAGCACAGCAGCAGCATTGGTAATTGTAGCATATAGTGCCAAAGAACTTGTCACATAGGTATCTGAGCACTGGCAGCAGCAGTATAGTAGTAACAGTACACAATAAAGTGTTGTATCACTTGTGGAAGAGGTGGCAGCAGCACAGCAGCAGCATTTGAAATTGTAGCATATAGTGTCAAAGAACTTGTCACATAGGTATCTGAGCACTGGCAGCAGCAGTATAGTAGTAACAGTACACAATAAAGTGTTGTATCACTTGTGGAAGAGGTGGCAGCAGCACAGCAGCAGCATTTGAAATTGTAGCATATAGTGTCAAAGAACTTGTCACATAGGTATCTGAGCACTGGCAGCAGCAGTATAGTAGTAACAGTACACAATAAAGTGTTGTATCACTTGTGGAAGAGGTGGCAGCAGCACAGCAGCAGCATTTGAAATTGTAGCATATAGTGTCAAAGAACTTGTCACATAGGTATCTGAGCACTGGCAGCAGCAGTCTAGTAGTAACAGTACACAATAAAGTGTTTTATCCCTTGTGGAAGAGGTGGCAGCAGCACAGCAGCAGCATTGGTAATTGTAGCATATAGTGCCAAAGAACTTGTCACATAGGTATCTGAGCACTGGCAGCAGCAGTATAGTAGTAACAGTACACAATAAAGTGTTTTATCACTTGTGGAAGAGGTGGCAGCAGCACAGCAGCAGCATTGGTAATTGTAGCATATAGTGCCAAAGAACTTGTCACATAGGTATCTGAGCACTGGCAGCAGCAGTATAGTAGTAACAGTACACAATAAAGTGTTGTATCACTTGTGGAAGAGGTGGCAGCAGCACAGCAGCAGCATTGGTAATTGTAGCATATAGTGCCAAAGAACTTGTCACATAGGTATCTGAGCACTGGCAGCAGCAGTATAGTATTAACAGTACACAATAAAGTGTTGTATCACTTGTGGAAGAGGTGGCAGCAGCACAGCAGCAGCATTGGTAATTGTAGCATATAGTGCCAAAGAACTTGTCACATAGGTAAGTGAGCACTAGCAGCAGCAGCAGCATAGTAGTACCAGTACACAACTAAGTGTTTCTTTCACTCGTGGTCGTGGAAGAGGTGGCAGCAGCATAGGAGCAGCAGCATTGATAATTGTAGCATATAGTGCCAAAGAACTTGACACATAAGTATCTGAGCACTGGCAGAAGCAGCAGCATAGTAGTACCAGTACACAATTAAGTGTTTTTTTCACTCGTGGTCGTGGAAGAGGTGGCAGCAGGATAGCAGCAGCGTTGATAATTGTAGCATATAGTGCCAAAGAACTTGTCACATAGGTAAGTGAGCACTGGCAGCAGCAGCAGTGTAGTAGTACCAATACACAACTAAGTGTTTTTTTCACTCGTGGTCGTGGAAGAGGTGGCAGCAGCATAGGAGCAGCAGCATTGATAATTGTAGCATATAGTGCCAAAGAACTTGACACATAAGTATATGAGCACTGGCAGCAGCAGCAGTGTAGTAGTACCAGTACACAATTAAGTGTTTTTTTCACTCGTGGTCGTGGAAGAGGTGGCAGCAGGATAGCAGCAGCGTTGATAATTGTAGCATATAGTGCCAAAGAACTTGTCACATAGGTAAGTGAGCACTGGCAGCAGCAGCAGTGTAGTAGTACCAGTACACAACTAAGTGTTTTTTTCACTCGTGGTCGTGGAAGAGGTGGCAGCAGCATAGGAGCAGCAGCATTGATAATTGTAGCATATAGTGCCAAAGAACTTCACACATAAGTATCTGAGCACTGGCAGAAGCAGCAGCATAGTAGTACCAGTACACAACTAAGTGTTTCTTTCACTCGTGGTCGTGGAAGAGGTGGCAGCAGCATAGGAGCAGCAGCATTGATAATTGTAGCATATAGTGCCAAAGAACTTGACACATAAGTATATGAGCACTGGCAGCAGCAGCAGTGTAGTAGTACCAGTACACAATTAAGTGTTTTTTTCACTCGTGGTCGTGGAAGAGGTGGCAGCAGGATAGCAGCAGCGTTGATAATTGTAGCATATAGTGCCAAAGAACTTGTCACATAGGTAAGTGAGCACTGGCAGCAGCAGCAGTGTAGTAGTACCAGTACACAACTAAGTGTTTTTTTCACTCGTGGTCGTGGAAGAGGTGGCAGCAGCATAGGAGCAGCAGCATTGATAATTGTAGCATATAGTGCCAAAGAACTTCACACATAAGTATCTGAGCACTGGCAGAAGCAGCAGCATAGTAGTACCAGTACACAACTAAGTGTTTCTTTCACTCGTGGTCGTGGAAGAGGTGGCAGCAGCATAGGAGCAGCAGCATTGATAATTGTAGCATATAGTGCCAAAGAACTTGACACATAAGTATCTGAGCACTGGCAGAAGCAGCAGCATAGTAGTACCAGTACACAACTAAGTGTTTCTTTCACTCGTGGTCGTGGAAGAGGTGGCAGCAGCATAGGAGCAGCAGCATTGATAATTGTAGCATATAGTGCCAAAGAACTTGACACATAAGTATCTGAGCACTGGCAGAAGCAGCAGCATAGTAGTACCAGTACACAACTAAGTGTTTCTTTCACTCGTGGTCGTGGAAGAGGTGGCAGCAGCATAGGAGCAGCAGCATTGATAATTGTAGCATATAGTGCCAAAGAACTTGACACATAAGTATCTGAGCACTGGCAGAAGCAGCAGCATAGTAGTACCAGTACACAACTAAGTGTTTCTTTCACTCGTGGTCGTGGAAGAGGTGGCAGCAGCATAGGAGCAGCAGCATTGATAATTGTAGCATATAGTGCCAAAGAACTTGACACATAAGTATCTGAGCACTGGCAGAAGCAGCAGCATAGTAGTACCAGTACACAATTAAGTGTTTTTTTCACTCGTGGTCGTGGAAGAGGTGGCAGCAGGATAGCAGCAGCGTTGATAATTGTAGCATATAGTGCCAAAGAACTTGTCACATAGGTAAGTGAGCACTGGCAGCAGCAGCAGTGTAGTAGTACCAGTACACAATAAAGTGTTTTTTTCACTCGTGGTCGTGGAAGAGGTGGCAGCAGGATAGCAGCAGCGTTGATAATTGTAGCATATAGTGCCAAAGAACTTGTCACATAAGTATCTGAGCACTGGCAGAAGCAGCAGCATAGTAGTACCAGTACACAATTAAGTGTTTTTTTCACTCGTGGTCGTGGAAGAGGTGGCAGCAGGATAGCAGCAGCGTTGATAATTGTAGCATATAGTGCCAAAGAACTTGTCACATAGGTAAGTGAGCACTGGCAGCAGCAGCAGTGTAGTAGTACCAGTACACAATAAAGTGTTTTTTTCACTCGTGGTCGTGGAAGAGGTGGCAGCAGGATAGCAGCAGCGTTGATAATTGTAGCATATAGTGCCAAAGAACTTGTCACATAAGTATCTGAGCACTGGCAGAAGCAGCAGCATAGTAGTACCAGTACACAATTAAGTGTTTTTTTCACTCGTGGTCGTGGAAGAGGTGGCAGCAGCACCAGCAGTAGTAAGAAAGTGGCAAATCTCACAGACAAAAGGTAACAGCACCAGTATGAGTAATATATCGGTACATAATCACTCAGCCTTTTGGCATTAGCAGTAGGAGCCCATATAGTGCCAAAATTACAAAAGCTTGAAATTGCATTAGCATGGTGATTACATTTGAAAAGCAGAATGACACAGGCCTTAAGTAGCTGTGGCACCGGGTGGAGTTTTTGGGTTGTGTTTTGCACGCCACAGGCTTTTCAAAAAAACAAAAAAATATCCACCTTCTTCCCAGCAGCAGCATAAGGAAAGGGAGATGCACTGTGATGTAAGGGAGAGGGGGAACTCCACTTCTGATGGTGGGGTAGGATGGTGGGGTGGCCTTTGACATCGAATGTAAGGGGAGGGGATGCGCTGGACATATAATATTACAGATATAACCGGCCCTTTTGAGGGCAACCATAATGCTGATGCGGACCACAATGAAATTGAGTTTGACACCCCTGGTATAAAGAGATAGGAGAGGTATTGGTAACTGACAAGGGACCATTCAGCGCCCTGAAGCGACGGCGGGTGCCAGAAAGTCACCGCCGATCCAGGACTCATTCATTGTGATGAATGTGAGTCTGTCCACGGAGTCTGTGGACAGACGGGTCCTCTTGTCCGTGACCACCCCACCTGCCGCGCTGAATGTCCGCTCAGATAGTACGCTGGAGGGGGGGCAAGACAATAACTCCAGCGCATACTGAGCGAGCTCGCGGCAGGTGTCCAATCTGGCAACCCAGTACTCCATGG
Source organism: Rana kukunoris (assembly GCA_029574335.1). Taxonomy (NCBI): domain Eukaryota; kingdom Metazoa; phylum Chordata; class Amphibia; order Anura; family Ranidae; genus Rana; species Rana kukunoris. Next base: position 180,041,179 of record CM056050.1, on the reverse strand, counting down.
GGTCGTCGGTGCTCATACTGTCAGAAGCACTGACGGACCCCATGTAGTCTGCCACCATGTGGGCCAGCCGCTGGTGGTGATGGCTGCTGCTGCTGCTGCTGCTGCTGGTACTGGGTCGCTCAGTTTGCATGAACATCCTCATCTCACCCATTAGGTCCCCTGCTCGGCTGCTGATGTTGCTGCTGGGTGCAGCCACCTGCTGGGTGAGATGAGGGGGGACAACTGGAGGCCGGGGACTTGCCTGCTCCAAACGGCTGACTAGGCATGCCTGCAGTTCCTCCATCCGGGGCTGCCTCCGTCTGGCTGGGAGGAACTGCTCCAGTTTCCCCTTAAATCTGGGATCTACAAGGGTGGCCAGCCAAAACTCGTCCCTCTCCTTGATGGCTTTAACCCGGGGGTCCCTCCTGAGGCATCTCAGCATGTGGGCAGCCATGGGGAAGAGCACAGCCCGCTGTGACTCCTCATGGCTGCCTGGGTCCATGACGTCCGCTTCCTCGTCATGGAGGCGCTGCTGTTCGCGGTCAGTCATGCCAAACCCCCGGACTATCGGTGCCCCCAACACCGGCTCTCCCTCCTGACCAGGCCCTGACTCCAGGACGCCACCAGTCACCTCCTGATCATCATCATGATCCTCCTCCTCCTCCTCGTCCTGGGCCTGGTCTTGGTGGAGCAGTGTTGCCTCCTCCTGCTCCACCAAGGCACTCTCCCCAGCTCCGAGCAGGCGATCTAGTGCCCTGTCCAGCAGGAACACTATAGGGAGCACGTCGTTGAGGCCGACATGCTCCCTGCTCACCATCTTGGTCGCCTGCTCAAAAGGGGCCAACACATGGCAGACCTGGTGTATCTGCCCCCACTCCAGACTGGTGATGTACGGGAGTGTGTGTTGTGATGGCCCGCCAGTGCCTTGCTCCAGCAGGTACTCCTTCACCGCCCTTCGCTGCTCCCACAACCTCTCCAGCATGTAGAGGCTGGAGTTCCACCGCGTCACACTGTCCACAATCAGCCTGTGAAGGGGCAGGCTGTTGTCCCGCTGCAACTTTGACAGGGACGCGGTAGCGGTTGGGGAGCGCCTGAAGTGGCTGGCAATCCTGCGTACCCTTAGCACTATGTCACTCAACCCGGGATAGGTGCGCAGGAACTTCTGCACCACTAGGTTGAGGACATGTGCCAGACAGGGCACGTGTGTGAGGACAGCCTGGAGGGCGGAGAGGAGGCGGAGAGGAGGTTGCTGCCATTGTCACAGACAACCAGACCTGCTTGGAGCCTTCGGGGTGTCAGCCACTTCTGGACCTGAGCCTGAAGTGCGCTCAGCACTTCTCGTCCAGTGTGTCTCCGTTCCCCTAAACTAACAAGCTGGAGCACGGCCTGACAGCGCACGTGCCCCACACTTGAATAGCTACGGGGGCGCTTGCTGGGAGGCTCAGCAGCTGCGGAGACAGTGGCTTGAGGGAGACCAGCACTTCTCCCCTGGACACCCCGGGGCGGCACCACAAAATCAGATGCCGCCAATCCCTCCCCGGCGCCTCGGAGGGAAACCCAATGGGCCGTGAAGCTTATGTAGCGCCCCTGCCCATGCCTGCTGGTCCAGCCATCCATTGTCAGATGCACCCTGTTGCTGACAGCATGATCCAGCGACAGGGTTACATTCTGCACAATGTGCTGGTGTAGGGCAGGGACACCAGTCCTGGCAAAGAAATGGCGGCTGGGGACACGCCATTGGGGTTGGGCCTGCTCCAACATCTGCCTGAAGGGGTTGCAGTCCACTATGTTAAAGGGAAGCAGATGTTGGGCAATAACCCTTGCCAGGAGCCCATTGAGGGAACGCACACGTCGGTCTGAAGGGGGGAAGGGAGTGTTGCGTTCAAAGGCGTCAGAAAGAGACGCCTGGCGCCGGACGGCAGTGCGGGACACCGAAGAGGAGGGTGATGATGTGGAGGTCTGGCTGTCGGTAGCAGTACCTCTACTAGAGGGAGCGGGGGGGCATGACCTGCTGGTAGCCGATGAAGCTGTGGCAGGGGCTGCTGTACCCTGCACACTTGTGGTGGTGGCGCTGCTACCACCAGCACGCTTCATCTGGTCATGCTCCTGCCAGTGATTAATCCGCAGGTGCTGGTTGAGTGCCGTGGTACCCACCCGAGCCAAACACTTCCCTCTCTTCACCTTGGCACGACAGAGCTGGCAGATGGCTACTGTCGGGTTATCTGCTACCAAGGTGAAGTAGGCCCAGAGAGGTGACTTCAGCGTCGCCCTCCTGTCAGATGGGGTGACGCTGACTTCCACCTGCTGGGACTCGGTGCGCACAGGTGGAGCTGCCTGCTGCTGCTGCTGCTGACACCTCCTGCTGCCATCACCAGTGGAGACCCTGACGTTGGTCTCCCTGGTGACCTGGCGCACCGTTTCCCCAGGGTGCCTACCTTCCTCGTCGTCACTGATGCTGTGAACCGACGAGGCAGGTGGCACCCATGTTGGGTCACCCTCCTCTTCGCCCCCAGATATGTCAGACCCAGGGCTGACATGTGGTGGTCTGAAGGAGACATCTGACATGGAGCCGCTAGCCTGGCTCCGATGTCCCCTCACAGACGCATGGGTCTGACTAGGTGCTGGTGTTTCCTGCAGAAAACCACCAGCACCACCATGAAGGGAGGTCTCTGGGCTACTGACAGCCAGTACCCCATCCTCCTCCTCCTCCATTAACCCTTCAAAAAGGTCCTGACCATCAGCACATAAATCAATGTCTGCATGATCGAGGGCCTCCCCCAAGATATCCATGTCACTTTCACCATCAAACAGCATGAGGCTGGACTCGCTGGGGCTGGGTACTAAAGGCACCGGTGTACTGATGGTGGTGGTGCTACTTGGTGATGACTGAGTGGCACTGCTGTGCCCCATGTACTCCACCACTGCTGGAGCCTGTGAAGGCAATATCGGGCGGCTGCCCGAAGTAAAAAACTCCCGGATGAGGCGGACTCCCCTTCCACCCGATCCTCTACCAGTAGTAGGGGCGCGAGAGGTACCCCGTGCTGGCAGCGACCCAGCACTGGGAGTAACTCCCCTACCCCTGCTGCCACGACCACGGATGCTGCTCATGCTGATATGGGGGGGTGGGTAAACTTTATTGGGGGGGGGGTAAATGTGATAATAGAAAAAACAGGCGCGCAGACAAACAACTAGTAGCTATGCCACTAAACAACAATTAAACGAAAGGTAAATTTTTTTAAATTTTTTTTTTTTTTAAACTAACTAACTGACTGACAGACAACAGACAAAAACTGACTGGGCAACGAATAAGAGCAATAAAGAAACTAATATAGATAGAACAGTGACTCTGCTAACACAGCAGAGCCAGAGATCTGAATAAACTAAAAATAACTTTTTTTTTTTTTTTTTTTTTTATAAAACAGATAACTATCTAACTAAATAAACACACTAAACTAAGCTAGCTAGCTTACAGAGGTGTACAAGTACACTCAAACCTATCTATCTAACACTAAATGAAACTGGAACACAAACACACAAATAGTAGCTTTAAAAAAAGCTGTTTGGTCTCTTCTTGCTTTTAAAAAAGCAGTTTAGAAATATAAGCACTAGCAGCTGCTAATACTCAAATGAACTGAACACTGAACAGGAGCACAGAACTGAAAGGCACTGCAATGCTGATGCAATATAACACAGAGCACAGAAACACTTCTCCCTCTATATCCACCTTGTGAATCTGCAATGAGCACATGCTGGCACTTAGTTTATATAATGGTCGTGAGGCAGGTTCCTATTGGTTGATGTGGAGGTTGCTAACCTCTGACACCTGTGGAAATGGAACTCTGATTGGCTGTGATGTGAATGAAGGGCGGGGAAAAAAATCGCGCGATATTGCTATTGCCGAATATTCGCATTGCGAATATTCGGCAGCATAAAAGGATCACATGCGCTACTCGGCCCAGGGTCCCTCTAATCATACCACCATTGCTTTTACACGTCGATGGAGATCACTAGCATGTGATCTGTGTTAAAAAAAATTTGAGAAAAATCCGAATATTCGACATTGCGAATATTCGGCACAATATTCGAGATATTGCGCGATTTCTCGAATATGCAATATTCGAGCCGAATATTCGCAATTCGAATATTCGTGAGCAACACTAATAAATATCACCTGGTTTGTTAGCACTATACATTTTGCGCAAATCAATCAATATACGCTTATTGGGATTTGGGTTAAATGAGAGTTCTTTGACCATAAGTGAAAGCTTTAACACAATAACAAAAAAATATTGGTATATAGTAAAGTAGGCCTAGACCAGTGTTTCTCAATTCCAGTCCTCACGCCCCCCCAACAGGTCATGTTTTCAGGATTTCCCTCAGATGAAAAGGCTGTGGGGATTACCAAGGCAGTGAAACTGATCAAATCACCTGTGCAAAATAATGGAAATCCTGAAAACCTGACCTGTTGGGGGGGTGTGAGGACTGGAATTGAGAAACACTGGCCTAGACTAATACACACAATCTATCTATTTGTACAGGGAAAGGGTAAAAATCATAGATTACAAACAGGAGGACTTAAAAGACATAAGACAGAGATATTTAGTTACAAGTAAAAGGCAGACCTTTCCCATAGTAACCATTTCCACAAAGGTTCCATTCTGATGGCTGCTCTACCATAAAGTGTGTGTTTCCCTTCCCTCTTGTCTGTGTATATCATTACAAGCTGATGCCTCATTGGTTGACATGGCCTGGCTCTAAATGGTGGGCCCCTCTAATCATGGGTAAGGACAGACTCGGCCACAACTAAAATAATGGTTTATGTGTAATCTCCTTTAATATTTAGAACTTTTGGATTTGCCTTCTGAAATAAATTAAAAAAAACATTGAGAGGAAAAGAAAATCTTTTTTTTTCAATAGTCCCATAACAATAGTATGAAAGTCCAAAATGCCTAACTGGTCATGTTACCTTTACTTCTGAGACAGCCTTCCATGGTGATTCCAATTGGATACAGCATACAATAATGGCCGTTGCACCAGATTTCCTGGCTTTCTGAGATTATACTTTATGCTAAAACAGTTCCAGGAGGATGGTCAACATCATTCAAAGGTGTTGGTTATAAGGGACAAAGGGAAGTCCTGTGGGGAAATATTGGACAAGAAGGTTGGATGGCTTTGAAGAACTCGACCTGAAAAGCATCTTCCCTGAGTACAGATTCTTTGCCACTTAACAATTTGCAATGGGATCAAAGTTTGGTCTGAACAAGACTGAACTTTGGCTTTTAGGGCATTCAGATAAATATGTATTTGTTTGGTGGGAGCTTAACATCATGTACTGTGTAGTTATATATACAGTGCCTTGAAAAAGTATTCATAGCCCTTAAAATGTTCCACATTTTTTCATGTTACAACCAAAAATGTAAATGTATTTTATTGGGAGTTTATATGATAGGCCAACACACTTGTGAAGTAGGAGGAAAATGATAAATGGTTTTGATTTTTTTTTTTTTTACAAATAAATATCTGAAAAGAGTGGTGGGCATTTGTAGTCAGCCCCCAGAGTCAATACTTTGTAGAACCACCTTTTTCTGCAATTAGAGCTGCAAGTCTTTTTGAGTATTTCCCTACCAGCTTTGCACATCTAAAAAGTGATTTTTTTTTTCATTCTTCTTTGCAAACTAGCTCAAGCTCTCTTAGATTGGATTGTGTCGCATCTGTAAACTTTTCAAGTTTTCAAGTCTTGCCACAGATTCTCAATTGGATTTAGGTGTGGACTTTGACTGGGCCATTCTAACACTTGACTATGCTTTGATCTAACCCATTCCATTGTAGCTCTGGCTGTATGTTTAGGGTTGTTATCCCACTTGAAGGTGAACATCTGCCCCAGTCTCAAGTCTTTTTCAGAATCTAACAGATTTTCTCTTTTAAAATTGCCCTGAATTTGGCTCCATTCATCTTCCCATCAACTCTGATCAGCTTCTCTGTCCCTGCTGAAGAAAAGCACCTCCATAACATGATGCTGCCACCACCATGTTTCCATGATCCTGCCACCACCATGATGCTGCCACGCATAGCATTTTTCTTTTAGGACAATTGGTTCAATTTTGGTCTCATCTGACAAGAGCACCTTCTTCCACATGTTTGCTGTGTCCCCATATGGCTTCTCGCAAACTGCAAATGGGACTTTTTATGGCTTTCTTTCAACAATAACTTTCTTCTTGTCACCCTTCCATAAAGGCCAGATTTGTGGAGTACACTGTGAACAGTTTCTCCCACCTGAGATGTGGCTCTCTGAAGCTCCTCCAGAGTTACCATGAGCCTTTTGGCTGATTCTCTGACTAATGCTCTCATTGCCTGGCCTGTCAGTTTTGGTGGACAGCCATGTCTTGGTAAGTTTTCATAATCTGTGCTACACTCTTTCCACTTTTGGCTGATGAATTGAACAGTGCTCTGTGAGATTTTGACAGTTTGGGATATTGTTTATAACCTAATTCTACTAAAACTTCTCCACAACTTTATCCTTATCTGGTGTGTTCCTTGGACATGATAATGCTGTTTTTTTTCACTAAGGTTCTCTAACAAACCACTGATGGCTTCACAGAACAGCTGTATTTATACTGAGAATAAATTACACACAGGTGGACTTTATTTACTAATTAGGTGACTTCTGAGGGCAATTGGTTCCACTAGATTTTAGTTATCAGAGTAAAGGTGGCTGATTACAAATACACATCGCACTTTTCAGATATTTCATTGTAAAAAAAAAAAAAATGAAAAACATTTATCATTTTCCTTCCACTTCACAATTATGTGCCACTTTGTGTTGGCCTGTCCCAATAAAATACATTTAAGTTTTTAGTTGTACCAGTACAAAATGTGGAACATTTCAACAGATCTGAATATCTCTTCAAGGCACTGTATGTATATATATATATATATATATATATATATATATATATATATATAGACAGATATATATATATATATATATATATATATAGTCACACACACATGGTTGTTGGGGACGCTGGCAGGTGCAGTAAGCAAGGGGACAGGGATAGTCTAATAAAAAATAAATAAAAACTCTGTGGTTTCCATTGTTGTGATTGTTTAGTCATTTAGTTGTGTCTGACTCTTTGTGGCTTCTTAGACCATAGGGCGCCAGGCTTTTCTGTCCTCTACTGACTCCCAGAGCTTGCTTAACTTCATGTTAATTGTTTCGATGATACTATTTATTAATTTTGTTTTCTGTCATCCTCTTCTCCTTTGTCCTTCCATGTTTCCCAGGTGGCCAAAGTATTTGACTTTTAGCTTCAGGATTGGTCCTTCCACTGAATATTTAGGGTTGAATTCCTTCAAGATTGACTGGTTTGATCTTCTTGCCATCCAAGGGACTTTTAGGAGTCTTCTACAACACCATAGTTTAAAAGCATACATTCTTTGGTGTTCAGCCTTGCTTATGGTCCAACTTTCACAGCCAAAGGTTGCTCTGGGAATACCATAGTTTTGACTATAAAGCTCTTTGTCGGTAGGGTGATGTCTCTGCTTTTTGTAACGTTGTCTAAGTTTGCCTCCCAAGAAACAATCATCTTTTAATTACATGGCTACAATCACCGTCTGACGTGATCTTGGAGCCTAAGAAGATAAAATCTGTCACTGTTTCCGTGTCGTCTCCTTTTATTTGCCAAGGAGTGATGGGGTGGTGTGCCATGATCTTATTTTTCTTAATGTTCAGGCCAGCTTTTGTGCTCTCTTCTGTCACCTTCATTAAGAGACTCCATAGTTTTTCTTTACTTTCTGCCATTAGTGTGTCTACGTATCTCAGGTTGTTGATATTTCTCCTGGTGATCTTAATTCCAGGTTGTGATTCATCCATCCATTCATTTTGCATGATGTACTTGGCATAAAAAGTTAAATAAGTAGAGCGATAATATACATTTTTGCCACACTCCTGTCTCAATTTTGAACCAGTGAGTTGTTCCATGACCTGTTCTCACTGTTGTTTCTTGACTTGCATACAGGTTTTTCAGAAGACATTATTTGGCACATCTTGTTGTGATCCACACAATTAAATGGTTTATTGTAGTCAATAAAGCAGAAGTAGATATTCTATTGTAACTCCCTTGCTTTCTCCACGATCTAGCGAATGTTAGCAATTTGATCTCTAGTTCCTCTGCCTCCTCAAAATCCAGCTTGTATGTGTGGTAGCTCTTGGTTCACATGCTGCTGAAGCCTAGCTTGTAGAATTTTCAGCAAACCTTGCTAGCATGTAAGATGAGTGTGATCGTAAGATAGTTTGAATTTTCTTTGGTGCTGCCCTTTTGTATTGAAATGTAAATGTTCATCATCCAGTCCTGTGCCCATTGTTGAGTTTTTCCAAATTTGTTGGCATATTGAGTGCAGCAATTTAACAGCATCATCATTTAGGATTTAAAAAAAACTCAGCTGGGATACCATCAGTTCTGCTAGCTTTGTTATTAGCAATACGTTCTAAGGCCCACTTGACTACACTCTCCAGAATGTTTGGTTCAAGATTAGTGACTGCATCATCATGGTAATATGGGACATTCAGATCTTTTTGTATAGTCCTTCTGGGAATTTTGAACTATAGGTCACATTTTAAAACATTTAAGCCATTACTCAGAGTACATAAAGTGTGTATGAGATATGAAAAACACACACACATAGGGATATACCCATGGCTCACCTCTATAAGGGAATCTCCCACTGACAGCTCTGGGAGCTGATGGACATCCTGTAGCTACTAGAACTGGGGAACTGCCACTCTGGAGGGACACACAAAGACTCATCAATCACTATGAGATACTTATAAAAATTTACATAATTCAAGAGACTAATTTTGAGGTCGATTTTTCGATGCAATGTGTAAGGCTGAGCTTTTTTGTGTCCTTTAGAGTCATCAGAAAGCTGATGTTCTTATCTACAGGCTGTTACCTGTTGGCTGCCAGTGGCAAATATCCCATACTCAAATCATAATTTTCCTTGAACATAATAAAATAAAGGGCAAAAAACACCATGGCCCAGATTCACAGAGCGATTACACCTGCGCAACAGGAGATGCGCGTGCGTAAGTCTAAATGTGCGCGTGCGTTTCGATGCACGGCATCCCCAAAACGAGATACGCAAGAAATCGACTTTTTTTTGTCCAGCGTAATTTCGTTAGACAGGCGCATCCGTCCGCGCAAAACTGTGCTAGACAGACCATTGATTTGCTAGTCAAATATGCTAATGAGGGACTTACGGGGATCCACAAAAGAACGTTAGGCTACGCAGTGTGCGCAACAGCAAAATGTCCTGTCTAAAATTAGACCATATAAAAGCTGGTCTAAAAAGAGAAAAAAGTCTACATTTTAGATAAAGCAACACTGTTAGTGAGGAGCTCAGCAGTCACATGTGTTGCACAACAATCTGTATGCCAACATGCCAGGGGCATCGTCGCGCATAGCTATACTACTGACTTTAGATGAGCAAAGAAGGAGGAGGGCACGGATAGACCTGTTTGGCATGAGTGATTCTGAGGTGTATCGCATCTTCAGATTCACCCCTCATGCCATCCTGGAATTAACCACAACCCTGCAGGAGGACATCTCCAGCCCAACACAACGCTCACATGCAGTGCAGCCACTGGTCAAGGTCATGGCAACACTCCATGTCCTTGCCAGTGGCTCTTTTCAGCGTACAAGTGGAGTGGTGGCTGGGATGTCACAATCCTCCATGAGCAGATGTGTGCACCAGGTTGTTCCTGCAATCCTCAGACGCATGGCCAACCAAATCATCAAACCCACCACTGAGGACCTGCGGCTGAAGGCAATGACAGATTTCTACAGAATTGCCAGATTCCCACGCACCATCGAGGCCATTGATTGCACACATGTGGCACTCCAGCCCCCCCTGGAGACAGAGCACATGTACTGCAATCGGAAGCATTGGCATTCCATCAACGTACAGGTGATAGTCGATGCCCAAGGCCTCATATGGCACGTCCGTGCCAAACACCCAGGGTCCAGCCATGACAGCTACATATACAATAAAAGCCACATCCGAATGGAATTCGATCAGAACGTGTATGGGGCCACCTGGCTGGTTGGTGAGTGACATGGGTGGCAGGCATGACTGTACCCCCCCATGATGCACACATCACAAGGGGCACATGCATGACTAACATCCTCCTGTCTTTTCCCTTACAGGTGACTCTGCATATGCACTGGGACCCCATCTCATGACTCCTATCCGGAACCCCAAAACCCCAGGAGAGGAAAGATACAATCAAGCACATGCCCAAACACGAGCAGTGGTGGAACGCACCTTTGGCCTCCTGAAGTCACGTTTCCGATGCCTGGATAAGTCTGGGGGTACCCTCTTGTATTCCCCAAACTTCGTGTGCCAGATCATCGGTGCATGTTGCATGCTGCACAACTTCGCAGTGAGAAAGGGCCTGCAGATTGACCTACGTGATGACCTGACCCCTGAACCAGACAATCCCCCCCTAACCGAGGGTCCCCCGTCTTCTGAGGGAAGAGCAGCCAGGAGACAGCTCACATTGGGCATCTTTGCACGTTAAACACATACATTAATCATGGCACAATGAGAATGCATGCATGCACACCACTGTGGTCCCTAGCACACACACCCCACATCCTCATCAAATTGGATTGGCACCAGTCCACCATGCAGGACTTGTGGGCAGCAACGCCACGCCAAGGCTCCAATTATGTCACTGTACATTCATACACCATTCACACGGACCTGGGGATCACTTCTCCCTGGTCCTGGGGAAATTGAGGGTGACACCCCTTTTCTGGCAGGAATGTCACCCCCACATTCAAACAGCATTCACAACCCCAAAAAAAAAAATGACCAGCAAAATCAAAAAATTTCCAGCAAAAACAAAACAAAAAAAGGGTAAAAAAGAAATAGTGCCCTTGATGTGAGCCACGCCTGGGGCGCCCCCGGCCACGGCCCCGGCTCCTCAGGGGAGACTCATGGGGAGGGGGAAAACCGGGGAAGGAGGAGCAGCCCCTGATCTCTGCCCACCTGGCGGCCTGCCCTCCAAGGCCACGGCTATTCTGTCCAGGGCACCACCTAGTGTTGCCGTGTTGGCCTGGATAGCCTGGGTGAGGGCCCTCACATCCTGCCCAACGCCTGCTGATGTAGTCTGCAGGTCGTTAAGGCAGTTTGTGAAAGCCCGGGAGTGGGAGTCCAGGTTCCCCAGCGTATCCTTGATGGAGGACAGGCTCTCCTCCATCCGCACCAATGTCTGGCTGACCTGTCCCAGATGGTGGGTCTAGAGGAACTGGTCCCTTCTCAGAGTGGCGGGCAGGAGATCGGCCATCCCCCTGGTCTTCTGGGTCGCCTTCTTGCCTCCAGCTGATGCTTGTGGCCGGGGAGAAGGGGAGGCCCTTGGGAGAGGAGCCATGTTGGGGGAGGAGGGGGGGGCTCCCCCTTAGGGAGGGCTGGCTGCTGCCAGCCACAGGGGAACGGTCCTCCAACAACAATAGGCCAGTGCCTGACATTGACTCCTCCTCAAACTCCTCCTCCTCAACCTCCTCCTTCTCCTCTTCAACCTCCTCCGCGGACTCCGGCCTTGTCGGGGGGGCCTCATTAGGCTGCTGTCCTGGGGATGGTGCGGTCAGGCCAGATGGCCCTGCATCCTCCTGCACATCTGTGGATGACACAAAACATTCACAGGTTGGAGGATCCACACACTTGCCACAGATTCCCTTTCACCCCCTCCCCCACACATGCTACACACCTGTGCCCCCCTCCTGTGCCCCTGGCATGGGCAAGCATTTTGGCCAACTTCTTTTTGACCAGACGCCGGAGGTCATTAATCTTTTTGTCAATCCCAGACCGGTTCCGTGTCTCCCCCTCCCCCGCTGAATTGACCTGCTCAGTGATGATGTCCAAAATCTCCCTCCTCCTGGCCGGGGTGGTGTTGGCACTGTCCGGGCCGTGGAGGAAACGCCCATAATCGCTAATGGCCCGGGCAAGAATTCTTTTTTCCCCCAAAGTAAAATTTAGTTTTCGCTTTCTCTTTGTCATACTGAAAAAAAACACTCCCGGGGCGTGGCCTGGCATCGGAGCGAGATGGCAGCTCAGTGAGAGAGCTCCGCTGTCCAGACCCTCAGACGTGCTTACAATTAGCTGATTCCCTCAGTTCCTGAACGCCACGATGTCGGGTAAGAACCAGCAGAACACCCGCTCTCAGATGGATCCTTCCACGCAGCTGAGCAAAACGATTCCGGCGATGTTCCGCTCTGCTCCGTCGGACACGCAGGCCACATCTCAAGCTGCGGACTTGAGTAGGGAGCCGCTGCCGCCATCCTCCTCTGCCTCATCCGGACTGCCTCAAGGTACGGCACCCCCTTACACCTCGCACCCGCTATGCATGGCGGATCTACAACAAGTAGCCCTGGACATAAAAACTGCCATGTTTGCTGCGATGGCAGATCTAAAGGGGGAGATCAGAGCGATCTTATCCCGGGTGGAGCACGTGGAGGCGGCTGCCATGACACACGGGGCGGCTATCCATCAAGTGCAGAGGGCCTCTAACTCACATGCACACCATCTCATAGATATGCATAGACATCTGGAGGACCTGGATAACAGAGGACGCAGGCGGAACCTGCGCGTCCGGGGGGTCCCAGAATCGGTGGAAGGGACCCAACATGTACAACAAGCAGTATGGGCTATCTTTAATACCCTGCTGGGAAGGCCGCTAGATGCCCCTGTGGAGATGGAGAGGTGTCATAGGGCCCTCCGGCCCAAAGGCAGGGACACAGACCCACCCAGGGATATAGTCTGTTGTTTGGTGAATTTTGTACAAAAAGAGGAAATTCTACGCCTTGCTCGTAACCAGGCTAATTTGGAATACGAAGGGGCCCGCATTCAATTGTACCAGGACCTGTCAGCTATCACCCTGCAACACAGGCGTGACCTGAGACCCCTACTGCAAATTCTGCGTGACAGGCACATAATGTACAAATGGAAGTTCCCGTTTTGCCTCCAGGCCACAGCTGGAAACAGAACTGCTTCACTGAGGACACCTCAAGACCTGCGCCAATTCTGTGATACGCTGGGCATCCCTGTTGCCAATGTACCTAATTGGTACGGGGCGTTCTTCCAACCTGAACCCTGGATTCCCACCCGGCTAGATGACACCACGAGATCGCAGAGAAACAGACAAAGGCGACGCAGATCTTCTGACGTTTCCCCGCCTGGGTATCGGGGTGATATGGACACGGAAGAGAGCCCTCGCGTGTCGCCGTCCTCTGTGCGACGGCGAACGGAGAACTGAGACCCATTACCAAGATGTGGTAAGCTGACCCTGTCTACTGCGATGTGATCCCCCCTCTAAGCTCCCAAGTACATTGACTGCCACCATTTCAACACCGGGTCACACCGGTTGTGTTCTATGCTGACCGTCCCCCCTCCCTTTTTTTTTTTTTTTTGCCTGTCCTTACCTGCTGCCATCAGCCTGTGAGGGCATTGAAGGAAGCCTATGTCAGCACACAGGATTTTTGACAACATTGAGTAGATCTCATCCCATACCCCAGGGCTTTGGTGGGAGGGATGCCTGATCAGGGAGGTGTGCTCTTAGCTCCCGGGCTTTTGATCCCGTCTAGCTTGCATACATCACCTACTCTGGGCAGGAACGGTAAACTTTTTGGCTGACAGATGTGTGACTGATCTATGTCCAGGTAATGCCAGGCAATCGTCCTGATGATCTTCTATAGCTCGCAAAGACTAATGCAGAGCTCTGTTGTCAGTGTTAGACTGAAAAGGGCTTATGTGATGCACACCTTTGGTACTGAACATGCTAGATGTCATAGAGGTGCCCTGGCATCCCCTTCCCTCACCCTCTCCCCCCTCTCCCTCCTCCTTACCCTCTCCCCTTTGCCTTCCCTTGACCCCCTCTCCCCACCATGACCCTACCCCTTTCCCATGAGTATGGGGTCCGGGCTCTGACTAGGCTACAAGAGTCTCTATGCTTCAGGTAAATGAGGGGGGGAGGTTCTTGTTCAGATGTGGGGATCACTCATTGTTATTGGGCAATACGGCCTCTTCAGTTTTGTTTTATAGATGTTTGAGGTGGTTGCTAGCTGTGGCCCTCAGGGATTCAAAGTGAGCAGGGGCGGTACACCCCAGCAACGGTTAATGGATATTGCCCTTGCAGGCGCAGGATTGCCGTTGAGGGGACTCCGATCTCGCCACAGGCGTCCTGTGGCCAGTGGAGTCTCCCAGGGATATGAAACGCTATAATGCTCTTTGTTTACCTGGGGTTCCCTAGCTAGGGAATAGGCCCATGAAGTTTAGATTGGGATATGATGCATGACAGGGCGCATTGCTTCTCTTCAAGGTTTACTTGTGATTCAATGTTTGAGTTTTTTTTTTTTTTTTTTTCCTATTTGTTATGCTCTGTATTAAACTGACTATTGTTTGTGGGTTATGATATGCCGATGCTCTCCCTCAGAAGGGGTCTTGATGGGACTCTGTGGGGCAGGCAGAAACTCCCCACCCCCGGGTTCCTTTGGGAGGGGGGCCTAAACATACTGCTATGTATTATCCCTTTCTTCCGGAAGACCAGACGCGTGGGATCTTGGGACAATAGCAATCTCGGTTCTTATTTTTAGCCTTTTGATTAGGGGTTGGAGGGCTGGGATGGGGATGGCGAGAGCCTCCCCTCCTTATAGCATACGGTCGCAGATGGTGTGACTCCCCACCACACCTTTTGTGTATTAGAGGGTTTCATCAGGTCAACAGAGTTCTTCTTAGTCTGGGGGTCTTGGATGGTGGGTTAGATAGACACCTTCGGGTACAGGTTTATATCCCCACCTCAAGGGAGGCTGGACCCCTTGTCCCTTCCGGCACAACAATTGGTTTCCTGGTTATAAGGTTCCCTGGTTGTAAGGATCCCTTTTGTTTCTTGTAGGTAGTTGAAAACGGGGTTCAAGGTGCACAGACCATAGGATGGACTATGGGTGACCTGGAGTATTACAGTGCCGCGTCCTAGAGTAACTAGAAAGATTTGTGGTTTAGAAAAGAAAGTGGACTTTATAGGCACTAATCATAAACGTAATATAAGTGTTTTATTGATACAATACCAAAAGGATTCTGGCATTGCACTCAAAATTACAGTATAAAGTTATAAAAATACATTTAAAAAGACATATATGATTGATCACACAATAAAAATAGTGAAAAAAAAAATAAATAGTCGTTGTAAAGGAATGATCCGGTGTAGAAATCAATACAGATTGATAACTACTGTAGATATAGATATACATAAACATAAACTCTACATGTTTCGCATTTGTTGCTTCGTCAGGAGTTATGATTTTTCTAGAGAGAAAGGAAGGGACCGTCATTAGTATACAGACATACATTTATATAAAATACACAGACATTCGTGCTTAACATTAAATTATATCCTTTGTGCGTCAAAGCGCTATAGAGAGGATGCATAAAAGACCGAAGTTGCCATGGTGTCATAGAGGGGAGGGCGTACCCATAGGGGTCCATAAGGGAGGGCATGCAGGGATACACCAGGAAAAAGAGTTGTTAGGAAAGGATACCCCTATGTATAATAGTTTTTTGTGGGAACATTTAGGATAATATGTTCGCACATTATAACCAATGTGGAATGGTAATATTTAGGTGAGCTATGTTAGGGGTGAAAGTAGATATAGTGAATGCCCAGCAGAGATATATAAAGGCAGGATAATCCATGTGTGATGAACACTGAATGTGATAGTAGAGTACTTATATCGAATGGCTGCCTACCGTTCCCGCTGTTGGGTATCATAGAAAGGATTTTTGACAGTATAGATGAATATTGTCTGGAACTTGGGAGATTCCAGATGATTGAAAAACGATCCGAATAAAGCTAAAGCGGTGTGGCTTATTCTGGTGAGGAAAAAATATATATACAATATGACAAAAAATAGGAAAATGTATAATGGTATAGAACAACAGATTTTCTGTTATTCAGGTATGGGTATGAAAGAAAGAAAAAAGAAGAAAGAAGAAAGAAAAAAGAAAAACAAAAACAAATATTTTTGTTCGGAATACATACCCAAATATGTGCACCGCAGAATGTTGGTGGAGAGGGCTGAACAACTGCTTTGGTTATTATGCTTGAGCAGCTAAATCAATAACAAAGAGGAGGTGATCCCCTAGTGTTGAAGCCTGAATTCCAATTAGTAGGTAGACCAACAATAGTAGAAGGCTGCGGTGTATTCAGGAGTGTGTCTAAACAGAGAGATATAGTATAACAGATGATGCTTTAAATAAGCCACCTACTTGAAGAGATGCTATAAAAGCCTGCAGGTAGGCAGAGTGTAACATTCAGTTTCTAAAACATCATTTTTACTCACCACTCAGGCCGTTTGGTTGAATTCCCTGCTTAGAAATGGCAGACTCTATAGCTAGTTTTATCCACCCCTTATAAATGTGTATCCCGGTCACATGTGCGGTTGAGACTTCCGCATCATGTGACCCGGCCAGGTCCTGACTATCCAATCCCTAAGCAGCAGGCTTGGCAGCGTCAATCGACGCTGCACCAATGGGGTGGGTGTGAAGTTAAACATTGAGGGGAGGAGGCATGGAGGCGCTCCACCAATAGAGTGGGGCGGGGCGTGTCTCACAAACATGGCCCGTTGCGATGGTAACACCAGCGCGCATAGGGAAGTAATCCAGCATTGGCGTGAGCCTAGGGAAGGACCGTCATAGGAAGGAGGGGTGGAGGCACAAGCTCCACCAATGAGAGTCGGCGGGGCGTGTCAAGGTCTGTGGCAAGAAGCTAAGGCATAAACCAACGCCGCAAGAACACACAGACAAAGCCACCATCACATCCTAGATTTCCACAGCACAAACAAGTTGTGATGCGGTTATCTGGCCGTGCATGTCCTAACAAAGGATCCCCACAGGATACCGCAACAGTCCCCAAAGGGCACCAAGGCAACAGGTCCTAAACATCAGTTAATATAGCAAGACAGTTGATAGTGCAACATTAGTAGTACAAATAAACAAAGTGCACTAATATACGGTTGGTTGAATATAAACAAAATAATTCTATATTGTGACTGGGTATCCCAGTTCACAAAAGTCGTTTCATGATTGAAAATACAGACGTTAATGCATTACTAGATATTTATTAGCAGGGACACAGCGGAGAGGGGGAGCAGAGCTATAGAAAAAATTGGATTATTTAACTAAAGCAGTTGATTAATATATTAGTGTATACTAATAGTACCACTAAGGCATAACCAACGTGACAATGTATTATAAAAAGGATTTATATGTCTGAAGCTCATTGATTCCTGGAGGTTGGGTAGCGTTTAATCTTTCAATCCATTTGGTCTCATTTTGCAGGATTTTTTTATCCCAGTCGCCTCCTCTCGGGTCCCGCTGAATAACAGCGAGAGCAAAGAAGGAGGCTACTATCAGTGATATCAAATTATTGGATATAAATCCTACGCAATCTAATCTCACTAAACAGCAAATCAAATCCATTGCTAAACTTAAAAAGCATATGGATCTGATAATCAAACCCTCTGATAAAGGGGGAAATATTGTGTTATTAACGAACATACAATATGTCAAAATGTGTATGGATATCCTATCAAATATATCATGGTATCGCAGAATTGCTGCCATTTCAATCTCACAATATACAAATGACTATAAAAGCCTGATAGGCGAGGCCTATACTAAAGGCATAATAGATCAAGAAACCTATGACTATCTCAATGTAAAATTCCCACGGGCACCCACATTTTATGCCCTACCCAAAGTACACAAAAATAGCAAAATACCCCCTGGCAGACCTATTGTCTCCGGCATTGGGTCTCTCACGGAAAACGCTAGTAGACTGATCGACTTCTTTTTGACACCCCATGTTATACGATTACCATCTTTTGTCAAGGACACATTGGACCTTCTCCAACAAATTGAGGGGAGGCCCGTCCCTCCCGACGCCCTGCTCGTGACATTGGATGTGGAGGCCCTTTACTCCAGCATCCCTCACGAGCAGGGCGTCGGAATGGCGCGTACCTTCCTAATGGAACAAGACCACCATTCTTGGCCCTTCAATGAATTTATTTTGAAATTGCTGCAGTATATTCTGACTCGAAATTGGTTTACTTTTAACGGCTCCCACTACCTCCAGGTACAGGGCGTGGCCATGGGCACTTGTTGTGCCCCGTCCTACGCAAACCTGTACCTGGGGGGGTGGGAGCGTGACATCTTTTCAGATGAACGACTGGCTGACCTCGCCAACCAGGCGTTGGTGTGGTTACGCTATATCGATGATATATTCATAGTTTGGACAGGGACTCAGCTTGCCCTGACTTCATTTGTTAATAAACTTAATATTAACAATTACAACTTGAAATTTACGGTAAACAGCAATCCCCGTAAGATCTCCTTCCTCGATGTTGAAATCTTTATAGATGGTGACAATTGCTTGGCAACCACTCTATACCGTAAAGAAACGGCAGGAAATACTTTCCTACACTCAGCCAGTGCACATGCCATCCCACTAAAACGTAGCATACCTTATGCACAATACCTCAGATTGAGACGTAACTGCACACATGACATGGACTTTAAACACCATGCTAACTTACTAAGGGATCGCCTGCTGGCAAGAGGGTATTCCAAATCCCTCCTACGAAAGGCTTATAATAAAACCATTCAACAATCTAGGAGCTCACTCTTGCATAAAATCAAAACACAGCAGGACCCCTATGGTTCAGTCAAAATTATAACAAAACACTCTGACCAACAAGACCAGCTCAGACAGGTACTCACCAAACATTGGCATATTTTGCGGGAGGATTCTATCCTAAGCAAATATGTTGGCGAACGCCCAACAATAGTTTTCAAACGTTCAACATCCTTGAGGGACCAACTTACTTGTAGTCATTATGTCCCGACCAGACAAGACCCTCCATCTGGGAAGGGTATGTTTAAATGTGGGCATTGCGAATTCTGCCGTTATATCACCACAGGTAGTAAATTCATTCTACCTAATGGCGAATTATTACAACCCAAATTTAAAGCTGATTGCGGCACCATGGGTGTTGTTTACCTCATGACTTGTTCATGTGGGATCTACTACGTTGGGAAAACAATTCGCCCATTTCGACAACGGATTAGAGATCACATCTACTATTCGTCCAATGGAAAAATTCTGACACCTGTCAGTCGACATTTGGACCTCTACCACCGTTTCAATACATCATCTGCCTCCTTCTTTGCTCTCGCTGTTATTCAGCGGGACCCGAGAGGAGGCGACTGGGATAAAAAAATCCTGCAAAATGAGACCAAATGGATTGAAAGATTAAACGCTACCCAACCTCCAGGAATCAATGAGCTTCAGACATATAAATCCTTTTTATAATACATTGTCACGTTGGTTATGCCTTAGTGGTACTATTAGTATACACTAATATATTAATCAACTGCTTTAGTTAAATAATCCAATTTTTTCTATAGCTCTGCTCCCCCTCTCCGCTGTGTCCCTGCTAATAAATATCTAGTAATGCATTAACGTCTGTATTTTCAATCATGAAACGACTTTTGTGAACTGGGATACCCAGTCACAATATAGAATTATTTTGTTTATATTCAACCAACCGTATATTAGTGCACTTTGTTTATTTGTACTACTAATGTTGCACTATCAACTGTCTTACTATATTAACTGATGTTTAGGACCTGTTGCCTTGGTGCCCTTTGGGGACTGTTGCGGTATCCTGTGGGGATCCTTTGTTAGGACATGCACAGCCAGATAACCGCATCACAACTTGTTTGTGCTGTGGAAATCTAGGATGTGATGGTGGCTTTGTCTGTGTGTTCTTGCGGCGTTGGTTTATGCCTTAGCTTCTTGCCACGGACCTTGACACGCCCCGCCGACTCTCATTGGTGGAGCTTGTGCCTCCACCCCTCCTTCCTATGACGGTCCTTCCCTAGGCTCACGCCAATGCTGGATTACTTCCCTATGCGCGCTGGTGTTACCATCGCAACGGGCCATGTTTGTGAGACATGCCCCGCCCCACTCTATTGGTGGAGCGCCTCCATGCCTCCTCCCCTCAATGTTTAACTTCACACCCACCCCATTGGTGCAGCGTCGATTGACGCTGCCAAGCCTGCTGCTTAGGGATTGGATAGTCAGGACCTGGCCGGGTCACATGATGCGGAAGTCTCAACCGCACATGTGACCGGGATACACATTTATAAGGGGTGGATAAAACTAGCTATAGAGTCTGCCATTTCTAAGCAGGGAATTCAACCAAACGGCCTGAGTGGTGAGTAAAAATGATGTTTTAGAAACTGAATGTTACACTCTGCCTACCTGCAGGCTTTTATAGCATCTCTTCAAGTAGGTGGCTTATTTAAAGCATCATCTGTTATACTATATCTCTCTGTTTAGACACACTCCTGAATACACCGCAGCCTTCTACTATTGTTGGTCTACCTACTAATTGGAATTCAGGCTTCAACACTAGGGGATCACCCCCTCTTTGTTATTGATTTAGCTGCTCAAGCATAATAACCAAAGCAGTTGTTCAGCCCTCTCCACCAACATTCTGCGGTGCACATATTTGGGTATGTATTCCGAACAAAAATATTTGTTTTTGTTTTTCTTTTTTCTTTCTTCTTTCTTCTTTTTTCTTTCTTTCATACCCATACCTGAATAACAGAAAATCTGTTGTTCTATACCATTATACATTTTCCTATTTTTTGTCATATTGTATATATATTTTTTCCTCACCAGAATAAGCCACACCGCTTTAGCTTTATTCGGATCGTTTTTCAATCATCTGGAATCTCCCAAGTTCCAGACAATATTCATCTATACTGTCAAAAATCCTTTCTATGATACCCAACAGCGGGAACGGTAGGCAGCCATTCGATATAAGTACTCTACTATCACATTCAGTGTTCATCACACATGGATTATCCTGCCTTTATATATCTCTGCTGGGCATTCACTATATCTACTTTCACCCCTAACATAGCTCACCTAAATATTACCATTCCACATTGGTTATAATGTGCGAACATATTATCCTAAATGTTCCCACAAAAAACTATTATACATAGGGGTATCCTTTCCTAACAACTCTTTTTCCTGGTGTATCCCTGCATGCCCTCCCTTATGGACCCCTATGGGTACGCCCTCCCCTCTATGACACCATGGCAACTTCGGTCTTTTATGCATCCTCTCTATAGCGCTTTGACGCACAAAGGATATAATTTAATGTTAAGCACGAATGTCTGTGTATTTTATATAAATGTATGTCTGTATACTAATGACGGTCCCTTCCTTTCTCTCTAGAAAAATCATAACTCCTGACGAAGCAACAAATGCGAAACATGTAGAGTTTATGTTTATGTATATCTATATCTACAGTAGTTATCAATCTGTATTGATTTCTACACCGGATCATTCCTTTACAACGACTATTTATTTTCTTTGTTCACTATTTTTATTGTGTGATCAATCATATATGTCTTTTTAAATGTATTTTTATAACTTTATACTGTAATTTTGAGTGCAATGCCAGAATCCTTTTGGTATTGTATCAATAAAACACTTATATTACGTTTATGATTAGTGCCTATAAAGTCCACTTTCTTTTCTAAACCACAAATCTTTCTAGTTTCTTGTAGGTAGCCCAGCCGGGCTTGGACTGCCTCCGGTTTGGTTTTGAGATCCCTTATTAGGGGGTTTATATACAGTATATATATCCCCCTTTTTTTTTTTTTCTTCTTCCTCTTCCTTTTCCTTCCCCTTTTCTACTCTTCTTCTTCCTCCACTCCCTGCCTTCTGCCCTCTCCATCTAATAAAATATTCATCAGGTATAGATTCTCATGGCCTCCGTACTGCAATCCGCGGCTCCTCTGTCGCTCAAGGTCCTATCGGTCAACGCCAAAGGCCTGAATCTCCCTGAGAAACGCTCCAGTTTTCTAGCAGTAGCTCGTCGACGCAGGGCACATGTCGTCTTTTTCCAAGAAACTCACTTCAAATCTAACAATATTCAGCGTCTAACCAATAAATGGTACCCCGAGGCTTTCCATGCGACTTGTGCTGATTCCAAGACAAAGGGGGTAGCGATCTTGCTCGCAAAATCGTTGGCTTTTCGCCTCACAGACCAGATGGTAGATCCCGGAGGTAGATTCCTCTTCCTTAAGGGGTTCTGGAAAGATAGACCGGTGACGCTTGCAACCGTGTACTGCCCTAACTCCAAACAGGTCTCTTTTCTACGAGATACGCTTACGAAACTTACCTCTTTCAAATCGGGCCTTGTAATCCTCGGAGGGGACTTCAACATGGCCCTTGATCCGAACCTTGACACGTCCACGGGTACCTCGTCCCTCTCGTTCGCGGCTCTGCGTCAAGCGAAATTAGGCCTTGCCTCGCTAGCACTACATGACACGTGGCGCACCCTGAACCCTAGTGGGAAGGATTATACATTCTTCTCATCTCCCCACCAACGGTACTCGAGACTCGATTATATTTTCCTCTCCCAAAGCGATCTCTCGTACCTGCATGATGCGACAATTGAAAATTTGGTACTATCCGACCATCACCCGGTAACCCTTACCTTACGCTTCCCGCAGAGGGAATCCACCACGAAAATGTGGAGACTAGACGCCTCCCTTCTTACGGACCTAGCAGACGTTAGTACCCTTCAACAAGCAATTAGGGAGTACTTCCTGCACAATGATACGCCAGATGTGTCGCCTTTGGTTCAGTGGGAGGCACATAAATGTGTCATACGGGGACACATGCTATCAATAGCGGCGAGAAAGAAAAGGGAATATCAGGCCCTTATTCAGGAACTCACCAACAAAATTTCTAGCTTGGAATCAAAACATAAAGGTTCTCTGGCACTGGAGGTAGCGGCGGAATTAGCAGAGACTAGGACGCTTTTACGTAATGAACTTTACAAAAAAGCGCACAAGCGCATGATGTTATCTCAGAAATTGTTTTTTGAACTGGGGAACAAACCAGGAAGACTTTTGGCTCGGTTCACGCAGAAACGGGTCCTCGCTTCCACTATTCACCATGTCAGAGATAAACAAGGACGAATTCATACTAAGTCGGAGGACATTGCGCGTCAATTCCGGGAATACTACAACACATTATATAATATTAGGTCAACGGAGGATGGGGTGGGCTCAGCGGTCACCAGGGAATCCCTGATTAAAGATTTCTTACACAGATACAGCCCTCGGGCACTATCTGTGGAAGACCAGCAAACCTTAGAGTTACCGCTGACTTCGGAGGAATGGGTGGAAGCCCTGAAAGCCACCAAGCCGGGCAAGAGCCCGGGACCAGATGGCTTGACGGCACAATACTACAAATGCTTTTCCGATCTGCTAGCGCCGGGTTTCCTCAAAGCTTTTAACTCTCTAGCAGGTGCCTCTCACGATTCCCGCACCCTACTGGAAGCGTATATTTCGGTAATACCTAAGGAGGGCAAGGATCCCTCGGATGTAGCAAACTACAGGCCGATTTCGCTCCTTAACCACTTAAGGACCCCCGCACGCACATATACGGCCACAACATGGCTCGTACAGGCACAAGGGCGTAAATTTACGTCCCCGCCTGAGTGCGGTTCGGGGGTCCCATCGGGACCCCCTCCGCGGCGTGCGGGGGTCTCCCTACCTCTGGGAGCGATCCGGGATCTGCGGGCGGATGTCCGTGTTTTCTGCCCCCCCCGCGATCGCTCCCAGCCAATGGGAGCGCGCTCCCAGCCTGTCACTTCCTCCTCCTGTGTTTATACAGGAAGGAGGAAATGATGTATTCTCTCATCGCAGCGCTGTTTCCCAGCGCTGCTGATGAGAGAAGACATGACAAGTAAGTGTGCACCAACACAACACTGACACACACTCACATAGGCATATTAACCCCTTGTGATCGCCCCCCCCACCCCCCTGTCACAGTGTTACTGAATGCAGTGATTTAATCACTGCATTTAGTGTCAGTGTGACAGGCACTGTAAAAAACAGTTAGTGTTAGGTTCAGGATAGCCCCCCCCACCCCCCTAATAAAGTTTTAACCCCCTGATCACCGCCCTAGTTAACCCTTTCACTCCCTATTGCCAGCGTCACTAAGCGATCATTTTTCTGATCGCTGTATTAGTGTCGCTGTTCCCGCTAGGTAGCTATTTTTTTTTATTGCGATTTTTTTTTTTTACTAAAGACATGTGGCTAAATAAATTTTGGCCTAAATGTTTGACTAAAATTTAGTTTATTTGATTTTTTTTTAACAAAAAGTAAAAAATAGTGTTTTTTTTCCAAAAATGTCGCTCTATTTTTGTATATAGCGCAAAAAATAAAAATCGCAGAGGTGATCAAATACCACCAAAAGAAAGCTCTATTTGTGGGAAGAAAAGGACGCAAATTTTGTTTGGGAGCCACGTCGCACGACCGCGCAATTGTCTGTTAAAGCGACGCAGTGCCGAATCGCAAAAACACCTTGGGTCATTTACCAGCGTATTGGTCCGGGTCTTAAGTGGTTAATGTGGATGTAAAGATTTTTTCTAAAATTCTGGCGACACGGCTAGCCTTCTATGTACCGACCTGGGTGGGTCTTGATCAGGTAGGGTTTGTCCCGGGCAGAGAGTCCAGGGACAACACCCTCAAAGCCCTCGACTTGCATCACTGGATAACTTCCACGAGAAGTGAAGGGTTCTTCCTTTCATTGGACGCGGAGAAGGCCTTTGACCGAGTGGCCTGGGACTACATGCACTCGGTCCTGGAGGCACTCGGTCTAGGCACACGATTGAGGTCAATGGTGGGGGCACTTTATTCAACACCGCGTGCCAGGGTAAGAGTAAATGGCCACTTATCAGAGGCCTTCTCCATCCATAATGGCACCAGACAGGGATGCCCTCTTTCGCCCTTACTCTATATCCTCACCCTGGAACCTCTCCTTCGCTGCATTAGGGCTCAGCCTGACATATCAGGATTTAAGGTACTCCAAAAGGAATACAAGCTTGCGGCCTTCGCCGATGATATCTTGCTCTTTCTCTCCTCCCCCTTGGTATCCCTGCCTAACCTTCTACAAGTGTTCCAACAATTCCGATATATCTCTCACCTTAAGATTAACTTTTCCAAGTCATATGCCCTAAATATCTCCCTGCCCTCGTCGCTAGTCCTCCATTGCCAGAAGAGCTTCCCCTTTCGATGGAAGACTGATGATATTCCTTACCTGGGCATTAGGCTTCCGGGTAAGCTATCAGACCTTTATGAGAAGAATTTTGCACCTGAGTTGAAAGCCATGCAACAAGACCTTCTGCGATGGGACTCTCCCACTATTTCTTGGTTTGGTAGGGCCGCCATCTTGAAAATGTCGGTGCTGCCCCGAATTTTATATAAACTGCAGACGATTCCAATCGCCCTCCCACCCTCCTTCTTTGCAACCTACAAGAGGATGTGTAGGAAGTTCTTGTGGGGGTCTAAAGCTCCCAGAATTAGCTGGATGAAGCTGGTGCTGCCTAAAGCAGAGGGAGGTATTGGCCTCCCGGACCTGCACAGGTATTATTGGGCGACACATCTCGCGAGGGTAGTGGATTGGCGAGTTCACGCCCGATGTAAAGACTGGGTTCATTTGGAAAACCGGGCGATAGGAGAAGACCTGGGGAAAATTCCCTGGATTTCTAGGAGGCATTGGAGGTCTAACGTCTTATCTCATACACTAATAGGGGCTACCTTGTTGGCATTCACAAAGGCCTGTGATAGGTTTGGAGTCTCAACAACGGAATGCGGATTGACCCCGCTTAGGGGTAACCCGGATTTCGTCCCAGGACAGGATGGGGGATACTTGAGGCATGAGTGGCCGCATGATGAGATTCTGGCCAAACATTTCTTCTCCAAGGATGAATTTGTATCCCTGAAAGACCTCGAGAAGAGGTCTCTGACCAAGAGGTTTCCTTTGTTTGCCTATTTCCAAGTGAGGCACTTCCTGAATGACCCGAAGGTTAGAGGGTCTTTTACAAAATCGCCCACGACCTTTGAATCACTATGCTTAAGTGAGTCACCCCAACGACATGTTATTTCGATCCTATATGCGTCCATGTTTAGAGGACCCTTTGCCTCTGTGCAGGCGGAGCAGGCCTCCTGGGAGGCCAAACTGGATAGATCGATTTCGGCGACAGATTGGGACAAGGTGAACTGGTTCATCTTCAAGGGCTCATTGAACGTGGGCATACAGGAAAATGGTTACAAGATTAGGACACGGTGGTATAGGACGCCGGATGTGGTACACAAATTCTGCCCTACGGTCTCAGATCAATGCTGGAGATGTGGACGAGCTTTGGGCACCTTCCTCCACATTTGGTGGGAGTGCCCACTAATTCGACCATATTGGCAGAAGGTTCATGACGTGATAACGGCAGTTTCTTCGCTACCCCTGGAGTTTTCATCAGCACAATATCTACTTCACCTTTCCGTTGTCCCCAAAAAACGATATCGCAATTCTGTAGCAATACATATGGTTAACGCTGCTAGATTATGTGTTCCTGTACACTGGAGAGCTACGGTACCACCGACCGTAAAAGAGTGGGTGGCGCGCGTTGACCGGCTTGCAGCGATAGAGGAACTGATATATACAGCCCGAGATGACATTACAAAGTTCACTTTTATTTGGAGTGAGTGGTTTAAATTCCGAGGCTCAGCAGAATACCAAGCCCTGACCCAGAATCCGAATGGGTCTGGACGTAGCGAAATTGCCTGACTGGCGTCTGCCTTTCTTATGCACCCTTAACCTGTGAATGTACAGGTCAATAGAACATGGACGGCGAGGGTAGAGGGCCCCCCACTTCACTCCCCATTAGGCGGTGAGTTGACACCTCTTCCCCCCCTCCATTCTCTTTTTCTTCTTTCCCTCCCCCCTCTCTCTCTCTTCTTTCCCTTTTCTGGTTATCCTTTGCTCTCCCTCTTTTTTTTTCTTTTTTTTCTTGACCTCTTTTCTGTCAATGTTAAGGGACTTGGGTGGGAGGGTCGGTCTCCCGCCCACCCCCCTCATTCATCCTTTTCCATGTGAGAGGATTCATGCGACAGATAAGGGACTGGGTACTGCTACCATGAATCGGGGCTAGCATGAGGTCATACGGGCCTGACAGGTCGTCCATATAGAGGGTTTTCCTAGAGATTTCTATGTTGCACATTGCCCTTAAGAAACACATATGGGACTTGGTTGCTGTCGCTAAGTGTTACAGTAGTACTTGCTTGGGGCCCCTCTCTTGGGACCTTGGCCTATGTCCCTATGGTACACATTAGACTGTGGGGTTATCTCTGTATTCTTATGTTATTTTTTTTTTTGATGGTGCTGTTTGATGTATACAGTTATCACCTTGTATTTTCCAATAAAAAATTTGTGGAATAAAAAAAAAAAAGAGTAAACACAATTGATTGATAATAAATGGCTTCAGTCAAACACTAAAAAAAAAAAAAAAGAAAAAAAACACTCCCAGTCAACAAAAATCAGTCACAAAAACAAGCACAACCAATCAAGTAAGAACACACACAAAGAGAAAACTAACACCCAAAAAATCACACAAGCACTCAGCAAAAATTTGTCACAAAAACAAACAGCAACAATTAAGCAAGAAAACAAACGAGCAGAAATATATCAAACAAACAGTCTCTCAAACACTTATCAAAAAACACTTTCAAAGATCTACTAACAAACACTTGATCACACAGTACACTAATCTGACAAATACAAAACACAATGCAACGAACAACGGGACAAAAGCACTTGGTTAAATGGGAAGGGACAAAGGGATGTACTTTTGCAATGGAAGTGCGTTTGTGTCTGTCTATTTATGCTGTCTGCGTAGTCCTTAGTCCATTTCCAATTTCACTGATTGCGCCGTTCCCGAGTTGTGAGCATGCGCACAGCGGAGCTGACCATGGTCTCCTTCAAGCGCGCATGCGCGAGCCGGCCGGCCCTTCATTTGCATGGGGTCACGGCTGATTTCAATGTAACACGCCCACGTCCTTCCCAATTTGTATTACTCCGCCTTACGCCTCTGAAATAACGTTACGCATGCGCAATTATCTGCGCAAAAGCTACGAGAATAGGGTGATTACGCGGCTACATTGCGCAAGTCTAGCGTAAAGGCGGTGCGCTACGCCGGTCCAATAATGCGCAGATGTACCTGAATCTGGCCCCATAAGTTTACTTTAACAGCTAAACTACAAAGTTATACAATTGCTCTGATCTGACATGTTTGCTGTGTTAATAGAGGATACATTAATCTCTCACAAACTACATGTTGTAATATAAGAGAAAATGAGAACAAAACTCTGGGTGGAAAAACTTCTGGTGGGATTTGAACTAGTGCACCATAATACACATTCAAATTATTATTTTAATTAGAATCTTTCCATAGTCTAAATTGTACACAACTGTACATGTATGCAATCACACACACACACAGAGCCTTTTGTATGCATGAAATGGAAAGTGTCTGAATGTAAATGTACACATTAGGTCAAACAAGTTCTGTGTAGTTGGAATAAAAGCACACCAAATGTAAATCTAATAAAGATCACAGAAAGTAAAAGTGTTTTATTTATTGTGTAAAACTCCTGAAATGTTGACTAAAGGTTATTGTTCTTTCTTCAAGTAGCTGTAATATGTCTTCTGCTTATATGTACTGGGCTGGCATCTTAAATCCAAACTGTGACAGGTGCCTAATTAGATACAACTAAAAACAGTGAAATGTTTATTTAGAGTAACAAAATATTGTCCAAGAGATTTCCTCTGAGAAGAATTTAAAAAAAATCCTTACAACATAAACAAATGACTCTGGACCTTGCTGATAAAAGTAAGCAAATTGTATTTGTGTTTTGTCAAGGCAAATAATGAATGTGCAGACTGATTAATCAGCCTCTGACAGCTCATTTACATGTTGACTTGGTAGTTCTGCAACTTATTCTACAAACTTGCACTGTGTTCTACTGCATTTATCAGATCCACATACCAAAGCACTTTATCATGTACAGTAAAGCAGCAAAACAAACAAACACACAACACAACCTATCGTTTACCATTTTATTTCATGATATTTATAATGCAAAAAATATCTTGAATGCAATTGCATAGAAAACTTAAAGTACTATCTTTTGCTGTATTATATGCAAAAGATGCCCAGCTGGTGGTCTTTTGTGCCATCTTTGAGGCATACATTATAAATACTATACTTTTTGTATAGTAGTATTATACAACGAACGCTTGAGGTCCTGGCTGCCACTCTGCAAGCCTATTACTTACACAAATTGCTTGTACTTGTTTGTACTTGAGGTCCATTTTCCCTGGCTGGATTGGTGGCTTTTTATGTAAGTGATCTTTGCACGTAGGTGGAAACTCACCAAATATACAGTAATTACCTACCATTCTCATGGTTAGGCTAGAAAGCCATAAGAATCAGTAGTTCAAATGTTCCTTAATAGGTCAATCCACTTCTCCACAGTTCTTGCAGTAAAGGTACACATCCATGGGTACATAAAAAGAGAGGCTCCACTAGTGTAATATTGTCAAAGCACAATCTAAAATCTAAAATCAATAACTAGTTAACTTGCATGTATAACATATTTTTTCAAACATTGTATAGCTCATGACATATTCAAAAGATCCCCTTTAGTCTCACCACCTCCATGCTGGCTGACGACTATCCAGGGAGATCCCAATCACTTTCACAATGTTAATGCAATGATTCTTGTTGCCGAACAGTCACATCCCGATGTGCGTTTCCTCACTTCAGACTGTTTATAGATATTACTGTTAACTTGAAATGGGATGTATTGCACACAGGCTGGATGAGCTGAAACCAGAAGTGCTTAAAGTAGACCTTATTTTACTAAGTGAAAATTGTTGTAGGGAACATTTAGGAATTGTAAATGTATCTAATCAGTACTGTACACTGAAAAAATATACCTTGTTTCTTGAATTCCGCTTAACCACTTGATACCCGCCCGCCGTCAAATGACGGCAGGCGGGATACCCTATGTTCCTGACAGGACGTTATATGTAGTCCTGTCACTTTAAGCAGCTAGGGGCGCGCGTCGCCGGCAGCACGTGCGGGCACCCGTCGCGTCACTTAGAACACGATGGCCGCCAGGCACACGCGATTGCCTACAATTGAGCTGGGACGTGGAGCTCTGTGTGTAAACACAAAGCTCCACGTCCCTGTCAGGGAGAAAGGAGACCGATTGTGTCCCTTGTACATAGGGACACAATCGGTCACCTCCCCCAGTCACCCCCCTCCCCCTACAGTTAGAACACACCCAGGATACACATTTAACCCCTTCCCCGCCCCCTAGTGCTTAACTCCTTCCCTGCCAGTTACATTTATACAGTAATCAATGCATATTTATATCATTATTCACTGTATAAATGTAAATTATCCCAAAAATGTTTTAAAAGTGTCCGATGTGTCCGCTATAATGTCCCAGTCCCGAAAAAAAATTGCAGATCGCTGCCATTTCTAGTAAAAAATAAATAAAAAAATAAATCATAATTATGTCCCCTATTTTGTAGGCAATATAACTTTTGCGCAAACCAGTCACTATACGGTTATTGTGATTTTTTATTTTATTTTATTTTTTACCAAAAATATGTAGAAGAATACATATTGGCCTTAACTGAGATAAATATATATATATTTTTTTTAAATGTGATATTTATTATAGCAAAAAATATTGGGCCAGATTCACAGAGCGATTACGCCGGCGTAACAGGAGATGCGTGGCATAAGTCTAAATTTGCGCATGCGTTTCGATACTCCGCATCCCCAAAACGAGATACGCAAGAAATCTACTTTTTTTTGTCCAGCGTAATTTCGTTAGACAGGCGCATCCGTCCGCGCAAAACTGCGCTAGACACGCCATTGATTTGCTATTCAAATATGCTAATGAGGGAGTTACGGGGATCCACAAAAGAACGTTGGTGCAGCGCAGGCTACGCGCTGTGAGAAACAGCTGCACGGCCTGTCTAAAATTAGACCATATAAAAGGTGGTCTAAAATTAGACAATTTGTCTACATGTCAGAAGAAAGCAACACCGTTAGTTAGGAGCAGAGCAGTCACACGTGTTGCCCAACAATCTGTATGCCAACATGCCAGGGACATTCTCGCTCATAGCTATACTACTGACTTTAGAGGAGCAAAGAAGGAGGAGGGCACAGAGGAGGGCACGGGAGAGGATATACCGCACCCGCATAGACCTCTTTGGCTTGAGTGATTCTGAGGTGTATCGCATCTTCAGATTCACCCCTCATGCCATCCTGGAATTAACCATAATCTTGCAGGAGGACATCACCAGCCCAACACACCGCTCACATGCAGTGCAGCCACTGGTCAAGGTCATGGCAACACTCCATTTCCTTGCCAGTGGCTCTTTTCAAAGAACAAGTGGAGTGGTGGCTGGGATGTCACAGTCCTCCATGAGCAGATGTGTGCACCAGGTTGTCTCTGCAATCCTCAGATGCATGGCCAACCAAATCATCAAACCCACCACTGAGGACCTGCGGCTGAAGGCAATGACAGATTTCTACAGAATTGCCAGATTCCCACGCACCGTGGGGGCCATTGATTGCACACATGTGGCACTCCAGCCCCCCCATGAGACAGAGCTCATATACCGCAATCGGAAGTATTGGCATTCCATCAACGTACAGGTGATAGTCAATGCCCAAGGCCTTATATGGCACGTCCGTGCCAAACACCCCGGATCCAGCCATGACAGCTACATATACAATCAGAGCCCCATCCCAATGGAATTCGAACAGAATGTGTATGGGGACAGCTGACTGTCCCCCCCCATGATGCACACATCACAAGGGGCACATGCATGACTAACATCCTCCTGTGTTTTTCCTTACAGGTGACTCTGCATATGCACTGGGACCCCATCTCATGACTCCTATCCAGAACCCCCAAACCCCAGGAGAGGAAAGATACAATGAAGCCCACGCCCAAACACGTGCAGTGGTTGAGCGCACCTTTGGCCTCCTGAAGTCACGTTTCCGATGCCTGGATAAGTCTGGGGGGACCCTGTTGTATTCCCCCAACTTCGTGTGCCAGATCATTGGTGCATGTTGCATTCTGCACAACTTCGCAGTGAGAAAGGGCCTGCAGATTGACCTACGTGATGACCTGACCCCTGAACCAGACAATCCCCCCCTAACCGAGGTTACCCCGTCTTCTGAAGGAAGAGCAGCCAGGAGACAGCTCACATTAGGCATCTTTGCACGTTAAACACACACATTAATCATGGCACAATGAGAATGCATGCATGCACACCACTGTGGTCCCTAGCATAGACACATCACATCCTCACATAATTGGATTAGCACAAGCCCACCATGCTGGGCCTGTGAGCAGCAACGCCACGCCACGGCTCCAATTATGTCACTGTACATTCATACACCATTCACACGGACCTGGGAATCACTTCTTCCTGGTCCTGGGGAACCCTTCTCCACCAAAACTGAGGGTGACACCCCTTTGCCGGCAGGAATATCACCCCCACATTCCAAAAACATTCACATCACAAACAAAAAAAATGTCCAGCAAAAACAAAAAATTCCAGCAAAAAAAAAAAGGGGGAAAACAAATGAATGCCGTTGGCGTGAACCACGCCTGGGGCGCCCCCGGCCATGGCCCCGGCTCCTCAGGGGAGACTCATGGGGAGGGGGGTTAATCTGGGGAAGGAGGAGCAGCCCCTTGTCTCTGCCCACCTGGCGGCCTGCCCTCCAAGGCCACGGCAATTCTGTTCAGGCCAGCACTTAATGATGCCGTTTTGGCCTGGATAGCCTGGGTGAGGGCCCTCACATCCTGCCCAACGTCTGCTGTTGTAGTCTGCAGTGCGTTTAGGCAGTTTGGAAGAGCCCAGGAGTGGCAGTCCAGGTCCCCAAGCGTATCCTTTATGGAGGACAGGCTCTCCTCCATCCGCCCCAAAGTCTGGCTGATCTGTCCCAGATGGTGGGTCTGAAGGGCCTGGTCCCTTTTCAGATTGGCGGGCAGAAGCTCGGCCACCCCCCTGGTCTTCTGGGACGACTTCCTGCCTTCAGCTGAGGCTTGTGGCCAGGGAGAAGGGGAGGCCCTTGGGAGAGGAGCCCTGTTGGGGAGGAGTGGGAGGGGCTAGCCCTTATGGAGGGCTGGCTGCTGCCAGCCAGAGAGGAAGACTCCTCCAAAAATAACAATCTACTGGCTGACATGACATCTTCCTCCTCCTCAAACTCCTCCTCCTCAACCTCCTCCTCTTCAACCTCCTCCGAGGACTCCGGCCTTGTTGGGGGGTCCTCATCAGGCTGGGATGGTGCGGTCAGCCCAGATGGCCCAGCACCCTCCTGCTCATCTGTGGATGACACAAAACATTCACAGGTTGGAGGATCCACACACTTGCCACATATTCCCTTTCACCCCCTCCCCCACACATGCTACACACCTGATAGGGAAAAAAAACCTTACCTGGCATCACGCCTTCATGACTTGAGTCATAGCTGGGCAGGCCCTCCACCTGTTGTCTATGAAAGGTCTGGGCCACCGCACGCTCCTCCTCTGTCAGCCTAACAGGGCATGGTGGGCCCCCTCCTGTGGCCCTGGCATGGGCTACCATTTTGGCCAGCTTCTTTCTGACCAGAGGTCATTGATCTTCTTTTCAATCCCTGACCGTGTCCGGGGTCTCCCCCCCCCCCGATGCATTCACCTCGTCAGTAATGTTCTGCAAGATATCATGCCTCTTGGCCGGGGTGGTGTTGGCACTCTCCAGGCCGTGGAGGAAATGCCCATATTGGGAAATGGCCCGGGCAAGAATGTGTTTCTCCCCCAAAGTAAAATGTAACTTCCTCTTTCTCTCAGTCATACTCATACAAAAACTCTCTCCCAAACAATCAGCAAAAATCACTCACAAAAACAAGCAGGAAAAATCAAGCAAGAAAACAAACAAACAAAAAACTATCAGCCAAAAACTCTCACAAGCAGTCACCAAAAATCACTTTCAAATATCTTCTAACAAACACTAGATCACACAGTCCACAAATATCACAAAGACAAACCACAACGCAACTAACAACAGAACAAAAGCACCTTGCTGTATAGGGAGGGATACAAAGGGATGTACTTTTGCAAAGGAAGTGCGTTTCTGTCTGTCTATTTATGCTGTCTGCGTAGTTCACGATTTTGCCCTAGTCCACTTCCAATTTCACTGATTGCGCCGTTCCCGAGTTGTGAGCATGCGCACAGAGGTGCTGACCATGGTCTGCTTCAAGTGCGCATGCGCGAGCCGGCCGGCCCTTCATTTGCATGGGGTCACGGCTCATTTCAATGTAACACGCCCACGTCCTTCCCAATTTGTATTACTCCGCCTTGCGCCTCAGAAATAACATTGCGCAGGCACAAATTTCTGCGTAAAACCGACGAGAATAGTGTGATTGCGGTGCTATACTGCGCCAGTCTAACGTAAAGGCGGTGCGCTACGCCGGTCCAATAATGCGCAGATGTACGTGAATCTGGCCCATTGTGTCTTTTTTCAAAATTTTCGCTCTTTTTTTGTTTATAGCGCAAAAAATTAAAACCGCACGGGCGATCAAATACCACCAAAAGAAATATCTATTTATGGGGGGGGGGGAAGGACGTCAATTTTGTTTGGGAGCCACGTCGCATGAAGCTAAAATTTTGTCTGGGCAGGAAGGGGGTGTAGGTGCACAGTAGGCAAGTGGTTAAAACATAACAGTGTACTTCCTGGTATGTGTCTGCAGCCTAATATATGTATTTAGGGCACTGCTGTGTCTCAGTGCTTGTCTTAGCATATTTGGAGTGGTGACGTCACCACTGTCCTGTCCACTGTTCTATTTGCTGGAGGCTCTGTCATGAGGAAGTAAAACCATTTCTCTTCAAAGATGGCCACTTCCATACAGAGATCCAGTGCAGATCCCAAGCAATACTTATGACTATCTCTTTGCCATCTATATGCCTTATTTGGGGACACAGAATCCAAAGCAAAGTTCTTTTTTATTATAAGAATTTTAAAGGAAGGGTGCAGTGTATTTACTTATTAATAAATATCACCCAGCCAGTTTACACTAAATGAACTTGAATAGCATTCTTTCATAATGTTTTATTTCTTCCTATTTCTATAATTATGACAGCCTGCTAAAGAACTGCATTATAATTGTTTATGCCAGATTCGGAATTGATACTTATGCCAAGACTCCCTACAACAGACTAGAGATATTGGTGTCTCAAAAACAACACAACAATAAAAATGAAAAAAGAATGCAATTATCCACAACAGGGAAATTAGCTTTGTAATTCACAGGTGGGGTTGCATAAGCTTGGCTTACAGCATGCACTTCAACTTGACAGCCTAGCTGCTTGGTGAATCTTATCTCAGCAGGACTATGGCAAGGAACATTCTTATTACAAGTGAAAATGCAAATTCTTTGTTATTTATGACATCCACTGTAATAATGTAGGTGAAGGGGTTCTAGCACATGCAGGAGGAACATGACTATTCAAAGCTTAACGGTTTCAGTACACTATAGTCTGACAGAACTATTGTTGCACTTGCAGGCATTAGTCCCCTTTCACACTTATACGACTTGTCCCACAATTTTGGACTGCAAAATCATATGACAAGTCATTCTCCATTATTTTCAATGACTACCATTCATACTAGCACAATTTTAAATTGTGCCTACTTCAAAGTAGTCCTTGCACTACTTTGGTCCGATTTTGATGCCACTTACACAGGCATTCATTGAAATCGCGGCCATGTATCGCGGCAAAATCGCGGTAAAATCGCGCGATTTTGAAGTTGTACAAATGTGAAAGGGGGCTTAAATGTGGGTCTTCCAAGTTTTGCCAATGCACCACCTTGACAGTTTCCTTGCCATCCAGCAGTGAGCTGTTTAATTTACCTTTGTATCTCCCACTAAAAATCAATGCTATCTAATTACTGTAAAACTTGCAAATGTCCACCTGTGTCACCATGAAAAGTGAAATGTAAGGACAAATCTTAACCCTTCTTTGCATGCATATTACAATAAATTAATGATGATTAGAGATTTGTTTTGGTCCCAATCTAATTTTGAACACATTTTTGGTTATTCCAAGATTCAGATGTATCCTAATCTCTGAATGACAGTAGTAACTAATTTTGTTGAAATTCATTAGGTTTGTTTAGTTTATTACATACAGTAGTACCCCTACTCATCCACCAACAAAAAATGTAAGTTAATAAAAAACATTCAACAGTTTTTGACAAGTCCTTGAAAAAAAATCATAAAAACACTGCCCTCCGGCGTAACCTGGTGAAGTAATTGAGTGCCCCCTCCAATCTCTACCTCTCATTGGGCGAGTACCATGATGGGGCGTGATCACCTGTTGACATCATCGGGTAAATCTGCCCCATGTTTATCTGTCATTCGGAAATGACACTTGCCCAATGAGAGGTAGACATGGGGGTGGGGTCACCTGTTTACTTCACGGGTACCCTTCATCCCTATGTTTATCTATCAAATGGCTGTGTCCCTGGATGGGAACAGTCTTTTCGGCGGGTCAGCATTCTTATGTTTTTTTTAAGGACTTTTAAAAAACTGTTGTGTTTTTATTAACTCTTTAAGCACTTTTTGATGAATGATGATGAATGAGTAGGGGTTTCATTCCTGAATGAACGATAAACATGGGGAGGGGTTACTCAGTGATGTCACTGGGTAATCCCACCTGAACGGGGAACCCCAAAACTAGGGGTTTCCAGTAAAGTGTTGACTGCAGAATCCGTGTTCATTTTTAACAAGAAGTATTTATTATTACAAGCAAGCAGATAGTACTACAAGCTTGGAGAACAACAGTACATTTCAGAAGATGTGTTCTAGTTAAAATTGTGTCTCAGTACAATTTTATACCTTCTAAAAGGGGAGGTCCCTTGAATGTCTTTTCATTAAAGGAGAACAAATGGTCATTTAGCATATACATGTCACTTCCCAAAATCTCTGGGAAACCAGGCAGTAGCTCCTTTCCCAGCTAAAGGTGGGAATAGCATATGTTCATGACAGAATGTGACACCGTTAATATCCTGTGTCTTGATACATCAAAACACAGGCGATTTGAATACAGTATATTTGTTGTGTAAAGATATATCCTGACTAGAAGATACAAACAATATCACTATATCTAATATATATATATATATATATATATATATATATATATATATATATATATATATATATATATATATATATACATATACATATATACATATATATATATACATATATATATACACCCACACATACACATATATACAGAGCCAATCGAACACATGCTTTGACAATTGTAAATAAATGTTTGATTAAATAAATGCATATTCCATTTACCCTATCAATCCCATCTCTTGGTCAAATTAGAAATTGACCACATAATTAACAAAACATAACAGCACTATAACAAATAATTTATACATTGGTTGTGGACAGTTAGGTCCTTGACTATTCAGTGTAAGGATTCTTTTGGAGACAGGGCCCAACTAGATGTGAACATTATTTGTCTTGATAATGGGGAAGATGGAAAAAACTAAGTTTCATAACACATACAAAACCTAACATAAATGGCATTTTAAAGAAAAGCAGATACAATTTTAATTCTTAAATTCCAACATCTCCCTCTAACTGCCTAATCTGTTTTCTAGTTCGTATTTTTCCTAATGTATGTACCCAATTTACTTCTGCAGAAAAACCTCATTTTGTTTTGTCAAGGCTAAAAAATACAAAAATACCAAAAAAGATCTAAACATATAAAAAAATAAAAATATCATGTGTTGGTCTAACAATGCATGAACACCAAGTCTTTAGTTGATTCCTCTGCTGTAACTGTGACAGGCTATCCCTCCAAAGACTCCATTGAAAACACCTTAAGAGCGCATAATAATGTGCATAATTTTTTCTTCAGGACTATCGTAGTCCACATGTTTGGTAGATGTGCAGAACCTAATCTTCTTTTCTTCAGAATTTGCGCAATTCACATGTTAAAAGGTTTCCGTTAGGTTTGCAAAAACGTAATTTTCTTTTCTTCAGGACTTATCGTAGTCCGCATGACAAAATACATTTTTTTAAGACAACTGACATGTTAAGTATCAAAGTTCTTTCGACACAAGCTTTTGAAAGCACTCTTTTTCATCAATGGTGTTTGTGACTGATGGCATGAGGAGGGATGGTGGAGGGGTGGTGTCAGAGATTGTTAGTCCCAAAACTTGATTATTAACAACAATACCATAAAGCCTTTTGAGGTTTTGAAGTAAATGTATGTTCTAGAGGCAATAAGACCTAGAGGAAAAATAAAAAATCTTTATACAAGGAGAAACCATTCTCATTTTCAGTAAAAATATTATTCAACTGTCATCCAACTAAACTGTCCATATTATCCTGAATTCAGTAAGACATTTATTATAAACAATAGGCTTCTCAGAAGGGGGGGCTATTACGTATGGCTTGGATCAATGATCCTACAGGAACGTATACAAGAGAGAACAGGATACAGGATTTACAGGAATAACAGGAGTATAATGCAGTACTGGGCTTCAGGGTTCATAGGAGGTCAGATACACAACATACAGTTGATGTATACAAGGATTCTAAGGCAGGAAAGATACCTGAAAACTAAAGACCAATAAACACATAAGAAACCCTTGCTGTGCTGGGATCACTAAACAGTAGGGGGTTTAAAGAAAATTGAAGCTGACAGGTGTGTGCCTGGACACACACAGACATTGGAGATACATATGCAAAGAAATACAGCTAGAAATGAGTAGCCATGCAAATAGTCACATAGGAATCTATAAGAGTAGTGAAGTTGTATTGTGACCCCAAACAGGAAACTGGCTTTAGATACACTTGGAGACACACAAGCAGAATTGCTTGGGACATTATTATGCAAAGCCTAAGGCAATCTGTTTCAGCCTGAAAAGGCAGTACTGACTGGGCATGTTGCTAATTCAATTAACAGGAAGTTAAACTAGTCTTAAACACATTTCTTTGTAATAGAGGAGACAGATCTGTAGAAAAACTGAAGATCTGAGACATAGGTCTAATTTAAACTCTTAATAATACCCAAGTAATCTTAACACTCAATGTAGTGGCATTGACATACATGTAGTAATATACATTCATTCTTTTTTTTTTTTTTTTTTTTTTTTAAGGAACGGTTCTTCAATTCAATCATAAGGAAACTTTGTTATCATAAAATAATATACAAAAACTGTATAAGGCTTAGTTCCCACTATTGCGACTTAAAGTTGCAGCGACTTTTAAAAGAGTCCTGCACTACCTTGACGGGACTGTAAATTTTGACCAAAGTCATACTCCAGAGTCTTTGAATCACGTGACTTTGGGAGTTTTTATAATGGAAACTTAGCCCAAGACAGTGGACGCTTGATTATCTAGGACAGGGGTATCCAACTCAATTTTATCATGGGCGGTATCAGCATTATGATTGTCCTCAAAAAGGGCAAAAGGTTTGTTGTATCTATAAGATTAGATATCCAGCGCATCCCCTCCCCTTACATAGAGATGGGCCTTTCTATTTACGCATTGCACAAACTTTTTGTACTATTTAAATCATGTTGCCCAATCTTAACTACCCAACTTCTAACTCCTTCCTGTATCCCAACGGAAGTTTCAGTAAGTGTAAAGAGGATGTCGGGTTTGCTATCATGAAATACCTTCCCAACATTCCTCATTCACCACTGTCTATTGACCTGGAATGCAAAAGACATTGTCATGGTCACGCTTCTGACAGAGGGAAATATCAACCTGCCCCCAGCTTCCATACCCTCTGATCACATGTGGGTCACTTAGCCACAGATGCAACAAGATGGAATCCCCAGTCAGTAAGCCAATTGATGCCCACAGATCTACAGACTGAGTCTGCCCTTCCGTATATGGGATCATATAGCACCTCACCTTTCACAATCCAAGCCAGTACAGCCCATCCAGGCATTTGACCATCACTTTGGATTTGTGTAAGTGATGAGTTTTATTAAAATCTTACTGAGCGGTGATGCCAACTCCTTAGGCTACTGCCCTTCATACAGATATTTGTACAATCAGCTTGATACTGGTCGATAACTCCGCCTGCCCCTGCATGTACGCCAGAGCCTATGACATGTTTTTGTCCTATACTCTATCATACTCTCTTCCAATCTTAACTTGGTCGACGAAATCTCGAGCCATATTAAACTGGGTATTTATGTAACTTTGTTTCATGTTGTTATGAATGTCACCAATCTCTCTGAGCAACAAAGCCGTGCTTATTGTCTGAAGCCATGGCTGCGAGTTTGTTCCTCAGGAGACCGCCTTCCATTCTATTACTAACACCCATCCCGGCTCCTATTCCCCTTACATAGTGCTGAATATACCCCTCCTTTGTTGGGTTACTCCTCAGAGATAAGCGTCCTGCGTGAACCTCAGTCTGTGTCCGCACATCTCTGGGAGCAAGCCACTGGTCACTTGATTTAGTGTATACTCAGCACATACAGGGCAATAGGTTTCTATCAACCACTGTGAGATGCTGAAGCGAAATGGTAACGGCATACTGTACCCTGTTAGCCAGCGTCTATTCCCTTTTTTTTTTTTTTTTTTTAACAGGGCATGTTCCTGTATGTAGTTACTCGCATTACTCGTGCCGAGATTCAAGCTTTTAGGTGAGACATCAACTAGGTGTATCTCTCACATGTCCAGTAAACGAGAGCTTCTCTGTAGGACTGCTAAGCTTGAGACACTGCCTCTGCGAAGAAGTTTTCGCCCCATTGTTGTATCACCTGGCACCCTCTAGTTTGGCCAACAGACACCTTATTATGCATAGGTACCAGTCTCCTGGGTACCTGCCCCCCATACATTTAGGTCATCATAGTCACCCATTCAAACATTTCCTTCTTTCAATGGGCTCCGGGGTTTAACCCAATAGGGTCTGATAGCTTAGTACCCAAATTGACCGTGACATATGCACAAAGTTCCGTCTCTGCCCAAAGTTCCATCCCTGCCCCTAGGGATGAGAATAGAACGAGTTGGATTTCCTAACCCTTCCAGGATATGTAGCCCAGGGTCTCCCAATGTGTTCCTGATTATCTCCAGTTCTATAGTAATTACGGTACCCAGTGACCCACCTCCCACTCCAAAGACGGTTGCCCTTGAGCCTCCCTTTTTCCTATGTATGGGAAATAGTCTGGATACCCAGATTGAAAACCACCTGCCACCAGGTGCACCCACTCCCTCCTAGAGGCTGCACACCTTCTCCCCTACTCTATCAGTTCAGTAATTAGACTATGTTATCCTTCACCACTACAAAACAAACTGCCTTTACTATTCAGACAGGACTCACATGAAAGACAGGAGTCTAGTGCCACCCTGGGGTACTGATCTTCTTGGCATGCAAGTCACAGACCACCAGTTAAGGTACACAAGTAATCTAGGACGGGAAGGATATTAACTGAGGAGAATACTGCATGCCTACATGTATATCGGAAGTGAGGGCCCTTGGAATAGCTAAGAGCTGGGATCACCCCATATGCTATTCCTGCACACCTTTCCTCCAGATTCAACCAAAACTATACAATATGAGGCCAGACCTATACACTTTCAACTCGTATGTAATCAGGCAGGCTCTTGTACCACATGTCTGCAGGTAAATCTAAAAGAAATTGGAAAACAAAAACTGCATAATGTGTATCCATCTCAAGGAACTGGCGCTACTAGAGACAACTGACCAATAAAATAAACAATCCCTTGCAGCACTGAGATGACTGAACAGTAGGGGGTACATGCCCCGACCAGTGTGCCTGGACACACACAACTATTCATTAGGCAATTGGTAACAAATAGCCACCACCATTGACAAAAATAAACTCTAGGAGACAAAAAAATGTCTCATGGTGACACGGAAGGAAACCCTTGTGAACTTCATTTGGGGACATACAGATAGCTAGGGACATTAGCATACCTTAGCCTGAGGCAATATAACCTTGTACAGCCAGGCTTAACAGCGGGGGGGGGGGAGTTGAAGCAGTGCTAAACACATGTCCGGCCAAAGTAGCATCAGGCTTTTATTTATTTTATTTTTTATTTTATTTTTTTAGATCTATGGAACTACACGTGTCAGCATGGCTGATCTTCGGTAATAAGAAAACAGATAAGCCACGGATCTATGGCTGATCCATTTCAATCTCTGGAGAACACCCCAAAACTCTTTTATCACTAAAAACAATACCCCTGAATGCTACTTAGTCTAATATATGTGTTAGAGTGCCAATTATCCCCTGCCGTCTTGCTGAACTTTAAAAAATAAAAATAAAAATAAAATTAATACGCAGACTTCAGTTAGTAGGTTCTGCTATTCAGTGGATCAGAACATGCAACCCACGCTAGGTGATCCAAAAACATAGTCAGATGGACTGACAACCAGATGTTCCAACTGGTCATGAAAACCTAAAAACATTG
This sequence comes from Rana kukunoris, assembly GCA_029574335.1. Classification (NCBI taxonomy): domain Eukaryota; kingdom Metazoa; phylum Chordata; class Amphibia; order Anura; family Ranidae; genus Rana; species Rana kukunoris. The sequence continues at coordinate 179,998,658 of CM056050.1, read as the reverse complement.
TGAAACCTGACCGACCGACCGACCAACCTAAAGTTGTCTTATTCTGAAAGGCTGAAGACCCAGTTATGAAATCTGCGGGATAAAACACAAAATTAAAGTTAGTAATAAACATTCAAAAAAAAAAAAACATTCTTAACCTGGAAACAAAACAATGGTTATATACCTGTAACAAGACATTAGCATATGAAACACAAATATACATTATATTACATTACATAAACCGTGCACTTTTTTTTTTTTAAAATACCAAAAATTGTTGAGCTCAACTTTTCATTTATATGTATTATTTAATACATAAAAATGCCACGTGGATGTATTATTTTTAATGGTACCAATAATTCCCCCCAAAAAGAAAAAAAAAACTTATTTACCATGGTTAAAAAAATGAGCAGCTGAAAACAAACATATTTTATTTATAAGACCCCCCTTTGTCTTGCATGACAGCTATACTTTACCATACTGAGCATATTGGAAAACTTCAAAAACTGTTTTTTCTATGGAAACACAGATTTATCGTTAAATCATACATTTACATCAACAATATTAGGATGGATTTTACTTTTGTTTTTTACAGTTCAATTAGCTCACTCAGTTTGCATGACAATACAGTTGTTCACACTTTCTCACAGACCTGGGAAGAAGGGGGGTCATTTGGGCTGTCAGCAGCTGAGAACACACGTTACACACACACCATTCAATCTAACTCGTGTCAAAGAAAGAGAGGAACTATAAAACACCATTTCGCAAAACAAATCCTCATGTCAGCCAACACAACATCACAATCCATGCCACCAAAATTCATACAGTGTTAATTCAACTAACACAACATCACAATCCATGCCACCAAAATTCATACAGTGTTAATTCAACTAACACAACATCACAATCCATGGATCTCACACACTTCCGCACAACAAATATAAGATTGTGTACACACGATCTGTTTGCAATGACGAAACTGGACTTCAGTCCATTTTCATCGGGTTGGACCAATCATGTGTACGCGGCCTAAGTCTCCCACTTAGCCAACTACACCCTGTAGACAAAAATACTTGCATATTTCTTGAATAAGCTTGCATTTCCCCTCTTTTTTTTTTTTTTCTTTTAGGGTCAGGCATGGTTTTTATAATTATCTGTAAGTCACAGCTTTTGATGGGTACATGCCTTGCCCCATAATTTGCTGATATCAATTGAGATCTCACAGGCCCCCAAAAATTTGATTGATTGGCTGCAGACGGAAACATGGGAGGCTGATGTGTTATCACAGGTCTCCCTGAGGGGGAGGAAGTTAGGATGGCTGATAACCCTTCTGCTAGTGGTATAGTAGAATCTGCACTAGTTGTTTCTGGCTGGGGGGGGGGGGGGTAGGGGTGGGGAAGCAGATAAATTATGCATAGTGGAACTGTTCGCTGCCCTTTCATCACTATTGGTAGTTGTGGGTGGTAATGTAGGGTATGATCTGCTTACAGTAATTTCAGCAATATTGTCATCAGGCTTTTCAGCACTGTATTCATATAAGTTTTTTTTACAGGGCAATAGGTTACTTTTAATCTCGTTTTTAACATGATTTCACAATGCTGACTAGCGAGTATCCATTTATTTAATGACTGCTTGTCTTTTCTTGTTTTAAAAATACTTGGATAGTGGTTTTTACATTCATTCCAGAAACCCTTGTGAGCCTCTATTCCATTCCTTCAGGGGACGAACCGTCCCTGCTCCAAAGTTATATATCATATAATCTTTGGCAGACCAGGAAGGGTTGGCAATGGGATCACACAGGACCCTTTTTTTGGGGTGTACGCGGTGGTACAATTCCCCATCTTATACGGTGATAAGACTTCCTGAAGAATTAATCTATCACTAAGTCCCCACGTCACACAGATGCAGTGAACCTAGTTATAGCAGGAATTGTATTATCTGTCTTCAATCCTGGCCAAGGATTTACCACAGACTATACACTGAATCAGCCACACAGACTGAAATGAGGTCACATAGACAGTTAAAGAATGTAAAAAAACACTCCCTTAGACAAGTCACTTATGCAGGATACACACTCAGTCTAATTTCAATAGGAGAAAGTTGTAGAGTATAGCATCTGACGGTTTGGTTTTCCCTAAAGTCTTCCACATCAGTTTATAGGCACTGTGCAGAATAGGAGGGATAGTACCTCTGCTTATTGTGTGATTTTATAGAGAATCACGCAGAAGAGAACAGAAGACAGTTTTTCATGCGAGACTGGTACTTGTGATTCAAGCAGCACTGTTTTTAAGCAGGCCGTCACCCTTGGCAATAAACCAGGGCCTTACCACACAAAGTACCTTATCAGCCACAGCCTATAAATGATCCCTTGAGTCCGAAAACCCAAATTTCTGACCTGGCTAGTCGCCTAGTCGCAGGAAATGCAGAAATTCTAGCTAAACATTCACTGCATCTGATATAGAGCAGACCATTCACCAAAGCGCATTCATACAAAGGAAAGTAAAAAGCACAGATAGTATGAAAAGTAAAAAGAAATGTTAAAAATTACAAAATTCAACAGTCAAGGTTTTTTTTTAGACAGAGTACTCCATGGCAAAAACTATAGAAATAAGCACAACACAAGGGGAAGTCACAGTAAGCAAAAATTCGCTTACCTTAACCAGCAGAAGTGAATTCCCGACTTATGTTGTTCCACTTCTTAGCGATGTCTGTGGAGGCATCTGCCCCGGCATTCGAAGGACCAGTTGAACGGGGAACCCCAAAACTAGGGGTTTCCAGTAAAGTGTTGACTGCAGAATCCGTGTTCATTTTTAACAAGAAGTATTTATTATTACAAGCAAGCAGATAGTACTACAAGCTTGGAGAACAACAGTACATTTCAGAAGATGTGTTCTAGTTAAAATTGTGTCTCAGTACAATTTTATACCTTCTAAAAGGGGAGGTCCCTTGAATGTCTTTTCATTAAAGGAGAACAAATGGTCATTTAGCATATACATGTCACTTCCCAAAATCTCTGGGAAACCAGGCAGTAGCTCCTTTCCCAGCTAAAGGTGGGAATAGCATATGTTCATGACAGAATGTGACACCGTTAATATCCTGTGTCTTGATACATCAAAACACAGGCGATTTGAATACAGTATATTTGTTGTGTAAAGATATATCCTGACTAGAAGATACAAACAATATCACTATATCTAATATATATATATATATATATATATATATATATATATACATATACATATATACATATATATATATACATATATATATACACCCACACATACACATATATACAGAGCCAATCGAACACATGCTTTGACAATTGTAAATAAATGTTTGATTAAATAAATGCATATTCCATTTACCCTATCACCACCCCATAGTGACACTCACCCAATGAGAGGTAGACATGGGGCCTGGGTCATCCAGCTTTTTCATAGGGTAACCCCCGCCCCTAAGTGTACCTGTCATTTGGCTGTGTCCCTGGATGGAAATAGTCATTTTCAGTGGTCAACATTTTTTTTAAGGACTTTTCAAAAACTGTTGTGGTGTTTTTATTAACTTTGACTACTTTTTGGTGAATGAGTAGGGGTACTATGTACTATGTACCCCTACTCATTTACATGGGGGCCTTGGATTTTTGGGGCCCCATTGTTAGAGTGGGCTTCCAGATTCTGATAAGTCACTCCCCGCACCCAAACAACCACTGGGCCAGGTTTGTGGGGAAGAGGCCCTTGTTCCCATCAACATGGGGACAATGTGCTTTGGGGGAGCCCCCTGCCTCAAAGCACTCCCCTATGTTGAGGGCATGTGGCCTGGTATGGTTCAGGAGGAGAGGTAAATGCATATCACCTTTTTCTGGCCTAAATTACCCATTCGGAAGGGCCTGGTATGGATAGGGAGGACCCCATGTTGTTTTACTTTTCTGAATTTTCCATTGCCAGCATTTTTTGGTTTACATTTTGTCTGTCAACTGGGAAACCCGCTGACAGTTGATGAGTCATCAGTTGTTAAGGATGTGGCTGCTGGCTTCCTGGCCTGCAATTTAACATCCAGCTATTCTTCACACAGAATTTGGATCAGTTGATCATTTTTTTAATTGTTCTGAAAATATAGAATTTGTTTGAAAATCAATAAACAAAATGAAAATAATTGAAACAAATAAACAAAATTAACCACTTGCCACCCGTCATATAGCAAAATGATGTTGGCAAAGTGGTTCTGTTATCCTGACTGGATGTCATATGCCGTCGGCAGGATTGGTGGTGCGGTGTGTCAGTCTGACAAACCACAACTCCGATCTAGGTAGAGAGTCTCAGACAGAGACTCTTTACCACATGATCAGCTGTCTCCAATCGCAGCTGATCACGATGTAACCAGGAAGAGCCATTGATTGGCCTTTTCTCACTTGCATCTGACACTGATAAGGCGGCTCTCCTGCCGCCTTATCAGTGCCCATCAATTAAGGAGAAACATACTTATTTACAAAATGTTATAACTATATAACTAATTTATTATCATTATTTGTTTATTTGTTTAGCAAAAAATAAAAACCACAGAGGGGATCAAATACCACCAAAAGAAAATTCTATTTGTGGAAACAAAGTGATAACATTTTTGTTTGGGTACAGTGTAGCATGACCGTACTATTGTCATTTAAACAGTAACAGCACTGAAAGCTGAAAATTGGCTTGGACAGGAAGGGGGGTAACAGCCTGATATTGAAGTGGTTAAATTAGCAACATAACAAATCTATCCAAAATGAAACAAAACAAATGTTTTTGTTCTGCACATGTCTAATGAAGATCAATACTGCAGCTGCACTCAAACTAAAAAATAAACCTTGTTCTAGTGATTCAGTTAACTTAGTCAAAATGCACCTAAAATAATTTTTAGAACTTTTGATGTCTATACACCGCCACTTGCTACACAACTGATCCCTGAAAATGAAAACAAGTTGCTAGTATACATACTTTTTGGTAGAAAAGACCTGGTTGACGCCTATGAATTTTTAGCGCTTTTTGCAGAAAAGCACTACAGTCCATTTAACCACTTCCATACTGGGCACTTAAACACCCTCCTGACCAGACCAATTTTCAGCTTTCAGCGCTCTTAGGCCCCGTACACACGAGTAAATCTATCTGTTCAAATCGTTTGGGCAGACCGATTTGAACAGATCTGTCTGCAGGGATGTATTGGTTTGATCAAGTACACACGATCAAACCAAAATCCCCGCCGGCAGACAGCGCGCTGACGTGGCGGTGATGTTGACGCCGCCACGTCACCGCACCAGGAAGTAAAACACTTCCGCGCATGCATCGAAACCATTCGACGCGTGTGCGAGCAGATATGTCTGCTGTTAGCATACTAACCAGCAGACATGTCGGGCGGACGGGTTCCCAGCCAACAGATTTGAAAGCATGCTTTCAAATCTGTCGGCTGGCCAAATCCGTCTGTTTGCCCGTACACACGATCGAATCTGTCTGCTGAAACGGTCTGGCAGACCGTTTCCAGCAGACAGATTTGATCGTGTGTACGCGGCCTTACACTTTGAATGACAATTACTCAGTCATGCAACACTGTACCCAAATGATTTTTTTGTTCTTTTTTTCCCACAAATAGAGCTTTCTTTTGGTGGAATTTGATCACCTCTGCATTTTTAATTTTTTGCGCTATTAATGAAAAAATACCAAAAATTTGGAAAAAACGTTTTTTTTCTTAGTTTCTGTGATAAAATGTTGCAAATTATTAATTTTTCTTCATAAATTTTGGCCACAATTTATACTGCTACATGTCTTCGATAAAAATAACTCAACATTTTTGGAAATTATTTGGTCTGTGTGAAAGTTTTAGAGTCTACAAGCTATAGTGCAAATCATAAAAAATTATCACATCTGATAACACCTGATGTACTGAAGGCCTCTCTCATTTCTTGAGACCCTAACAAGCCAGGAAAGTACAAATTCCCACAGATGGCACTGATGAGGCGGCACAGATGGTACTAAGGTGGCACAGATGGCACTGAGGCGGCACAGATGGCACTGAGATTGGTACTGATGAGATGGGTACTGATGTGCACCGATGATGCCTGTGTACTGGTGGACACAGGTGGGCACTAATGAGGCGGCACAGGTGGCACTAATGAGGCGGCACAGATGACACTAATGAGGCGGCACAGATGGCACTGAGATGGGTACTGATGAGATGGGTACTGATGTGCACTGATTGACAGCGGCACAGGTGGGCACTGATGAGATGGCACAGGTGGGCACTGATGAGGTGGCACATGTGGGCACTGATTGCAGATGTGCGCTGAGGTGGCAGATGGGCACTGGGCACAGGTGGTACTGGTGGCACATGTGGGCACTGATGGGCACGGTGGTACTGATGGGCACAGTGGTACTGATGGGCACGGTGGTACTGGTGGGCACAGTGGTACTGGTGGGCACAGGTGGCCATGCTGGTACTGGTGGACACGGTGGTACTGGTGGGCACGGTGGTACTGGTGGGTACTGGTGGGCACAGTGGTACTGATGGGCACAGTGGTACTGGTGGGCACTGTGGTACTGGGGGGCACTGTGGTACTGGGGGGCCCTTTGGTACTGGGGGCACAGATGGTCCTGGGGGCACTGATTGGTCACTTTTTTTCCCCAAATCGCTGTAGCTCCGTTTTCTCTCCCTCCTCACACGCGCTGTCTGTGTGAGGAGGGAGAGTCGGCAATGAGAGATGATCTCATATGTTTACATATGAGATCATCTCTCATTGGCCGCACAGATCGCGCTGTAAATAGCCGCTGTGATTGGCTATTTACCGCAATCTATGTTTGGCTGTGTCCAAGGGACACAGCCAGCACAGCAGTTCCCGATGAGCGCTCGCGGGGAACGAGCAAAGGGCGGCCATAAAAACACGGCCTGTTAGGGAATTAGAGCCACGCTGTGGCCGTACAAAGTCGTAGGGTGGGCAGTTTTTAGACGTATGTTGGTTTGTAGGTGCGGCGCACAGATACGCCGGCGCACATTTGCACTTACCGGCGCAAATTTCCACTTACGTCGGCGTAAGTGTTTTGTGAATCTGGGCCTTTGTATGCCGTTATGCCACAAAAAACATGCTTTTTTTTCTTGTATTTTAATTTCTTAGCACTGCCTGCTGCAAATGTGTAGTTCAGTTTACAGTCTTGGCATCTGTAAGGTACTTAAAAGAGATGTATGTTTTTGTTTTTAAGAAACATACCTACCTAGGTGGATGCAACATAGGTCTGATGCTGCATCTGTCCCTTAGTGCCTCTAACCCTGAGAACTGAGCAATTGAGCACCACTTACCGCTTGGTTCTCACAGCTCACTGAGCAGAGAGCTGGTGACTGTCAGTCACCTGCTCTCTGCTCTGCCCCCCCCCTCCACACACACATACACACACTCACTGGAGAGCTGGGCAGTGGAGGGGGCAGGAGCGACTGGCTTAGGCTCTCAGCGGCTCATTGAGAGGCTGAGTCAGGTGCCGGTCCAGGCATGTGGGCGGATTCTGACCTTCATTGTCGTGATCTCGCTCAAATTTGGTCCAGCTGTCTGCTGAAAACGGGTCACGGGAGTGCAGAAAGGACTGCACTCCTGTGATCCACATGAGAAGTACAGCCAAACAAGCTTAGGCTATAATTCTCCTTTAAGCGTGAAGCACAGTGACAGATGGGACCAATTCATTGTCCACACATGGAAGTTGCATCATCACTGTTGGCCCTGAGAACAAAAGTAGAACTGAACAAGCAACTCCCCACATTCCCACTTCTAATCTGTTCCACTATAAATGAGGGGATGTTTATTAAACCTAGCCAAGTAGTTCCTAAACACTATAATTGCAAATTAGGAAAAATTCTGATGTTGAAAGCCAGTGCAGAATTGCACTTGTTTGTGGTCTATACAAGCCACTGTACTATAGGCTCTATACACTATCCTATGGGATTGTTCCATACCCACAACTACCCCTTTTCTAGTCAATATCTGATTGTATATTAAATGACTATATAAATAATTTATGCACACAGCAGAAATAGAATGTATGATTAAGGACATTGCCAGTGAGATATTTTTAGTAAAACATTTGACAATTTACTTAAGTGCTACTGAAAACGTACAGTAGAATGTAACACTCATCTTCACTCGCCCTGGCACAGTTTGTCTTTGGAACATTTTTATTGCTCTATTTAAGAGGCCCAGGGTGACTGCTGTTATTGTACAGAGTATAACAAGTATGAGATGCTTTCAGCAGTATCCTTAACAAAAAAGTACAATGCTAAAATGCTAATCTAAAAATTTCTAGTGGAATTTAAGTGTCAAAGTATAACACATTTGATATTAAAAAAATGCTGTATTTGTCAGTTCCAGTCACTTGTCACCTTAAGACTTAATTGACCTTTCTGCTGTAATAATTTACTGTGTATGGCCAAGATAAATGTTATGTGATTCATTTAGCTTAATAAAGGGATTAACCTGGATTATTTGATACAGATGTAATAACAGAAATTAAATTTGGCAGTGCAGTTATTCATAGTAACCAAACATGTATTATCATTTAATTGATCTGATCAGTGAAAATTTTCTTGCTGTAGGATACTAATGATTATTTATTGTTCATGTTGATCTGCTTTGCTGAATATGCCTAAAAAAAGGCCTAATGCAATATGACAATAACTTTGCACACTGTACTCAACACATTTAGTTAGTACTTGCTAGAAAATCTAAGTGTGAATATACTAATTAGTTCTATGTGCCATCCATGTGTGTTTTTATATGTCATCCATTTGGTGTACTTTTTTAACCCCTTAAGGACCGCCGCATGTACATATATTGGCATACCTGTACGTCCCTGCCTAGACGTGGGTCAGGGGTCTGATCGGGACCCCCCGGTACTTGCGGCGGTCCCCGTGGCTGGGCGAGCGATCCGGGATGAAGGGGCGGCTGTTCGTTTTTGTCCACCCCCTCCGGATCACTCCCAGCCAATGCACGTCCTCCCCCGCCCTCTTCCTGTGTAAACACAGGAAAGGGGAGGTGATGTAATCTCTCCTCTCTGCGGTATTTTCAACCGTCGCTGAGGAGAGAAGACATCACAAGTGAGTCTGCACCAACACTACACTGACACCAGTACACATAGGCACATTTAACCCCCCCCCCCCCCCCCCGATCACCCCCACCCCCTGTCACACTGTCACTGAATGCAGTGATCATATATTTACTGATTACTGCATTTAGTGTCAGTGTGACAGTTAGTGTGACAGGCAGTTAGTGTTAGATCCAGGGTAGCCCCCGTTCCCCCCTTAATAAAGTTTTAACCCCTTGATCACCGCCCTAGTTAACCCTTTCACCCCCTATTGCCAGTGTCACTAAGCGATAATTTTTCTGATCTCTGTATTAGTGTCACTGTTGCTGCTAGGTAGCTAGTTTTAGTATTGGGATTTTTTTTACTAAAGACATGTGGCTGAATATATTTTGGCCTAAATGTTTGACTAAAATTTAGTTTATTCGATTTTTCTTATAACAAAAAGTAAAAAATATTGTTTTTTTTTCAAAAATGTCGCTCTCTTTTTGTATAAAGCGCAAAAAATAAAAATCGCAGAGGTGTTCAAATACCACCAAAAGAAAGCTCTATTTGTGGAAAGAAAAGGACGCAAATTTTGTTTGAAAGCCACATCGCACGACTGCGCAATTGTCTGTTAAAGCGACGCAGTGCCGAATTGTAAAAACACCTCTGGGCATTTAGCAGCATATTGGTCCGGGGCTTAAGTGGTTAAGGTAGACTCCAGACAAAGAATTGTTTCTTAGTTTAGCACATAAGTGGAAAGGTTAGGACCTTTTCAGTTATTTTTCTTTACTGTTTGTGTAGCAATTTTTTAAATTTCTCTTTATTTCCTGTCTCAAGATCACAACAGTGGGAGTTGTCACCTCTGGAATAGTTGTAGTCATTGGGAGGTGTCCCTTCTTCTCTTGTTTAGGGGAAAAACCATAGACTTTTCAGTTCGCTTGACACTATCTGAACCAAATATGTTTTTTGTCCTGTCAATGATGGTCATTCAACAGAAAGTGAATACGTGTTATCAGTTACGCTTTAAGTGCTGCAATAAGCAGAAATATGATACATGTAAACTGAATCTTGCAAAAACATGAAATTGAACACACAACCATTTTTAATTTAATGGAAACAAATATGTTTTTCTCAACGTGATTCTTGTCAAGCCTGCCTTGCATACACACGATCATGAAAAAAATGCTTGAGCAAAGCGATGTGATGTACAACACCTACAACGGCACTATAAAGGGGAAGTTCCATTCGGATGGCGCCACCCTTTGGGCTGCTTTTGCTGATATCATGTTAGTAAAAGTTTGGTGAGAGAGACGATTCGCGCTTTTCAGTCTTCGTGCTTTTCAGTCTGTTACAGCGTGGCAAATGTGCTATCTCCATTACAAATGTTTTAACAGAACGAGTGCTCCCATCTCATAACTTCCTTCTGAGCAAGCACATTTTTTTGCCATTGTTAAAGCCTACACACAACCAGTTTTCACGGCGTGAAAAACAACGTGAAAAATTAGACCATGTTCTAAATTTTTAATGCCTATTTTTCACGTCATGAAAAATGCTTTGAAGCCTACAGTTTTTAATGACCAATTTAAAAAATGGCATTTTTCACGTCAAGAAAAACAAAAGCTGTGTGAACCAGTTCCATTGAGAGCTGGCCCATTCCCCTGTCATGCAAATTGGATGTGGAGAGACCTGCACCCAATTCACATCAGTGTGAATCTAGCCTCAGAGTCTGTATGTTGGGTAAGACCCCTTTATCCTCTGATTCTTTCTCTTTTTGGTGTGGCTCATGATAGGGTAAAATTGCTGGTATCGAAATGTGGCAAGGTAGTGATGCAAGATCTGTCAGAAGAAAGGTCTGCTCATGGTGATTGGCAAACTCTACCTTCCATATATTTCAAATTTTAAAGCTGCTATTAATGATGAAGAATGGACGTTAGATACTAAAAGCATAAAGATATGAAGATTAGAGGACTACAGAATAGTTTAGCCCAGAAATTACATAATTTAGCCCAATAAAAAAAAAAAATCTTTAAAAAAAGAGACTATTGCATATTTCACTGCAATTTTTATATTTGTTTGTAAAAAGCTTCACTTCAGGTGTTCTAAATATAAATGTTGTTATAAAACTAGGCATACAGTATATGTAAGAGTATGTAAATGACAGACTCTTAAAGATAAATTATAAGGGAACCTCACCTTCTTGTTATAGCACAAATGCCATCTAAGCTTCCCACAGGCTGTACATTTAAATTCCAAGGAAGTTGTAAAAGAAAGTTTAGATGTGACTGCAGATAATATCAGACTAATTATTTATTTCAACAAAATCAATCAAGCTCTTATTTAGATAACCAGATGCATGTTAGTTTGTTGCTTTGAGGGTTTACATTTATCTGACAAGTCAATAGTCTCATTAGCAGTGAGATGTGTGCATTACCTTGGTCTGCTTTATTACCATTAGTATCAAATACTTCAATTACCTTGCTGATGTATGAAAACAAACACATACATATATAATTACAATATATATATATATATATTTCTATACAGGTTTAAAATAGTTGTGCATTGTAAGTTCTTACACTTTTATATATAATCTGTAAAAAAATAATACAAAAAAAATCATATTTGTATTTCAATAGTATTTTTTTTCTACGATCTTACCTGTTCTAAAGAAGAAGTATGCTCCTCAAAAGGTTTTTAGTCATTTGTGAAGAAAAGCTAGGGAGAACACAAAGCAAGGCCTTGGCTATTTTCTCTACAATACCATACCTGGAATGACTGAAGACAGCGGTCCTTCAAGTTAATATAGCAACCTGATGAGTAGAATGAAACTTTGTTTCTTTTTTTGATGTCTTCATATGGATGTACTGTATTATGTCCAGTGGAGAAATTGGCAACAGTTGTAAAAACATAATGTATTGTAAAATCTCATGTCCTAAGATCAATTATGTTTCCATTTTCCTTTTTTACCTAGAGATTCTACAAAAATGCCCTTCACTGCATTTAATGATAAAAAAATAAAAAATCTTTATATGTACATTTCTTTGAAACCAAAGCTAGGGTTAAGACCAGCTTTATATTCCTATTCCCAACCTGTAACATTGTAAAATAGATTTTTACTAAAATACAAATGTATTAAATTGGATTTATGCTGGGTATATTTTTCTAATTATTGCAGGAAATGAGGTTTAACTTTAAACTGTGTAAGGGATTCTTTATTGTTAGAGCAGTGGGGCTGTGGAGCTCCATTCCACAATCAGTGGTTTCAGCGTGTAGTGTCAATAATTTCTAAAAACATTTACATCGGCATCTTATTGAACACAGGGAGAATTGAACACAATATACATGGAGGATTAATGTGAAATATTAAACATTGTGCTTGTTAATATGTAATATAGTATACACATATAGTAAACTCTGCTCTTTTGATGTCTAGAAAGATAGAAAGAACTAGCGCTCAGAGGCGATTTAGTTCGCATGTGCAGCGCTATATACGTTTTTTATTCATTCATTCATTCATTCACATGCACAGCAAACTATAGTCTATAGTTTCTTTGTCGGTGATTACACAGTCCTATGCTTGTCTGAGAACACCTTTCCTATTTACTACTGATGGATGTTTTCTTAGTGCTCATTGAGCTGATCTGAGCACTGAGTGCTACTTTTAAAGCATACACATTGAAAATATATATATTTTTTTACCTGACAAGCAGGGATAAAAAAAAAAGGCTGAAAAGTCCTGTAATAAAGTTGTGTTCTATACAGCTTCAAAATTAGCTATTTATTATTGTATTTTTTTCTAACTTATTACCTGCACTGACTCAGTAGATAAGGATTGCACATGCAAAAGTGCATCAGACTCATTGGCAAAAATTGTAGGCATCCCTAGCACAATCTTTAGGCCAGGGTCCCACTGGTGAGCTGTGCTGACACATGCATTACCATGACATGCAAACAACATGCTATGAGGGTCATTCATTAAGAAGAAGGTGTTTGGACCAGTTCATACATTAATTGGTGCGCCAGAAACAGTCTAATGTGCAAACCGGCACATGCAGACACGCAAAGCGATATTAAATATAAAATCCAACTGGCGCTATGGTAAATATGATTTTCTTGTTGATAACAGCGCACACCCAATGCAATTAGTTAACTTAATCGAATTGGGTGTCTTGCTAGGCCAGTGATGTCAAACCATGGCACTCCAGATGTTTTGGCACTACATTTCCCATGATGCTCATGCACTTTGCAGTGTAGAGGAGCATCATGGGAAGTGAAGTTCCAAAACATCTGGGGTTCCAAGGTTTGCCATCACTGTGCTAGGCAATTAGTAGATGTTCTCAGTTAATTAACCCATTTTGAAGCTAATCTCATTCGTATTACTTCTAATGTATCTTTGAAATATATATTTTACCCCAATCTTTCAATACATTACAAAGAACAGGAAAGTGTTTCTAAACACAATAAATTCACATTTTCATATCTTTAAAGTACAGTATGCTGATGACTCCCCCTGATTTTGAAAAGTTCCTTGGTGTGGGCCGTGTGTTCAGCAGATCGCATCATTGCTGTTTGCAACCTATGTCTAAATCAAGCGTGGCCAAAACAGCAGCCGCTTGGACACCAGATGCTTGACCAGACATATGACGACCTCCCATGAAGTCCGTTGGCAACAGCACTTGAAAGCCCTACATCATAGACATACTATAGACATCCCCCAGGCACAATATTTAAAGGAATTATTCATTTTTATTGTTTCAATCTAAGCATTATTAAAATCACTGTTCCTAAAAAAAAACACAGCCATTTTTAAAACTTTTTTTGGATTGATACATGTCCCATGGGGCAGGGCCCGGGTCCCAAAACACATTTTATGGCAATAACTTGCATATAAGCCTTTAAAATTAGCACCTTTGTTTGTTTTTTTGTGTTTGTGTCCCATAGACTTTAACGGTGTTTGCAAATGTTCAAACAACATTTTTGCCTGTTCTCATGTTCTGCTGCGAACTGAACTGGGGGGTGTTCGGCTCATCCCTGCTAGAAAGCTGAATATGAAGAGGAACTTAATCTTTCAGCATGAAAACTACCCAAAGTATACATCCAAATCAACAAAGGAATGTCTTTACCAGAAGAAGAAGAATGTTTTTGAATGGCCCAGCCAGGGGCCAGATCAGAATCCATGTTACATTTTGTGTAATGATCTGAAGAGGGCTGTGTACAGAAGATCCCCTCCCAATCTGACAAATATGTGTTTTTGAAAAGAAGAGTGGGCAAATATTGCCAAATCAAGATGGGCCATACTGATAGAGTCATACCCAAAACGACTGAGTGCTGTAATAACATCAAAAGGTGCTTCAACAAAGTATTATTTTAAGGGGGTGCCCGCTTGATGAAATCATATTCTTCTGTTTCTTTGTACTTCCCTCCACCAAAAATATATAATTTTGTTGTTCAACTGAGTTTTAAAGTTTTTAAGTCACATTAAGGCTATCTCTGAAAAAGTTACTTTCTCATTCTATTTTGGGAATGTTTGTTACTTGGGCAATTGTTACTTAACTTACTCACATCATCCCTTAATACTGGAACCTCAATCTTCTGTTAATATTAAATTGGAGATGCAGAGCGCCATGTCCAAAGTGGCGCACATATTGCATTCTCCCGTGTGGCGAGATCTATACTCACCTAGATGAATGCAGCATCTGCATATGTCCCTCACCGGCTTCAAGACAGAGAACCAAATGATAAAAGCCTGCTGATTGCTCGTCCATTGCGGGTCCATCTGTTGTGGTAAGCAGACATCTATTCACCTTACTATTGCTAAGCATTCAAGCTAAGAAGATCTGAGTGATTATCTGCAGAAGAGTTTTTTTCTTTGCTACATTGTTACGATTGGGAACTTTGCTCTACTTTGTGTTTTTTGTTTCCTTTTTTTTTCACCTTGGGACTTATTAAGTCTTTCCATCACTAGGAATTGTTTAATCACACCTTCTTTAAATGTTTGGACTTTAATGATTCACTCCATTTATTCAATAATTTTTTGTGGTTTTATTATTTTCTGCTGCACAGCAGATTGAGACATTTTGATTAACGGGTAGCGCATTATTATATATATATTTTCACTTCAGTGAGCAGAGAGGCTGTGACTTTCTGTCCCTGGCTCTCTACTCTTCCCCTCCTGCTTGTGACATTACTTCCAGGCATGTGCAGATTGGAAGGGTGGTGAGGAAACAACATCTTTGTGTTTGTAATACTACTCAGAGATTCTTTATACTTTATGAGTGCATAAATAGATTTAATACAAGCATATTTTCTATACATAGGGTGTGCTATGTATATTCTCCCCTTCCTTTGAGACATATTGCATGGAGGACAGCAAAGACCAGTCTTTTAAAGAAATCCCAGGTATAAAGTAGCTGCTAAAGACAGAAGGTGGATACGCATAGTTTTTACACCAAAGCGCAAGTGACCCTTTTTGAATGTAGGTCCATGGTTAAAAGTGAGCGGGCATTGCACTTATTGGTGGAGGACCACACTGGGGATTGGAGAACAATTATTTGAGCACGTTCATTTCTGATATGTGTTAAGCCTTGTACACACAAATTTATACCGCCGGGAATCCCGATGGTAAGTTTCTCCGTGTACACACGACCAGGTTTCCCATCGGAAAAACTGCAAGGAGAGCTCTGGCCGGCAATCACGGCTGTGTGTATGCTCCCTCGCAGTGTTTCTCCATAGGAAAACTGCCAGGCTTAAAACTGCCGGGAATCCCGGCAGGAAAATAGAGAGCAGGTTCTCTATTTTCCCACCAGGTTTCCTGTCGAGGAGTTAACTGCGAGGAAGCATACACACACGCGGGTTTTCCTGGCCAAGAGCTCTCCTGGCAGGAAAACTGGTCGTGTGTACGAGGCTTCACTGAGGAAACACTTGAATAACCTGCACAGTGAAAGCATTTGAACTCACCTTGGATTAATTCATAATGAACGGAGATATCTTATAATGATTATTTGTGTTTTAAGTAGGTACAGCAGTGTTTTTTTCTTCTAATAATAGGAGTGGATTTGAGTATCTACCACTATTTACATTTGTTTACTAATTAGTTATAAAATTACTAATTCAATTATATATTGGTATTTGATTTAAAGGGACAGTGTACTACTAATACATATGATTATCTGCAAAAGATTCAGATTTAGATTTTTAATCACAAAAAATAAAAAATACACAACACAAATAAACAAAACAAACCTTGAAAAAAATAAAAAAAAACTAGTGGATAACATGTATCCAAACTTTAAACCAATATTTTCTATCCAATAAAATCAGCAGCACAAAATATTTATAAAACGCAAAAGAAGTCGCGCTAATAATAATTTGATAATGTGAACCAGTGGAGTGAACAGTGCGTGATGATAATAAACAATCAAAAATAAATTGCCAGGATAACAAAACGTCATACAACAAATCCTGATAAGTGCCGTATAGATGAACAGATGAATGTATCATATGGTGATATAAGTTGAGATAGGTGAAGGGGCATATAGACAAGTCTCTAATGGCAATGATAAACAGTTAAGGCACTGCAACACCCAGTGATGAATCTTCAAGTGCACAAACTGTGAATCTACCACCACACAGAGTCAAGGCTTACCAGCTTGATAAGCTAAGGAAGCTTATCATCCAATCCTGGGTATTTATGATCTCCCACTGCTGCAAACACGGCTCACAGGTCTGATGTTAACAAACGCTCTGGCCCAGATGAAGTGGCAATTCCTATGAGGACCAATTACACTCTGCAGCGCTTTCCTTCACCACTTCCCTCCTTCTTCTCACCACACACGTGCATCTCCCAGCTCTTCCGGGAGGGGCCCCAAGAGAGTCCCTCAATTTGTATGGACTTTCTCCCACTTTCTGTTTGGCTATAAGACAGTGAAGTGAAGGGAAATCTCTGCAATGAGAAACAGATGGAAAATTGTCTATAATTCTACTTTAACCACTTAAGACCAGGACCAATATGCAGGTAAAGGACCAGGCCCCTTTTTGCGATTCCACACTGCATCGCTTTAACTGACAATTGCGCGATCGTGCGACGTGGCTCCCAAACAAAATTGGGGTCCTTTTTTCCCACAAATAGAGCTTTCTTTTGGTGGTATTTGATCACCTCTGCGGTTTTTATTTTTTGCGCTATAAAAAAAAATAGAGCCACAATTTAAAAAAAAAAAGCAATATTTTTTACTTTTTGCTATAATAAATGTCCCCCAGTTTAGGCCGATACATATCCTTCTACCTATTTTTGGTAAAAAAATCACAATAAGTGTTTATTGATTGGTTTGGCACAATTGGCACAATTTATAGTGTTTACAAAATAGGGGATAGTTTTATTGCATTTTTATTAATATTTTCTTTTTTACTACTAATGGCGGTGATCAGCGTTTTTTTTTCATGACTGCGACATTATGGCGGACAATTTTGACACGTTTGTGGGTTCATTGTCATTTTCACAGCAAAAAGTGCTATAAAAATGCATTGTTTACTGTGAAAATGACAATTGCAGTTTGAGAGTTAACCACTATGGGGCGGTGAAGGGGTTAAGTGTGACCTCATATGTGTTTCTAACTGTAGGAGGGCGGGGCTGGACATGTGACGTCATTGATTGCCTTTCCCTATATCAGGGAACAGACGATCAATGACAGCGCCACTGTGAAGAAGGGGGAAGGTGTGTTTACACACACCTCTCCCTGTTATTCAGCTCCTGTGACCGATCGCGGGACTCTGGCGGCGATCGGGTCTGCAGGTCCCGTGGCCGCAGTCATGGAACTTCAGACTGGGCCCGTGACCCACGGCTGGGCATTTAACAATCACATACAGGTACGTGATTGTGCCCAGCCGTGCCATTCTGCCGACGTATATCGTCGTTAAGCGGTCCTTAAAGCGGAGCTCCAGCCGCAAATTTTTTTTTTTAAAGTCAGCAGCTACTAACAGTGTAGCTGCTGACTTTAAATAAGGACACTTACCTGTCCTAGGCGCCCGCGCTGATGGCCCCCCCCGGTGCCGGTCCCGCGATCGCTCCGAGTCCCGCGCTGCCATTCACATTATGGGAAACAGGCAGTGAAGCCGTACGGCTTCACTGCCCGTTTCCTACTGTGCCTGCGCGAGTCTCACGCTGGCTTGTGAATGGGCGCGCTGCTCTCTGAGAACACACACAGTTCCCAGAAATCAGCGCGCCCCATTCACAAGGAGAAGAAGAAGAAGAAATCAAACCGTGGTGCAGGTGAGGCAGATTACGGACTTCCGCATAGCAACAGCTATTTCGGGTGAGTATTTTTTTTTTTTTTTTTTTTTTTTTTTAAACAACATGGCAAAATGTTGTTTTCATGGGTGGAGCTCCGCTTTAAGCAGTTAAGAAAAAAAATACTGAATACAGGCACTACCATGAATAACAGAGGGTATAGGGTATATTCACAACCTAGGCAGATTCATATACTATTACTACTTAAACTGAGCCAATCTTATAAGTGCATGGACACAATGACTAATTGAAGAAACTATCACTGAGTATAATACTGGAATATATGTTGAGACATACTGTATGATTTGATTCAAGCTCTAGCAGTTAACCATCATGAATAGTGCATAACCCATGATATACAGTTATATAAACTAACGCTATGCACATGGAAGATGCCTCAGTAGCACAGCAGATTATTAGAGGCAAACAAGAAAACTGCCTATTTCCCAAGAAATGTTGTAATATTGTTTGCAAAGACATTGTGTAGCACCAACTACTATATGCATAGCATTTAATGTGCCCATAATAAGCAAACAGTTTAGCATATTAATGAGCACTTAATTGCAGTTGCTCCAAAAATCAGTGTTCAATTTGTGTCAATTTTGTTGCAGTAAACTAGTGATTAATATAAACAGTAGCAGTCATAGGACAATAGGACATAAGCTTTGCATTCACACAAGTGAAAATGTATTTTAAAGCAGTAGATAATGCATCTATGTAGGCAGTAACAATTGCAAATCACAAAGTCCCGTTACAAGCAAGTTTCCATACAAAGTTCAGCCAATCCATGCAAATATGAACAAGAGTGAGTTTTAAGGCACTCCATAATGCTCCTGTGTAGATATGTAGGCAGTAGCAGCTGCAAAGAACAAAGTACCATCATGAGAAGGTCACATGTGTCTCTGTCCATGTCAGCCATATAGCAATCCAATGTAAATCTGTTAGTTACCACTCCTTAGATCAAAGAGATTTGAAAGGATGCCTTTAGTAATAACCAGTACTACATTTTCATGCAGAGAGTAGCTTGTATATCTTGACTCTCCAATGAGGTGAGAAATTCTGCTGGCGCTATTATTGTAGTATCTAGTAATGTGCCCATGGTGGGGTAATCCACCCTACACAATCAACGTGGAAAAGAAGTCCCTGCTGCACTGTTGTATTCTGACAGTGAGGACTCCACTAGAGTCAAAGGGCCAGATTCACAAAGCACTTACGCTGGAGTATCAGGAGGTGCGCCTGCGCAATTGGAAATATGCGCCTGCGTATCGTTATGCTGTATCCCCAAAACGATCTACGCCATAAATCTAGACTTTTTAGACCGATGTAATTTCGTTAGACCGGAGCATCGTGTGCGCAAAAAATGCGCTAGACACACCATTGATTTGCTAGGCAAATATGCAAATGAGGGAGTTACAGCGATCCACAAAAGTACGTTTGTGCAGGGGAGGCTACGCGCTGTGCGCATCAGCTGCACGTCCTGTCTAATATTAGGCAATATAAAAGCTTGCTTAAAATTAGACAATCTGTCTACATGTCAGCTAAAGCAACACCATTAGGGACGAGCTGAGCAGCCACACTTGCAGGACAACAATCTGTATGCCACCATGCCAGGGGCATCGTTGCTCATAGCTATACTACTGACTTTAGAGGAGGGCAGAAGGAGGAGGGCACGGAGGAGGGCACGGGAGAGGATATATCGCACACGCATAGACATCTTTGGCATGAGTGATCCGGAGGTGTCTCGCATCTTCAGATTCACCCCTCATGCCATCATGGAATTAACCACAACCCTGCAGGAGGACATCACCAGCCCAACACATGCCACCACCCATGACACCCATGACACCCATGACAGCTACATATACAATCATAGCCCCATCCCAATGGAATTCGAACAGAACATGTATGGGGACAGCTGGCTGGTTGGTGAGTGACATGGGTGGCAGGCATGACTGCCCCCCCCCCCCCATGATGCACACATCACAAGAGGCACATGCACTACTAACATCCTCCTGTCTTTTCCCTTCAAGGTGACTCTGCATATGCACTGAGACCCCATCTCATGACTTCTGTGCGGAACCCCCCATGGTACCCTGTATTCCCCAAACTTTGTATGCCAGATCATCGGTGCATGTTGCATGCTGCACAACTTCGCAGTGAGAAAGGGCCTGGAGATTGACATAAGTGATGACCTGACCCCCGAACCAGACAATCCCCCCCTAACCGAGGCTACCCCATCTTCTGAGGGAAGAGCAGCCAGGAGACAGCTCACATTAGGCATCTTTGCACGTTAAACACACACATTAATCATGGCACAATGAGAATGCATGCATGCACACCACTGTGGTCCCTAGCACACACACCCCACATCCTCATCAAATTGGATTAGCACAAGCCCACCATGCAGGACTTGTGAGCAGCAAGGCCACGCCACGGCTCCAATTATGTCACTGTACATTCATACACCATTCACATGGATCTGGGCATCACTTCTCCACCACAAATGAGGGTGATGCACGTTTTCCGGCAGGAATGTCACCCCCACATTCCAAAATCATTCACAAACAGATTTTTTTTTTAAATGCCCAGCAAAAAAAAAATTACCAGCAAAAATATATAAAAAAACAAAACAGCAAAGTAAACACAGAAAAGACAAAAATCTCTCTCCAAAACAGTCACAAAATAACTCAAAGACATGTCCAGACCAACAAACGCTAAGAAACAACAGAACAAAAGCACCTTGCTGTATAGGAAGGGATACAAATGGGTGTACTTTTGCAAAGGAAGGCCGTTTGTCTCTGTCTATTTAAGCTCTCTGCGTAGCTCACTAAGTTGACCTGGTTTAGTTCCAATTTCACTGATTGCGCCGTTCCCGAGTTGTGAGCATGCACAGAGAGGTGCTGACCATGGTCTGCTTCATGTGCGCATGTGCAATCCGGCCGGCCCTTTATTTTCATGGGGTCACGGCTCATTTCAATGGAACACGCCCATGTCCTTCCCAATTTGAATTATTCCGCCTTACGCCTTGGAAATTACGTTGCACCGGCGCAAATTTCTGCGCAAATACTACGAGGATACGGTAATTGCTCCTCTACATTGCGCCGATCTAACGTAAAGGAGGTGCGCTACTCCGGTCAAAATATGCGCCAATGTACCTGAATCTGGCCCAAAATACACATATCAGCATTGCAACCAATTGGCTGCATTCACTCATTGAATGAAAATGTAGGAGTCTATTGTTGGATTAACTCATCTTGAATACACATTCAGCAAGTCCCTGCTGAACTGGCCAAATTTCGATCCATCTATGGCCAGGTTAAGGCAAAAACGTGCATTAATAAAACTTAGGTTAGCTGATAAAGGGCATCACCTAAACTTAAAACATTCTGCAATAAAACACTTCCTAAAAATGCTGCTTGCTGGAGTCCCATATATGCAATTTTGTTATACTATTATTTTGTACCACCCATAAAGTTGCGGTTGTAATTAATTGATAATGACTCCCTGTGACTTGCACAGCTAACCACATCAATTACATTTGATAAGTTACAGGAGCAAATTTTTATTTAATTTTTTTTTTATATATATTTTTTTTAATTTTGCAATGGTATTTCAGGCCCTGCTGGTGAAGTAAGCTATGACTAAAAGCTTGTTCAAAAGCTGTGAAATGCAGGTTGCTATTTTACCATTAAAAGTTCAATAATAAAAAAAAAGAAATGAAAGGGTACCTCTGCTGTCTGAAATTTATTACAATATCCTTTAAAAGCTTTTTAGAACATTCAGAAACAAAAAAGAGATAAAAAGGTGTTTCACATTTCACTGTATCTTGCTGTGATAATTTGTGCATGATCTGCACAATGACAAACACAAGCATAGTAATAAAGCAGACTGGCCAGCATTTGGCTGTATTATGGTATGTATTTTCATTGCTTCTGAATAATCCTTTATTTTATAATAAATACAAAGAAGAAAAGAGAAATAGACATAGATTAGTAACCCATGTGAGAGAAAAAAATAATATGTGAGAGCTACATATCCATGTGTTAATGCAAAGTTTGAATGCAGTGTGTTGGAGGTGAGCAAAGAGACTTTATGGTTTACAGCTAGTCGCAAACGTATGTAACTCATATATGAATGAAGTAGCCTTTAGAGGAAGGGTCTAGGGCAGTGATGGAAAACCTTGGCTTGACTACATTTCCCATGATGCTCAACTACATTGCAGAGTGCATGAGCATCATGGGAAATATAGTTCCAAAATATCTGGGGTGCCAAGGTTCTCCATAACTGGTCTAGGGAGTTCTTTTTGTGTATAAAAAAAGACAAATAGTGCATAGAGACCTAGCAAGGGGACTTGTTTTACTTTATTGTGGTTTTTAGATATACCACTGCTTCAAAAGTGTTTATAATTACTTTTAGGCAATTATGTGACTAATGCCGCATACACGCTATTGGGCTTTTGCCCGGCCAAATCACATCGGAATTCTGACGGAGTTCCATCGGAAAAAAATAGAACATGTTCTATAGCTAAACTCTGATGGAATTCATTGGAATTTCCAATGAAAAAACTCTGATGGGGCTACACACGATCGAAAAATCTGATGAAAAAAGTCAACTGGAAATTCCGATTTGGAGTACGGGGCATTAGTAGTGTGCCAAAACAATAGAAAAAAAATCTGCATAGATTTGCATAGCTCTACATCTTCTTGTTCCAGAGAGCTGTACATTGCCAAAAGATAAATAGATACACTTTTGGACAGAGTGGTTATCAGAAAAGAGGAAATCTAAAGAGGAAACAAGACTACCAAATTAATTTACAGGCAAAAATGTAAATATGTCAGTAAAGGCGGCCATACAAAAAATTATTTTAAAAATTGTACCAAAGAATTTTCGTACAAATTTCGCACCGTTAGTGGGCTGCAGCAACAGCCGTTTTTTCATGCGGCAAACAAATTTAAGAAATCTGACACGTTGGAAATTTTTTGAAAAACAAAAGATTTTCTGATCAATGATGGGAGAATCGTGCGAGAAATGTAATAGTGAAAAAAACGCGCATGTGCAAGAAAAGAATATTCCCGGAGAGAAAAGAATATTCCCGGAGAGAATTCCCGGCAACATGAATATTTTGACGGCCGAATTTCGAAAATCAATGGTGGCATCATCGGATCACAAAAAAAAAAACGTTCTGATTTTGAAAAGAAAATTTGTGCGAAATTCGACCGTGTATGGCTTGCTTAAGTTTATAAATTCTAACAACATTGCAACCTGGAAAATGTCCACCGTTTTACTTAATGAATCTTAATCTGAGTTGTTTTACTTGCAGCCAAATTAGCAGAGTTTTAAAAGACCTTTAGAATGTCCTGCATCTTTTTTGTCATCTGGTTCTTTGCTGAACTGCCTCTTTCAGAGATCAGAGGTTAAGCTTAAAATGGGACGTACCTAGCCTACATTTTGAAAAGATCCACCCTTATTCCACTAGGGAAATTAGGAAATATGTGATAGATATGAAAAGCGTGTTGCACAAGGTGAAATCAAGGTTGGAAATGAGTATCATTCTGTGCAATACACATGGCTAATGGATTACTTATTAGAATGCAAACTGTGTGTTGGCATATCACATGGAATTTAAAAATGTTAATTTTGTAAATCATGACCAAATTCCAGCACCTTAATTAGTTTACACTTTTATTTATATTGTTGTTGCAGTTTTATGCCAATTAGTCCCATATTAATTAAAGCCAAATACCATCTCTAATTAAGCATTAATCGATTGTAACATACAGTATGTGCTAAATATCCTTCATAAGAAAGTTCTTTTTGCAAGTTCCTGTAAATGAGAAGGATATATCTTGCTAGTATTGGTAATATTAAGGTTGATGTAATATGTTATGATTTATTCTGACCTTCATATGCCAGTGCCCTTTCATTCAGAAGTTATTGGTGTTCTTTAAACATGTGACAACTACATAAGGATCTCTGCCAAACTCAAAGACTCTGACCTTGTCAGAAACAGCCTCATATTAGTGTATTAGAAGGAGTTTGTCCTTCAAAGAATATGTTTAATTACCAGACTTTACAGGCAATTTGAAATGTATCTTGGGTTACTGAAGTTGGGGAATACGGTGTATTGCAGTGTTAATTGTATTCTTTATTCAGCACTTAATTTGTATACTTTGTATTTGCACTAAAGAAAAGGTGAAATGACAAGGGCTCTCAGCATAATTAAATATCAGATGCATTGCCACCTAGAATTCCTTTGTCTTTTGCAAGTCATTCCATGCACCAGAATTGATTTGATAATATCTTGGTCAGGGACTCAATAGATTAATGATTTCTTTGTCAAGTATTTTATATAAGCTTGGCTCACTTTTTCACCTTATTGTATATTTGTTAACTGTTTAAGGGGAATCTGGTTATGACTGGAGACAGAAAATAATATTTTTGATGAATCTCTTAAATCTTATCGCCTTCTTACTTTTCAAATTCACTTCTATGATTGTACTGAAAATGGAAGACTTTTCCAGATACTGCTACAGGGCCTTTGGTTACAGAGGAGCATAAATTGTCTGAAAATATATTTTTAAAAAGTGGAGTTTTGCATGAAGCTAAATAGTTTTTTTTCTTCTCGATACTGACGGGATATAGTATTATCCTATTTTTTATTTATTTTTTGCATGATCTGTAGGACACAGTGAAGTTGATTAAAACTTGAAAGTGCAGAATCTGGTGCAGCTCTGCATAGAAAACAATCAGCTTCCAGTTTTTTTGTGAAACCTTAATTGAACCAGCTGAAGCTAGAATTTGATTTCTGTGTACAGCAGCACCACATTTTGTACTTTACAGTTTTAGTAAACCAACTCCAGTCACTCTATTTGTTCTCTAAGCATAGTGTGTTACTTTCTCTGCCTGGTGCTATTGAGCATGCCCCAGTGAGCTGTATGTGAGGTCACGACACCCTGTGTTATGAATGTTTAATGACCTAGCCAATAAACAGGGTGGGTGATGTATGCTGGAGAACTACTTAATGTTTGTGACTCTTTCTGTACTGTTTCTTACCTTCAGAGCTTCTGCCCTATGAGAATTCTGTAGTGAAATTGACTTTGAGCCTAGGGGTTCAAAGAAGCACCTACTGAGGGTGTTTATGAACATACTGGCTGCTGAAAGAAAGAGAGTACCCAGCCTAGTAGAGGCAACTGTGGCTGTTTCCAACAAGAGAGGTTGAACGTGACCAGCTGAGTGGGGATCACTGCACAAACTGTCTCAGCTATCCTGTCTAACAATACCAGGATTAAGATGCAATCATTACTGAAATCTACAAGAAGCCACACTCTGTGGGTACCCAGCCAGCCTAGTCTGCAATTAGATGGTAGAGAGATGTTTATTACATTTGGAATATCCTGATTCACTGCTTGACCTTCTTCTCATCTGTTTCAGTTTATTCCTAACCAGAATAACTGGCTCTCAAGCTTGAGGTTGCACTAAAGTAGTTAGAAACAGTACTGTTTACCTGCAAGATAAAACCTATTTTCTCAACATACTCCACAACATACAACAACTATTTTACTTCAGTAAATAATTACTTTTAGTGTATGGGTACTGCTACAGGGAGCAAAATTACACCACAATATCTAAGCATTGCATTTTTAGGAATTGGGAGTCCAATTGTATTATATTGTATTATATGACTGTGTGCATAGAGGAAACATATTCAATTTTTCCCATTTTTTGACATCATACCGTACAGCTAATGCCCGCTAGCAGTCTAGGTGTTGTGGCTGGAGCCGGCATGGCTTAAAGTGGTAGTATACTCTATACTACCACTTTTACCTACAGATAAGCCTATAATAAGGCTTACCTGTAGGTATAAAGAATATCTCCTAAACCTGTACGGTTTAGGAGATATTCCACTCGCAATGCACCAGTGATTGCAGCAGCACATGCGCAGGGGGGATCCTCGGCGAAAGGGCCGGCAGCCGCCGGACCTTGCCGGAATGAGTGACAACATCTCCGTTCCAGCCAATCACAGGGCTGGAGTGGCGATACCCAGAAGACACGCCAGGCAAGATGATATTTCGCTTGGTGTGGACCAGGTAAGTTCTCTTCACCTCGTTCCGAGGTAAGTATTTCATAATGAGCTAGTATGTGGTGCATACTAGCTTATTATGGCTTTTGCCTTGCAGGTGTAAGAAAAAAAAATGTATATGCGGGTATACATCCGCTTTAAGGCTGAATGCTGTCTTTTTTTTAGGCAGGCCATAGATGGTGCAAATTTCTTTCCTGCAACCACTGGCTGCAGGAAAGAAATTTACATGATTCTCCCGTCAGAACAGACAGTGCTTACAGGGAAATTTCTCCAACTGAGCAATTATCTGCTCCCAGCAGGGAAAGTCATCCCAGGTGGGAGAAGACAGTGATTATGGTGCTATAGCAGCCGCTAGTGATAATCACAAGTGAATCCAGTAACTTGGCACATTCAGCCTGTCCACACAATGTTTGAATCTTGGCTGCCTGAGATTTGAACTGTCTATGGCCAGCTTTAGGCCCCGTACACACGAGCAAATAGATTTGTTCAAATCGGTCGGACCGACAGATTTGAACAAATCTGTCTGCTGGCCGTTTTGTTTTGATCGTTGTACACACGATCAAACCAAAATCCCCGCCAGCAGACAGCGCGGTGACGTGGCGGTGACGTTGACGCCGCCACGTCACTGCACCAGGAAGTAAATTACTTCCGCGCATGCATCGAATCCATTCGGCGCATGTGCGAGAAGATATGCGTACTAACCAGCAGACATATCGGGCGGACGGATTCCCAGCCGACAGATTTTAAAGCATGCTTTAAAATCTGTCGGCTGGCCAAATCCATCGGCTCGCCCGTACACACAATCAAATCTGTCTGCTGTTTCCAGCAGATAGATTTGATCGTGTCTACGCGGCCTTAGAGTTGGGAATGACATTCACTTAATGTAAGTGCAATTTGTTATATTGTTTTTAACCACTTGCCTACTGTGCACCTACACCCCCTTCCTGCCCAGACAAAATTTTAGCTTCCGGCACTGCGTCGCTTTAACTCACAATTGCGTGGTCGTGCGATGTGGCTCCCAAACAAAATTGACGTCCTTTTTTTCCTCCACAAATAGAGATTTCTTTTGGTGGTATTTGATCGCCTGTGCGATTTTTTTTTTTTGTGTTATAAACAAAAAAAGAGCGACAATTTAAAAAAAAGACACAATGGCCCAGATTCAGGTACATCTGCGCATTATTGGACCGGCGTAGCGCACTGCCTTTACGTTAGACTTGCGCAATTTTGCCGCGTAATCACCCTATTCTCGTAGCTTTTGCGCAGAAAATTGCGCATGCGTAACGTTATTTCAGAGGCGTAAGGCGGAGTAATACAAATTGGGAAGGACGTGGGCGTGTTACATTGAAATGAGCCGTGACCCCATGCAAATGAAGGGCCGGCCGGCTCGCGCATGCGCGCTTGAAGGAGACCATGGTCAGCTCCGCTGTGCGCATGCTCACAACTCGGGAGCGGCGCAATCAGTGAAATTGGAAATGGACTAGGGCAACGTTGTGAACTACGCAAACAGCATAAATAGACAGACACAAACGCACTTGCATTGCAAAAGTACATCCCTTTGTCCCTTCCCATTTAACCAAGTGCTTTTGTCCTGTTGTTCGTTGCGTTGTGTTTTGTAGTTGTCAGATTAGTGTTCTGTGTGATCAAGTGTTTGTTAGTAGATCTTTGAAAGTGTTTTTTGATAAGTGTTTGAGTGACTGTTTGTTTGATATATTTCTGTTCGTTTGTTTTCTTGCTGATTTTTTGCTGTTTGTTTTTGTGACTGTTTCTTGCTGAGTGCTTGTGTGATTTTTTGGGTGTTAGTTTTCTCTTTGTGTGTGTTCTTGCTTGATTGGTTGTGCTTGTTTTTGTGAGTGATTTTTGTTGACTGGGAGTGAGTTTTTTTGGAAGTATGACAGAGAGAAAGCGAAAGCTCAATTTTACTGTGGGGGAAAAAATAATTCTTGCCCGGGCCATTAGGGATTATGGGCGTTTCCTCCACGGCCCAGACAGTGCCAACACCACCCCAGCCAGGAGGAGGGAGATTTTGGACCTCATCACTGAGCAGCTCAATTCAGCGGGGGAGGGGGAGACACGGACCCGGTCTGGGATTGACAAAAAAATTAATGACCTCCGGCGTCAGGTCAAACAGAAGCTGTCCAAAATGCATGCCCATGCCAGGGGCACAGGAGGGGGCCCACCATGCCGTATTAGGCTGACAGCGGAGGAGCGTGCGGTGGCCCTGACCTTTCATCGGCATGAAGTTGAGGGCCTGCCTGGCTTTGACTCAAGTCCGGAGCCCGTCGTGCCAGGTAAGTATTTTTTTTTAATATCAGGTGTGTAGCATGTGTGGGGGAGGGGGTGAAAGAGAATATGTGGCAAGTGTGTGGATCCTCCAACCTGTGAATGTTTTGTGTCATCCACAGATGTGCAGGAGGGTGCAGGGCCATCTGGCCTGACCGCACCATCCCCAGGACAACAGCCTAATGAGGCCCCCCCAACAAGGCCGGAGTCCGCGGAGGAGGTTCAAGAGGAGGAGGAGAATCATGAGGAGGAGGCGTCCATGTCAGGCACTGGACGTTTGGTTTTTGAGGACTCTTCCCCTCTGGCTGGCAGCAGGCAGCCCTCCCTAAGGGGGAGCCCCCCCTCCTCCCCCAACATGGCTCCCCTCCCAAGGGCCTCCCCTTCTCCCCGGCCACAAGCATCAGCTGAAGGCAGGATTTCATCCCAGAACACCAGGGGGTTGGCCGATCTCCTGCCCGCCACTCTGAGAAGGGACCAGGCCCTTCAGACCCGCCATCTGGGACAGGTCAGCCAGACATTGGTGCGGATGGAGGAGAGCCTGACCTCCATCAAGGATACGCTGGGGAACCTGGACTCCCACTCCCAGGCTTTCACAACCTGCATAAACGACCTGCAGACTACATCAGCAGGCGTTGGGCAGGATGTGAGGGCCCTCACCCAGGCTATCCAGGCCAACACGGCAACACTTGGTGCTGCCCTGGACAGAATAGCCTTGGCCTTGGAGGGCAGGCCGCCAGATGGGCAGAGATCAGGGGCTGCTCCTCCTTCCCCAGTTTTGCCCCTCCCCCATGAGTCTCCGCTGAGGAGCCGGGGCCGTGGCCGGGGGCGCCCCAGGCGTGGCTCACGTAAAGGGCAATATTTTTTTTCCCCCTTTTTGATTTTTTTTTTTTTTTTTTTACTGGAAAATTTTTGATTTTGCTGGTAATTTTTTTTTTTGGGTTGTGAATGCTGTTTGAATGTGGGGGTGACATTCCTGCCGGAAAAGGGGTGTCACCCTCAATTTTGGTGGAGAAGGGTTCCCCAGGACCAAGGAGAAGTGATCCCCAGGTCCGTGTGAATGGTGTATGAATGTACAGTGACATAATTGGAGCCTTGGCGTGGCGTTGCTGCTCACAAGTCCTGCATGGTGGACTGGTGCCAATCCAATTTGATGTGGATGTGGGGTGTGTGTGCTAGGGACCACAGTGGTGTGTATGCATGCATTCTCATTGTGCCATGATTAATGTGTGTGTTTAACGTGCAAAGATGCCCAATGTGAGCTGTCTCCTGGCTGCTCTTCCCTCAGAAGACGGGGGACCCTCGGTTAGGGGGGGATTGTCTGGTTCAGGGGTCAGGTCATCACGTAGGTCAATCTGCAGGCCCTTTCTTTCTGCAAAGTTGTGCAGCATGCAACATGCACCGATGATCTGGCACACGAAGTTTGGGGAATACAAAAGGGTACCCCCAGACTTATCCAGGCATCGGAAACGTGACTTTAGTAGGCCAAAGGTGCGCTCCACCACTGCTCGTGTTTGGGCATGTGCTTGATTGTATCTTTCCTCTCCTGGGGTTTGGGGGTTCCGGATAGGAGTCATGAGATGGGGTCCCAGTGGATATGCAGAGTCACCTGTAAGGGAAAAGACAGGAGGATGTTAGTCATGCATGTGCCCCTTGTGATGTGTGCATCATGGGAGGGGATAGTCATGCCTGACTCCCATGTCACTCACCAACCAGCCAGGTGTCCCCATACACGTTCTGTTCGAATTCCATTCGGATGTGGCATTGATTGTATATGTAGCTGTTATGGCTGGACCCTGGGTGTTTGGCACGGACGTGCCATATGAGGCCTTGGGCATCGACTATCACCTGTACGTTGATGGAATGCCAATGCTTCCGATTGCGGTACATGTGCTCTGTCTCCTGGGGGGGCTGGAGTGCCACATGTGTGCAATCAATGGCCCCGATGGTGCGTGGGAATCTGGCAATTCTGTAGAAATCTGTCATTGCCTTCAGCCGCAGCTCCTCAGTGGTGGGTTTGATGATTTGGTTGGCCATGCATCTGAGGATTGCAGGGACAACCTGGTGCACACATCTGCTCATGGAGGATTGTGACATCCCAGCCACCACTCCACTTGTAAGCTGAAAAGAGCCACTGGCAAGGAAATGGAGTGTTGCCATGACCTTGATCAGTGGCTGCACTGCATGTGAGCGTTGTGTTGGGCTGGTGATGTCCTCCTGCAGGGTTGTGGTTAATTCCAGGATGACATGAGGGGTGAATCTGAAGATGCGATACACCTCAGAATCACTCATGCCAAACAGGTCTATGTGGGTGCGGTATATCCTCTCCCGTGCCATCCTCCGTGCCATCCTCCGTGCCCTCATCCTTCTTTGTTCATCTAAAGTCAGTAGTATAGCTATGTGCGACGATGCCCCTGGCATGTTGGCATACAGATTGTTGTGCAACACGTGTGACTGCTGAGCTCCTCACTAACAGTGTTGCTTTATCTAACAAGTAGACTTTTTTTCTTTTTTTAGACCAGCTTTTATATGCTCTAATTTTAAAAAGGACATTTTGCTGTTGCGCACACTGCGTAGCCTGCGCTGCCCCAACGTTCTTTTGTGGATCCCCGTAAGTCCCTCATTAGCATATTTGACTTGCAAATCAATGCTCTGTCTAGCGCACTTTTGCGCGGACGGATGCGCCAGTCTAACGAAATTACGCTGGACAAAAAAAAGTAGATTTTTTGCGTATCTCGTTCTGGGGATGCCGTGCATCGAAACGCATGCGCACATTTCGACTTACGCCGCGCATCTCCTGATGCGCAGGCGTAATCGCTCTGTGAATCTGGGCCAATATTTTTTGTTTTTTGCTATAATAAATATCCCATTTAAAAAATAAAAAATAAAATGTATCTCAGTTTAGGCCGATATGTATTCTTCTACATATTTTTGGTAAAAAGATGTTTTAAATAAAATCGCAATAACCGTATAGTGACTGGTTTGCGCAAAAGTTATATTGCCTACAAAATAGGGGACATAATTATGATTTATTTTTTTATTAATTTTTTACTAGAAATGGCGGCGATCTGCGATTTTTTTTCGGGACTGGGACATTATAGCGGACACATCGGACACTTTTGACACATTTTTGGGACCATTTACATTTATACAGTGAACAATGCTATAAATATGCATTGATTACTGTATAAGGCCTCGTACACACGAGGGGATATGTCCGCTGAAAACGGTCCGATGGACCGTTTCAGCAGACATCTCCGCTCGTGTGTATGGGCTAGCGGACAGATTTCTCCTCCCGACAGATTTCAAAGCATGCTTTGAAATCTATCCGGTGGGAATCTGTCCGCCCGACATGTCTGCTGGTTAGTACACTTACCAGCAGACATGTCGTCCCCCACCGCCGCCGCGCCGCCGCCGAATGGATTCGGCGCATGCGCGGAAGTGTTTAACTTCCTGGTGCGGTGACGTGGCTGTGACGTGGCGGCGTCAACGTCACCGCCGCGTCACCGCCACGTCACCGCGCCGTCCGGCGGCGGGGAATTTGATCCGATGGTGTGTACACGCCATCGGATCAAACTCCCGATCGGACATATCCGATGGAAATGGCCGCCGGCCACACGCACAGTGTTCTAAGTGACCCCTAGCAGCTTAAAATGACAGGACTACATATGACGTCCTGTCAGGACAATAGGTTATTCCGCCCGCCGTAATTTGACGGCGGGCGGGTATCAAGTGGTTAAAAAAATAATGAGGGTTTTACATGATTTTTTTTGTTCTTGCTTTCCACTAGCTGTTGTTTAAGAGTGGGTGATTATTGGAGACAACCCTTCCGGGGGGTGGAAAAAAGCTTATCCTTTGGAGTGCTACTAGATATGCGCTATACTGTATGATGATTGTTTCTGGTGGGTTATTAGATTGGAAGGTGGTAGATAAACAAGGGTGTGAGCCCTTTGGGGGAAGATTTGTTGCACTTGTAGCATTGGACTATATTTGTTCCTTACACCCTGATGATTTTCCTGGAGGTTTTCCAGAGGTCTTCATGAGCCAGCTTACTTCAGCTGGCTCATTAACTCTACCCCTGCCGGACTTTCAGCACTTCCCCCTAGTGGTACAAATCGGCATAGAGCCTGAATCTGGGGCACCATATTTGTCACCCTGGATGCAACCAGGCGATTTTACCGTCTGCTGTCACTAGATAGATAGATAGATAGATAGATAGATAGATAGATAGATAGATAGATAGATAGATAGATAGATAGAATTACATAATTTGCATCATATTGACAGAAGGGGAAGACAATCCTAATAATAATAATTAAAAAAAAAAAAATTACTTAATACTTGTCGCTTTTCATTTAAACTAAAAATGTGTTATTAAAGCTCATATGTGAACTTCCTAGATGCCACAGTATTCATAAGGGACCCATGATCAATTCAACTATCTTTACTGTTCCAGTTTCCACCACAAACAAAGGAAACAAGCAATTATTCATAGCCAGGTCACTAGATGCTTCCACATGCAATCTGATCCAGAGGACAGAAATACATATCTACTACTACTTGCAGAATCCATCCATAAGAAAGGTCTCAACAACAAAATCATCAGTACAACCATTAATGCTACATTGAAAACCCAAAGAGAAAATATATAATACAAATACACAAGAAACTTTAGTAACCACATACAATCCAGCACTAGAACACATAAGAAAGATCATCAAAGAGCTGCAACCCAATATAACAGGTGATGAAATCCCCAACAAAGTCATCCATATACTAACCCTCAATGCTGGTCTTCAAGCAATCATTCAACCTCTGACATAAATAAATGAGTACAACACTTCATTCTTACTACAGAAACATGAACAATGGAACAAAACCTTGCATCAATAAATGATGTAAAGTATACAGCTACATCAATTCACTAAACAGCATCATATGCACAAACAAAAACCTCTATACTACTCGATCACATAGCTGCACCTCCAGTAATAAGATGTACCTTATTCTCTGCATAAAGTGCAATCAGGGATTTTACATTGGTGAAACAGGACATAAATAACAAAGGATTATGAATCTACATACAGTAGACACACCATAAAAGAACATAAAGATCATTACTGCACACCTGTTGGATATAGATTATTACAACTACAGAAAACATGATTGTTTCTGTTCTTAAAGTGAACCTTTGAACCAGGAATGAATGACTGAATGTGTTACTAAACTTTCTACTATTGAATAGATGTATGACCCATGTGATTCCCCCTCTCACATGTCATAGACCATTTCTTTATACATTATCTGAATAACTCACTTATATTGGTGTGTGTGTGTGTGTGTGTGTGTGTGTGTGTGTGTGTGTTCGTGTGTGTTTTATCTGTGTGTTTTTTTTTTCTTCCAGATAGTGTTCTCTTAGATTTATTCATTATGTGTTTTGCTTTTCTTTATTTCTATTCTTATTTTTAATTTGCAATGTTGATATCAACTTTAAAGTTACAAAAAAATGCTTTGAATATGACTGTTTGGATGATGTAATTCCTTTTTTAAGCACAAAGTTATTGTATTGTTACAGTATCAAGCAACATGTTCAAACTCTTAGGCCGCGTACACACGATCGGTCCAACCCGATGAGAATGGTTCGACGGACTGTTTTCATCGGTTCACAGACTGTTGGTCTGATGGTCTGATGTGCGTACACACCATCAGTTCAAAAACCGATTGCGTCAGCACGCGGTAACGTAAAACACAACGACGTGCTGAAAAAAATGTCAATGCTTCCAAGCATGCATCGACTTGATTCTGACCGATGCTTTTGCGTACTAACCATTGGTTTGGACCGATGGTCAGGAGTCCATCGGTCCGATTTTAAAGCAAGTTTATGGACCGATAGGCCGTACACACGGTCGGTTTGGACTGATGAAACTGGCCTTAAGTCCATTTTCATCGGTTTGGACCAATCGTGTGTACACGGCCTCAGATATCAAACAAATACAAAATATACCAGTAATATTATTGAGGTTGGGTTTAGAAAGCATTCTTGACCATTAAAAATCCATAAGCCTAAAATGAGGATATTGCATAAACAAGTCTACCACAGAGTTCAAAAGAACTCTTACATTTCAGCTCTGAATGGCTAAATATTTGCCTTATATATTGGCGTTTACTAAGGCACACCTATATTTTAACCATTCAGGGCAACATATAAGATTTGCTATATAGTAGGCTGCCTTGACTGCTCAAACCTACTTTTCGTACATATCCTGCCACTTTCTTCTCCTGTTTGAGCCCAAGTAAATATATGTAACAATCTGTAAGTAGCATAACTTCAACAACATTTTGAAATTATATTCATGAGTGCTGATTCTTTTTACATTAATCAGTGCTGTGTGTACAAGTACAATAATTAACCTATGTTACTCTGCTTTACTATTGAAAGGACCCAAAGCCTCTGTAGTAGTAACTATTCTCTTAAATAGTGGATTATTTATTATGATATCAGCAACCACTAATGCTTCTTTTATGTTATCCAAAAAGAGGAAAAGTATCTTTATTCCAATTTTCATGACATAACCCCTTTTTTATTCTGATTTATAAAACAAAAGAGTCTTGATTTAACCTTTGACAACCATGTTGATTCTTTGTTTATTTTATTTTTTAGGAAATGTGAAACCTAATTGATTGGATTGCTTCAGGTGTGCATATCAGTCAGTGACAGTTAACATGCTGGTTATTGTTTGGTTAATGAAACAGGATGGAAGCCCAGAGGTGAAAACTCCCAACAGCCTACTGCTTTACAGTAGTTTTCAGCCTGCTTCAATATAGTGACTGAATTTGTCATACAAAAATGTTTTTTTGCTAACTAAGGAAAGTGAGTGTCTCAACATGTTGTTTTACATGTTGAAATGTATAAACCTTTTTTTCTACATGTATTGTGTTTCTATTAAATTAATGTGATCCTGTTTCTGTGGATGATGAAACTCCAGAGAAGGATCCTAGTCATTGTTGCTGTTACATAATTGTACATTTATTGGAGAATTGTCCAGCCCATTTTGGTGATATAAAACAGATTGCTGTGATTGTAAAAGATCGGTAAGTATATTATTGAGTTGCACCTAGAAGTACGATTACAATGAAGTAAGCTTGCTCCAAATGTGTATTTATACAAATACATTAGAATCATTATTTTTTATAACAATATCTTCTTTCAATAAGAATAAAACAGAAGAGTGGAATGCTCTCACTTAGTCTCATAGTCAGACTCTAGCTCCTTGACACTTATAGAAAGTTAACATATGGATAAATCCCCTGGAAACTGGCACAAAATCCTGTTTAAAAAGCCTTTACTTTTGACTGTGAAAAAGTAATATAATTTCTCAAGCACAAGGTTACCTACATTATAGCCCACATTATAAGTAGGCCATTTAAATACAACGCATATCAAACAGATCAAAAAAAATAAAAATAATGAGCAAATCAATTTTCAAATCATTGAAACCGACAAATGTTTTGATTTCTTTGTAAGTATATGTGCACAATGGCAATTTGATTTTCAGGATTTGTAAAGGGTGAAATTATCTGTAGATCAAATAAGTACATACAAAATTCAGGTAAAAAAAGGGACTTGGCAGCAAAGTAGCAGGTCTTTTCCATATAGCAGGCACCTTCTACTGCTGGTACTTAGTGCACATTACTCCGCTATCTCTCCTTTGACCCGCTACTCCCCCCCAGCTTACACAGGGCTAACAAGCTTCAGTTTTTTGGCAGGCAAGTGACAGGCCCGAGCACTGTAACATGAGGTTTGAGGGAAGCTTATTAGCCCTGAGTGAGACACTCACTTTCCTTAGTTAGAAAAAACAAAACTTTTTGTATGACAAATTTAGTCACAATACTGAAGCAGGCTGCAAACTACTGTAAAACAGTAGGCTGTTGGGAGTTTTCACCTCTGGGCTTCCTGTTTCATTAACCAAACAATAACCAGCATGTTAACTGTCACTGATTGATATGCACACCTGAAGCAATCCAATCCAATCAATTGGTTTCACATTTCCTAAAAATAAAAATAAACAAAGAATCAACATGGTTGTCAAAGGTTAAATCAATACTAAAAAAGGGGTTATTTCATGAAAACTGGAATAAAGATACTTTTCCTCTTTTGGATAACATAAAAGAAGCATTAGTGATTGCTGATAGCATAATAAAGAATCCACTATTTAAGAGAATAGTTACTACTACAGATGCTTTGGGTCCTTTCATTAGTAAAGCAGAGTAACATGGGTTAATTGTTGTACTTATACACACAACACTGATTAATGTAAAAAGAATCAGCACTCATGAATATCATTTCAAAATGTTGTTGAAGTTATGCTACTTACAATTAGGTTGAAAACCAGGACAGGAATATTGAGCTTGACTTTAGCAGGAAAAGTGTATTCAGAATCTACTTGATTTTCTTGGATAGTAGAAAAATATAATGACCCAACTGTTGGGTTAAAGAGATACGTTCAGATTATTACACCATGTCATTGTTAGGTCCTGATACCTGGCATATATTTCTTGTGAATCTCCTCTTGTGTACCCTAGGTCTACAAGTTTTAGCCTCTGAACTGTGAATCACAGGGAATGCAAAGCTGAATGGCACTTTTGCCGAGTGGCTGACCTCCTGGGTTCAAAATTTAGCAGGCCAGCCACTGAGCTTGGGACCCAGAAACAATTAGAAATCACTAAAGTAGCAAAGTCTACTTCAGCAATTTTCAGTTTCCAGGTGCATCAACCAGGTGTGGTATATAGATAGTTACACTGGTCCAAGCTGGACCAATGTAATTATGTTTACAATATTCATACCCAGAATTTTCCTTTAAGTCCTGCTTACTACTCTAAACTTTCTTCTGGTTCCTGAATTGGTATATTTTATTTCTGTTACACACAATTAGAGGGTAAAAGTAATAAACATATCATATAATATATCTTGAGTTTGATGACTTCCACCAGTAGGTTCAAAGTAAACACTGTTTATTTTTATTTTTAGGTGTGACTATTTTAATAGATTTGAGAAAAATTATTCAGTAGCATAGGTCCTCCACAAGGTCTTTCACTGTTTACTTGTTGCACCAATGTTTTACTAAACCCCAAATTGCTGAGAAGAATGCCTCTGGTTTAACCAGTTAGCAACCACCTGCCGAAAAATAACGGTGGCAAGGTGGTTGCTTAACTCTGGGATCACGTTATATAACGTGATTCCAGAGTCGCGCTCTGGGGCGCACACACGGGAATGTCCGTGACCGCCGGGTCCAGAGGACCCGGCGGGTCACGGATCACGGTAAATCGCCGCTGATAGCGGCGGTTTACCACGTGATCGCGCCGTCCAATGACGGCGCGATCACATGTAAACAGACCGGCGTCATTTGATGATGCCGGTTCCTCCCTCCTCTCTCTGTACCGATCGGTACAGTGTGAGAGGGGAAGCGCAGATGGCGGCAGTGCTGTGGATGGATCTGTGACTATTGCAGTCACAGATCCATCCATCCCTGCTCAGCCATCCCTGCAACCCCCTGTGCAATACTCAGCAGTACCCTGCGCAATACTCAGCAGTACCCCGCGCAATACTCAGCAGTACCCCGCGCAATACTCAGCAGTACCCCGCGCAATACTCAGCAGTACCCCGCGCAATACTCAGCAGTACCCCCAGCAATACTCAGCATACCCCCAGCAATACTCAGCATACCCCGCGCAATACTCCGCATACCCCGCGCAATACTCAGCATACCCCGCGCAATACTCCG
The DNA here is from genome assembly GCA_029574335.1 of Rana kukunoris. Taxonomy (NCBI): domain Eukaryota; kingdom Metazoa; phylum Chordata; class Amphibia; order Anura; family Ranidae; genus Rana; species Rana kukunoris. The sequence goes on along the minus strand of CM056050.1, from coordinate 179,960,183 downwards.
CATACCCCGCGCAATATTCAGCAGTACCCCGGCGCAAAACTCTGCAGTACCCCGGCGCAATACTCTGCAGTACCCCGGCGCAATACTCTGCAGTACCCCGGTGCAATACTCTGCAGTACCCCGGCGCAATACTCTGCAGTACCCCCGCGCAATACTATGCAGTACCCCAACGCAATACTCTGCAGTACCCCCGCACAATACTCTGCAGTACCCCGGCGCAATACTCTGCAGTACCCCGGCGCAATACTCTGCAGTACCCCCGCGCAATACTCTGCAGTACCCCAACGCAATACTCTGCAGTACCCCCGCACAATACTCTGCAGTACCCCGGCGCAATACTCTGCAGTACCCCGGCACAATACTCTGCAGTACCCCGGCACAATACTCTGCAGTACCCCAATGCAATACTCTGCAGTACCCCCGCACAATACTCTGCAGTACCCCCGCACAATACTCTGAACAATACTCTGCAGTACCCCTGCGCAATACTCTGAACAATATTCTGCAGTACCCCCTGCGCAATACTCTGAACAATACTCTGCAGTACCCCTGCGCAATACTCTGAACAATATTCTGCAGTACCCCCTGCGCAATACTCTGAACAATACTCTGCAATACTCCCTGCGCAATACTCCCTGCGGTCGTTTTTTTCAGGCTTCCCAGCCTAGAGGTGAGATGTGGGGTCTTATTGACCCTATATCTCACTGTAAAGAGGACCTGTCATGCCATATTCCTATTACAAGGGATGTTTACATTCCTTGTAATAGGAATAAAAGTAATCAAAACATTTATTTTTGGGGAAAAACTGGTCAAACTAAAATAAATAAAGTAATCAAAACATTTATTTTTGGGGAAAAACTGGTCAAACTAAAATAAATAAAGTAATCAAAACATTTATTTTTGGGGAAAAACTGGTCAAACTAAAATAAATAAAGTAATCAAAACATTTATTTTTGGGGAAAAACTGGTCAAACTAAAATAAATAAAGTAATCAAAACATTTATTTTTGGGGAAAAACTGGTCAAACTAAAATAAATAAAGTAAAATGAACAATAATAAAAAAAAAATTAAAGCGCCCCTGTTCCCGTGAGCTCGTATACAGAAGCGAACGTGCATGTAAGTCCCGCCCACATATGAAAACGGTGTTCAAACCACACATGCGAACGTTAGAGCGAGAGCAATCATTTTGGCTCTAGACCTCCTCTCCAACTAAAATGATGTAACCAGTAAAAATATTTAAAGCGTCACCTATGGGGATTTTTAAGTCACAAAGTTTGGCGCCATTCCACGAGCGTGTGCAATATTGAAGGGTGACATGTTGGGTATCTATTTACTCGGCGTAACTTCATCTTTCATCTTATGCAAAAACATTGGGCTAAATTTAATGTTTTTTTTTTTTTAAAAGCACAAAACTGTTTTATTTCCAAAAAAAATGTGTTCGAAAAATTGCTGTGCAAATACCATGCGCAATAAAAAGTTGCAACAACCGCCATTGTATTCTCTAGGGTCTTTGCTAAAAAAGCATATATAATGTTGTGGGGTTCTATGTAATTTTCTAGCAAATAAATGATGATTTTTACATGTAGGAGAGAAATGTCAGAATTGGTCTGGGTGCTCCAGAACGCCTGATGGAGTTCCCTGCATGTTGGGCCTCTGTATGTGGCCACGCTGTGTAAAAGTCTCACACATGTGGTATCGCCATACTCGGGAGGAATAGCAGAATGTGTTTTGGGGTGTAATTTGTGGTATGCATATGCTGTGTGTGAGAAATAACCTGCTAATATGAAAATTTTGTGGAAAGAAAATAAAAATGAAAAAAAACTTGATTTTGCAAAGAATTGTGGGAAAAAATGACAACTTCAAAAAACTCACAATGCCTCTTTCTAAATACCTTGGAATGTCTTCTTTCCAAAAAGGGGTCATTTGGGGGGTATTTGTACTTTTCTGGCATGTTAGGGTCTCAAGAAATAAGAGAGGCTGTCAGTACATCAGATGTGATCAAATTGATCAATTTTCAGTAATTGGTACCATAGCTTTTAGACCCTATAACTTTCACCCAGACTAAATAATATCTATTTTTTTTTGTTTTGTTACCAAAGATATGTAGCAGTATACATTTTAGGCCAAGTTTATGAAGAAAAATTACTTTTTTTGCAAAATGTTATAATAGAAATGAAGAAAAATTCATTTTTTTACAAAATTTTCGTTCTTTTTTCATTTATAGCGAAAAACGCAGAGGTGATAAAATACCACCAAAAGAAAGCTCTATTTGTGGGAAAAAAAGGACAAAAATTTCATTTGGTTACAGTGTTGTATGACTAAGTTATTGTCATTCAAAATGTGAGAGCACCGAAAGCTGAAAATTGGTCTGGTTATTAAGTGGGTATAAGTGCCCAGTAGTCAAGTGGTTAAAAGTGTTTTAAGATCAATGTCTTTGAATCATACTCTCATACTCTCATACTCTCATAAAGGATACATTCAGGATACATTCAACATTCAGGATCTACCCATGGATCCTCTGTGCTTCTCCCTGCAGGCCTCTAAACAGCAAATCATTTATGGCAAATGTAGAACCACCAAGACTCTAGATTCTTTAGTGTAAGCTAGGAAAGAGCTATTAGATGAACTAGGCATGCAAACCCATAGAAATTTTGCGCTTAGCCATAAAATGCCTTATGACTTTGCAAACAGGAACAGTAAGTTCTTAACAAAAATGTTACAAGCTAAACAAGCAAACATGACAATACGTATAATTTTTATTTTATGTTGTAGCAGTGGCCTATGGTTGCCAACATCCCCATATATGTAGGCAAAAAAGGAAGAACCCTCAAAAGTGAGACTTTATCAGAAACACAAGCTGATGCAGTAAATGGACACTCTGTTGATATAATTTAGTATAAAATTACAAAACGTTATTTTGAAAAAGAACAATGAAATAAAAACATGATCAGAATGGATACAGACTATTCATATAATTTCCCACTTTAGCAATCTAATGGTTGTGTAAGGCTGCGTACACACGATCAAATCTATCTGCTGGAAACGGTCTGCCAGACTGTCCCAACAGACAGATTCGATCGTGTGTACGGGCGAGCAGACGGATTTGGCCAGCCGACAGATTTTAAAGCATGCTTTTAAAATCTGTCGGCTGGGAATCCATCCGCCCGACATGTCTGCTGGTTAGTACGCTAACCAGCAGACATATCTTCTCGCACGTGCGTCAAATGGATTAAACGCATGCGTGGAAGTGTTTTACTTCCTGGTGCGGTGACGTGGCGGCGTCAACGTCACCTCCATGTCACCGACACGTCAGCGCGCTGTCTGCTGGCGGGGATTTTGGTTTGATCGTGTGTACACGATCAAACCAATGCATCCCAGCAGACAGATTTGTTCAAATCGGTCTGTCCGACCGATTTGAACAAATCTATTTGCTCGTGTGTACGGGGCCTAAGTGTTTCCACAGATGTTGTGGATCACCAGTAGTATGGTCCCCAGATGGTAGACACCCAACACATTTTGAGAGGATTTTTTTCTCTTAACCTTTCTTAGGGGTATACAAAAATAAGAAAGGAGAAATAAATTCTATAACAGAAACATAGCATTAGATATATTATAGATAATTATATAACAGAAGTATATAACTCATTGTATCTACCAAGGGGTAGATAGTACCTGTTGCAGTCTACTATAGCATTATTTCAGAATAGCCACAATTATGAATGAGATAAAAGCATAAAAAAATGCATCCTCAAATGAGCAACGGGGGCAGCGGAGCTTAGCCACTGGCCTGTGGACCACTGTGGTTGCAGAAAAAAAACACACAATATTCAGCAGGTCTAAAAGCAACAAAAAAATCAAAACTGTAATTTAAGGGGTAAACAGGAAGCTTGGTCTGCAAATGATCATGAAACTATGCATATATATTTATAGACACTTTCTTACTTGAATAACAGACTGATGTTGTCTGAATTGGTCCTCCTTTATAGAACAAGTAAGTAACTATCACTGTTGCGGCAAAATGGTAGGATCTTTTGAGATTTAAATAAGGGGAACAAACATATGAGAAAATATCAATTAAATAGAAAAAAATAAAGACAAAGGGGTCTGAGTCATCTATAATGGCTTGCTTACTGTGTGGATAATGGTAGCTAGAGCGCAATATGCATGTGCACCCTTTGAAGGTCATGGAGGGGACTGAACTGGCGATCTGTGGCATCCATTTAAAGCCCAGAGGGAGAAAGAGTTTCTTGGCTGGAAAGGTAGGGGATGGTGATCATCAAGTGGGATGGGCGGGACATGTGATGGGCTTCTCCCAGTCACCCACAAAACAAAGACAATGCAAACCCTTTCTCTCACAAGAGCAAAGTTCATATAAGCAGCTCTCTCTCAGGTTTGTGGCTTCCTGAGCCCCAGAGCAACTCTTTTCTAAAGTCCTGCTTTATTTATACCACCTATTGGTGGACACAAGTGGACCGCAAAATCTAGTCTGGAACCAACCCTGTTATGGTGGCTGTTAAAACCGTACTGGATTCAATTTTAGTTTCCTGCAAGAGAACACATGCAATGTGAAATATAACATCCAGCAATCACCTTGCCTTTCATGTCATCACAATACTATATATATATATATAGTATATATACACGGTTCTGGTCCTCTCCGAATACCCTCTGGATTGACGTAGAACAAGCTTTAGCACCATCTCCTGACCTGCTCATCCCACTGCTAGCTGATAGGCAGAAGCCCCATGCACCAACGGACTTACTATTACCAACGCAGTCATCTTTTCTAGCTTGGAGAGCATTTTGAGCCATACTCATACCACCTATTCGAACTCAGGAACCTACATTACCTGTTTAAATTTTAGAATAGTTAATTCCAAATATATCTTTCATTTGAGCATGAACGGTATCACTCATGTGAGCATTTTACTATGTAACTGCACTCACCAGGGCTCTATTGGAGGAATTTAGGCTTTCATGCAACCAATATATCACTCTATTTCATATCACACAATTTGTATGTGGATATCCCCCTCCAATAATGAAAATAGACCCCCAGGGGTTGAATTTCCTTAATTATCCTGTCCCTCAACATGGAGGCATTTACCTTTTTTACACACTTTTTCAATCTGCTAGAATGGGAACAAGACCTCAACTGTAGTTCTTAACTGATCAATGGCTTAAAGGATAACTAAAGGTTCAGTTTTTTTTTAAGCAAACATGTCATACTTACCTCCTCTGTACAGTTGATTATGCATAGAGTGGCCTGATTCTCCTCTTCTGGAGTCCCCCAGTGGCACATAAGGCTATTTATCAAGCCTTATGTTTTATATAATATTTAATATTAACAAAAAAACTGTATTTACAACAAACATTTAAAAAAAATATTTTTCTATGCTTTTTACTGTGAGAATTATTTGGAATTCAGCTGAAACTAATCTGATCTAGCATTTACCATACCTGTATATGTGGTAATCTTGTTGTAACAACTGTTGTTTATGCTTAAATATCTGTCTGAAAGTTGTACTGAGGAAATTAAGTAAACTGTAGGAGCCACAACATACCAGTGTAGGTCATAACTATTATTCATCAAATAATAAATACAGAATCAGAATACATAAAACAATCCAGTGGAATGATATAAAGAATAGCATGCTGTTTTCATGTTCAAGATAAATAACATTAATGGGAAGTTCACCTTTAAGAATAAATCAGCTTTAGCAGAAATGCATTTTGTGATATCCTACTGAGTAAAACATTTTGTGGCATTGATCAATAGCTATCTCATTGTGAAATTTATGGCTTGAAAAATCTTTGAACACACCAGATATTTGTTAGCAGCAGTAGAAGCTAGAAGTGCTCTATAGTGATATCCAATGTCCTATCTGTTTGTGATGTTGATTAGCCAGTGCATGCTGAAGGTTATATACCATTCTTTGAATATTGATCACTCTAAGGCTGTTGACCTTGCTGACAGACTAAGGTAGATGTGACCACCTTTATTTAACAACAGTGTTGCCTCTGCCTCCCACCTTCTTTGTCATAAACTTGTGACAGCTAATTGTATTTTCCTCTAAAGATTTTATCAGACCTAGCTGGGATGTTTATACAGGGAGTACATATATCTAAGGGTCTGTTATCTTGAATTGTTATACTGAAAATTTGTATGGACAACACAATTTCTATCATTTTGAAGCACTATACCTATGATGTATTAGCTTTAAAATAGCATAATTAACCTTCACACATAGATGCCCATCACATGCTTTTATGCATGTTGTAGGAAGACATTGTTATACACAGAAGTATCATAACTGCATATAACCAAGTTATGTCACCACATGAATGGTAAGTCATGCTGGAACATTCAGTGGGCTTTAGGATTAGGAAACACAGCCACTAGTAAGCTTTAGGCCTTGCGTGCTGTAACATTGAGCTGTGTTTAACATTGTGCTGTGTCTAATGGCATGGACCCTCCTGTCGTTGGTATTCTGCAATGCCCTCCCAGCAGACCTGGGATAGTGCCTGCAGCAGCAAGGAATACAGGAATAAAAAGGTACATGCTAAACATGTGTTTGTGTTTTCTAAACATAAGGCATAATGATATAAAAGGAGCCAAAAATGGAATGAATTATGGTTTTAAATTGTAAATATTAATATTAATTTAAATTTCCTTATGCGGTAAACAACCTCCTTTCACTTGTTTTCTAGTTTATCATTACCTGTTTCAATGGCTCAGGCTATACATCTGAGCTAAATCAGGAGAGTTGACAATAGCGATCTATCCCTATTGTTCCTTAAAAGATAAGTATGGGTTTGTCTTTATTTCCCACATTCTTCTTACCTAGGTGGATGCAGCATCGGTTAGATGCTGCATCTGTTCTGCGTTGTCTCTGTACTGAGAACCGAGCCATCGAACAACGCAGATGGCTTGGTTCTCTCAGCCCCCCGAGCAGAGAGCTGCTGCCTGTCATCAGCATCGCTCCTGCTCTGTTCCTCCACGCTCACTGGCACTTTGAGCTGTGGAGGGGCAGGGAGTGGTCATCACAGTGGCTCACTGAGAGGCTGAGATGGTTATTAGTCCAGGCAACTGGCAGATCCAGACTCCCAGAGTCAGGTTTATGCGATGCCTGGACTGATCTGTGAGACGTCTTTAGAGAGCGGACTTCAGACCGCTTTCTGCTGAAAACGGGTCACAGGAGTGCAAAACGAATTGCACTCCTGTAACTCGTAGGAAAAGCCCAACCAAACAAGCTCAGACTGGACTTCTTCTTTAAGGCTTTTTCTTATTATTTGCTCAAAGATAAAGGCAAATAGGTTGTTAATTTTATAGGGGATGTTTTACCTTTGCAAGGATTTTGTTTCCCTAGCTTGGTGAATAAGGGGAACATCTGCTGATTTCCTTAAGCCTTTCATATGCAAGTAAAAATATATATATATATTTTTTTCCTTTAAAACCACTTTAAGACCGCCCACAGTACATTTACATTGTTACTTTGAAGTTAAATACTGTTTTTATGGCAGCAGCTAGCTGCCAAAATCCTGTCATTTTCTCATACTGGGGGCAATTCTCTACAGGATAAAAGTGGTCCCAGTGGTGAATTTGCCAGAGAATCACTTTATTAGGCGGCAGGAAAGGTGTGACCTCCTCCACTGTTTTCCTGTTGTCTCCGAGATTAGTGGAAGTGTCGGATAGCCTGGAGCTGATCCAAAATGATCCGTGGCTGAGCAGGAAGCCAAGTGAGGGCAAGACTTAACTCTATGCCCTTGGATGAACGGAATGACGTCTGACATCACTTCGACCTTTCAGCCTTAAAGAGATGATTTTTTTCATATCTTAAAGGCAAAATTACTTTTATTTTGCTTTTAAGTGTAAATGTGAGATCTGAGTCATGTTTATTTCTATTACAAGGGATGTTTACATCCCTTGTAATAGGAATAAAAGTCCCTCCACGCTCATACGCAGAAGCAATCGCAAATAGTGGTCAAACCACTCATGTAAGGTATCGCCACAATCATTAGAGTGATAGCAATCTATATACCAGACCTTCTCTGTAACTCTAAACAGGTAACCTGTAAAAAATAAAAAAAATCTAAATTGTCACATATGGAGATTTTTAAGTACCCTAGTTTGTTGCCATTCCACTAGTGTGCGCAATTTTAAAGCATAACATGTTAGGTATCTATTTACTCGACGTAACATCATCTTTCACATTATACAAATAAATGGGCTAACTTTACTGTTTTTTCCCCAATGATCGCCATTTTATTCTCTAGGGTCTCGGCTAAAAAATATATATATACACTCTGTTTTAAAATGCTGAATTATTTATTCACAAGGCCATGATGGTTTAATAACTGTAAGGCCGCGTACACACGATCAAATCTATCTGCTGAAAACAGTCTGCCAGACCGTTTCATCAGACACATTCGATCATGTGTACGGGCAAACAGACGGATTTGGCCACCCGACAGATTTCAAAGCATGCTTTTAAATCTGTCGGCTGGGAACCCGTCGGACCGATATGTCTGCTGGTTAGTACGCTAATTTGAACAGATCTATTTGCTCGTGTGTACGGGGCCTTAAAACATAGTAGTCTAATTGTAAGAACTGCGCATGGTACCACCTTCTCAAAAACAATTTGTATATTTCTTAATAAAATATACTTTTAATTGCATATCACTTCAGTATAGGGAGGATGACAACTTTTTTTTATAATAATTGACTAATAAAAAAAAACATGGCAATGGCCACATCTATATTTTATGTAAATAGCTCTAGGGGAAAAAAAGACAGAAACCAAACCAATGCTACTGAAGGGGAAATGTTTGGGTCTCTTCCCAGACCCATTTATAAATAAGTGCTCTTTTGGCATTGCCAAGATCAAAACATGCAGGACTGTATAAATGAAGGCAATACAAAACAACAATCAATAGCTAGTGAATAACGTTTCACAGCCGACCACAACTTTCCTTTCTTAGATGAGAAATCAATGTAATGATTTTTTGAAAGTATTAAACTGTTGGAGAAAACAGCGGGAAAATCATGTATGTTCCTTATAAGCTGTAGGATAGAAAACATGGTATCCATATGATAAGTGAAACATTATAAATAAGTGGACATATTATACAAAATGAATAATCATTTATAGGAAATAAGAAAATAGAGATCTGACTATGTGAAAATGGATACTTGAAAAAATAAATAAAAATAAAATAATTGTTTTAATGCTCATCATGCTCAAAGGCAGCATGATGGCATGGAGAATATTAGTCCTTGTACTTCCTATCCATTAACATAACTGTATAAGTAAAGTAAACAAATGGCATAGTCATAGTCTCAGATCTTGTACACTCGACCGAGGAACTCGTCGTAAATGAAACATCGTTTTCCTCGACAAGTTCCTTGTTAGGCTTGTCGAGAAACTTGACAAGCTTTCTTTGCGTACACACAGTCAAGACCAAATCTCCTTGTTTTCAAACGCGGTGACGTACAACACATACAACGGCATTCAATTTCACTGGCACAACCCTTGGGGCTGCTTTTGCTAATCTCATGTTACTGCGTGTTAGGTAAAAGTTTGGTGAGAGACAATTTTCACTTTTCAGTCTGTTACAGCGTGACAAATGTGCTATCTCCATTACAAACGCGACTTTTTCTCATCGAGTTCCACGTCAGTTTTCTCGACGAAAAACATACACACGACCGTTTTCCTCGGCAAAAAAGCTCTGCAACTAAGCTTCTTGATGGATTCTGTTGAGTTCCTCGGTCGTGTGTACGAGGCCTGAAACAAAGTTTTATTTAAGGACAACAGAAAGTGGTATAGCTATAGGACAAGGCTGAGGCAAATAATTTGTATCTGAACTGTAATTGATAACAAAGCTGATTACAGAGCAGTCTAATAATAAGTCTCCAGTACAAGCCACAATTTGGAAAAATAAACTTAATAGGTCACAGGACAACAAAACAAATCAAAAGCCAGAGAGTAAACTTGGTCAAGCACAGTGTCAGTAGCTGAAATTCCATATAGCAATCTAAATTGTAAGTAGAGCAGGATTTTTGTGTAGCAGCTTCACAGATGTTGTTGCATGAATACATCTAAATAGGAGAATCTAAGGCCTTGTAAGTTCACAAATGTGCCACTGGTATGATTACATGGGTTCAGTGTTAAAGTCTCTTTCCAATACCAAGATGTAAAACCGGGCCATTATGAAACAAACTACCAAACATCTAAATACATTTTTTTAACTTATGTAAAGTAACGTTCATTTTGTGTAATATAAAGTAGAAGTAACATGGAAATTCTTTGCCATGAAGGCAATTGAGAAATAAACTCTGGTAAAAATGAGGCAACGTGAATGTGTCTAATACAAGGCAATAACCTAATAATAGTATTTTGTTCTGTTTTAGATTTTAACTGGAAATACTGTACCATTAACATTTTATAATCCATCCCTATACCATACTAATATCTTACTATCAGTGTATAGACCTTTACTAGGATTGCATCTGCCATACTAGCAAAACTGTCAGATTCTTGTGGTATCTTTCATTTATTGGTGGTATAATTTTGGCCTCTAAATGACATATCCCCATCATGGAGACAGAATCTTGTCATTAAAGGGGTTGTAAAGGTAATTTTTTTTTCCTAAATACAGTAGGTGACTGCGATATTGTGTCAATCTCGCTCCCTTTCTCGGCGAGATTGATCATCTGCGAGCCCCATCGGGGGAGCCAGCGCCGAGCTGGCTTGCCGCTATGGAGACAAAGCCGTCATAGAAGCGAAGGGGATCCGACTTGGATTCCCGCCAATTCTACACGTAGGCGGCGTTTGATATGAATTCTGAGGGGGAACTCCCCACCATATTTTAAATAAAAATCTGGCCTGGGTTCCCCCCTCAGAAGCATACTGGGCCCTTAGGTCTGTTATGGGTTTTAAGGAGACCCCCCTACACCGAAAAAATGGTGTGGGGGTCCCCCCACAATCCATACCAGACCCGTATCCAAAGCACACCGGCTGGCTGGTCAGGAAGGGAGTGGGGGCAAGCGAGCGCCCCCCCCCCTCCTGAGCCGTACCGGGCATCAGGCCCTCAACATGGGGGGGTCAGGTGCTCTGGGGCAGGGGGGCGCACTGCAGCCCCCCCACCCCAGAGCACCCTGTCCCCATGTTGATGAGGACAGGGCCCCTTCCCGACAACCCTGGCCGTTGGTTGTCGGGGTATGCGGGCAGGAGGCTTATCGGAATCTGGGAGCCCCTTTAATAAGGGGGCCCCCAGATACCAGCCCCCCACCCTAAGTGAATGAGTATGGGGTCTTCTACCACACAGGGTATTAAAATATTTTATTAGTTGGCCGCCGGGGGAGGGGGGTGTGTGGTCGCTTTTATAAAAGTGCCCCCCCCCAGCAGGGTTCTTCCGACATCTTTGGTGGGGGGTGGCTCTTCTCCGCTCTCCGGGGGTCTTCTCCGCTCTCCGGGGGGTCTTCTCTGCTCTCTGGGGTCTTCTCCGCTCTCCGGGGGGTCTTCTCCGCTCTCCGGGGGTCTTCTCCGCTCTCCGGGGTCTTCTTCCACTCTCCGCTCTTGATTCGGCGCTCTCCGGTGCCTTCTTCTTCTTCAGGACTGGCCGACGCTTCTGTCTTCTTCTTCTCTTCTCTTCTCCAGATGTTGACTCAACGCTTCCTCCCGCTGTTATGCCGGGCGCGCGACTCCCAACGACTTATATAGGCCTATCTTGTGACGTCGCAGTCCCATCATGCTCCGGTAGGTACCACGTGGTACCTACCCACGTGGTACATACCGGAACATGGAGAGCGGGAGAAGACCCCATACTCATTCACTTAGGGTGGGGGGCTGGTAAGATTCCGATAAGCCTCCTGCCCGCATACCCCGACAACCAACGGCCAGGGTTGTCGGGAAGGGGCCTTGTCCTCATCAACATGGGGAGTTCCCCCTCAGGATTCATATCAAACGCCGCCCACGTGTAGAATTGGCGGGAATCCAAATCGGATCCCCGTTGCTTCTATGACGCGCTCGCTGGAATGTGCTTTTACTATTCCAGCGAATGCGAGATGTCGGCACCCTGTCGCCGAGAATCAGCGCGATGCTGTCGTGCTAAAAACACATTCTTGGTGGCAGGTACTGTAGCTCCCTTTACCTTAGTGCAGTCCTCCTTCACTTACCTCATTCTTCCATTTTTCTTTTAAATGTCCTTATTTCTTCTGATAAATCCTTGCTTCCTGTTCTTCTGTCTGCAACTACACACAGTAATGTGAGGCTTTCTCCCTGGTGTGGAGTGTCGTGCTCGCCCCTCCCTTGGACTACAGGAGAGTCAGGATGCTCTCTATGTTGCAGATAGAGAAAGGATCTGTGTGTTAGTGGGCGTCCTGACTTTCCTGAAGGGGGCAAGCACGACTCTCCACACCAGGGAGAAAGCCTTGCATTACTGGTTGGAGTTACAGACAGAAGAACAGGAAGTGAGGATTTCTCAGAAGAAATAAGGACATTTAAAATCAAAATCGAAGGATGAGGTAAGTAAAGGAGGACTGCACTAAGGTAAAGGAAGCTATTTAAGAAAAAAATCGTACCTTTACAACCCCTTTAACCAAATAGGGTCATAACCCCATTTGGTTAATTATATCACCCTGGATTCCTGGCACTGTTGTTTACAATCCAGGAGCAACAGCGATCTGTTATTTCTGATGGGAGTAGCAGCTAGGCATTTGCAGGTTGTCATTGTGGCAGGTCTACATTGCCAATCGTTGCTTATTGTAAGGGATGTAAACACTATTGAACAGTGTAATTGACATTTACATAGTGAGACATTATTTTAATAACAGACTTTTTTAGTTTGTGATTGCTTTTATTTTATTTTTGATTATTTTTGGTGAATGAGTAACACAGGGTAGTATGTATTCTTTATATATGTATGTGGGGGATTGGATATCTTGTTCTAAAGGGGGTTTTCAGATACATGTTAAACCCCTCCACAGTAGAGGATAGGCTATAGGGATGAAACCCTTGTCCCCATCAATATGGAGACAAGGTATTATGTGAAGGGAAAGAGGGCTTTACTGCTCCCCTTGCAAAATACCCCCCTCCCTCAATATTGAGGGTGTGTGGGCTTCCGGGATTATAAAAAAGGGCTGCAACATCTATACGGGGCAGCCAGGATTCAGCCCTACATACTAGGGGGTCCCATCAGGGTTGCCAGACTCAATAAAATCAGGGACAGTATTCAAAAATCCCAGGTTTATAGCTACCCTGCCTCTCCAGTACCGTTTCAGTGTGTGTATGTGTATTCTGTGTGTGTGTATACTGTGTGTGTATATTGTATGTCTGTGTGTATACTGTATGTGTATACTGTGTGGTTCCGTAATATATTGCCTGGGGGCCCCTAATCTCCTATTGCACGGGGGCCCCGTGATCTCCATTTGCCGGGGGGCCCATAACCTTCTATTGCCCGGGGCCCCATGAGTTGTCAGTCTTCCCCTGGTGCTGATGCCACTAAATGAGAAAATTCTGGCTGACCTTTGTTACAGGTGATTTAAGTAGGCAATTATGGCTAGTTTGTTTGCCTGTGGACAGGCTGGGTTCATGTTATTTACTTGTGTACTATATGTGAAATTCATTTGTGTGCAGATTTAAAAACACACTGTAGATTGGGTTCACAATTTTGGAAAAATCTACTGAAAGCAATAGCTCCATATTAAAAGATTATCAAATATCCCCACTTGAAATTGCATAGCATTGCAGTTAAAAATTAATGCATAATACATATATATAGTAAAGGTATTAGTAGTTAATAGTTAGGAAAATATTACAAAATGAATGTATTTGTTCTTGCATAAGCTTTTAGTTTCAAGCTTGGTGACCATACTTCATTGTTCTACTGACATCTACTGGATTTATTGCTAATTTCTTGTTAAGAGCTCTGCAAATAGACACATTTGGCTTTGATATTACTCTTATGATGTTTACGGTATATAAATATATATGTATGTATATATTAAATGTTTAAGTAAATTTAAAGTAGAACTCTGCTCAACAATATCTCCATCTAAACCAAAGATGCATAGTCTATGAAAAATAAACCTGTTCATATATTGCCATGCCTCTAACAGCTGAAAAATATGTTTTGGTGCAGAAAACAGGCACGGCACTGTTCTGCTGAAAATTGTCCAATAGTTCAGTTAATATAGAAAATTAAAGCTACACTCCAGGTAGATACCAAATACATGGCAAATAACTACATTTCATGTTGAAATACATGGAAATACAATATACTGTATATGAAAATACAATATATATGGAAAATTGCTCTACCTGTTAAAAAATGTGTATTATCTGTCTATCCAATCCTGAGATTCATTGCAGATTTTTGAACCCAATTACTAAAATGTTTTCTACAAGCTGTTAAAATTATTTAATTTTTTTTTTTTTTTTTATACAGCTGAAATTGAAATTTTAACTGTTTATCCTCCTATAAACATTGTAATCCAGTCACACATGCTGCCAATGGACACTCATCCCTGGTTCACATTGATGTGATTTGGCATGTCAAATCGCATGCCAAATCGACGGGTATTGCCCGCAATGGAACCATCCCAATCAGTGTGACGCCAAATTTGCAGTGCCGCACTGATTCTCAAAAGTAGTTTCTGTAGTACTTTTGGCGATTACAGGTGCGATTTCCATTGACATCTGTGCGGCAACCCACACAGATGTCTCTGGACTGGCATGTGGGAATGAAATTGTACGAGTTTAGCTGAACTTGCACAAATTTATTCCCACTGTCAGTGTGAACCAGGGCTAAAAGTAAACATTTTAACTCACCTTACACAAGCATTATTTGCTGTTGTCACCCTCGTGACTTCCATCCTGAGAAATATCTGAAGGGAGGCAGAAGTACTGAGATGCAAAAAGAATGAAACAATGGGGGTTATTTACTAAAGGCAAATCCACTTTGCACTACAAGTGCAAACTACAAGTGCAAAGTACAATTGAAAGTGCAGTCGCTGTAGTTCCGAGGGGGACATGCAAGGAAAATAAAAAAGAGCATTTTAGCTTGCACATGATTGGATGATAAAATCTGCAGGGCTTCCCCTCATTTCAGATCTACCCCTCAGATTTACAGCGACTGCACTTCCAAGTGCACGTTCAGTGCAATTTCAAGTGAAGTTTACACTTGTAGTGCAAAGTGGATTTGCCTTTCGTAAATAACCCCCAATGTGAAAACAAGTATTTTATTAACAACAAATCTAATCCACAAATTGTATAAACTGTTTTCCTAAGTAACAGTTCTGCAAATGGCTGCCAATCATATCCTCAAGGCTGCAGTCCACATCTCTTTGTAACCTCTTTGCCTCTCCCACTCCTGATACTTTCCCCAGCTCTTACTGCCAATTCCCAGTTTTTTAAAATTACAGCTGGGACTTGTAGAGCAATACAGTATCATCAGAAGCAGCTGCCGTCAAACAAAGACTCAAAAGAAATGCAAACAAATAGTAAAGTTACCTTGTTTTTTTGTTCACAAACACTGCTCATACCTTGTATTTATTCTGTTTCATCTATATAAAGAAGATGTCAGTTAAAGGAAACAAAAAATGTTTTCATAATAAAATGTAACCTTCTAATAACCCTCATACCGTGTACACACAACCGTTTTTCGGGTTCTAAATAATGACGTTTTTTTTTAACCACTTCAGCCCTGGACCATATTGCTGGTCAAAGACCAGGTCACTTTTTGCGATTCGGCACTGCGTCAATTTAACTGACAATTTTGCGGTTATGCTAAATGGCTCCCAAACAAAATTGGTGTCCTTTTTTTCCCCCACAAATAGAGCTTTCTTTTGGTGGTATTTGATCACCTCTGCGGTTTTTAGTTTTTGTGCTATAAACAAAAATAGAGAGACAATTTAAAAAAAAAATGAATATTTTTTACTTTTTGCTGTGATTAATATCCCCCAAAAATATATATACAAAAAACAATTAGCTTTTATTAAAATTGGTTTACGCAAAAGTTATAGCATTTACAAAATATTGGGATAGTTTTAAGGCATTTTTATTAATATATTTTTTTTACTAGTAATGGCCACGATCAGCGATTTTTATCGGTACTGCGACATTATGGCGGACACTTCGGACACTTTTGACACATTTTTGGGACCATTGGCATTTTTATAGTGATCAGTGCTATAAAAATGCATTGATTACTATAAACTGCCACTGGCAGGATAGGGGTTAACACTAGGGGGCGAGGAAGGGGTTAAGTATGTTCCCTGGGTGGGTGGACTGACTTGGGGAAATGACTGATCACCTTTCATACATTGTATGAACAGATGATCAGGCATTTCTCCCCCTGACAGGACCGGGAGCTGTGTGTTTACACACACAGCTCCCAGTTCTCGATCTGTAACGAACGATCCCGGGTGCCCAGTGGTGATCGCGCCCGCCGGGCATGCTGCTCGGCGAGATGACGTAATATTACGTGATCTCGCCCAGCAGAGCCGACCTACTGCCATAAAATTGCGGTGGCTGGTCGGCAAGCGGTTAATGTCATTAAAAACGATCGTGTGTGGGCTTCAGACCATTTTTCGGGTTCTAAAAAATGGGCAATTTTTTTTTCGAACATGCTCTATTTTTTCACGTTTTTAAGGTTGTCATTTTTAAGGTTGTAAACAATTGTCGTGTGTGGGCTTTAATGACGTGAGAAAAAAATGTGCATGCTCAGAAGCAGCCCAAAGGGTGGCGTGATCCGAATGGAACTTCCCCTCTAAAGTGCCATTGTACGTGTTGTACATCACCGTGCTTTGCTAGAGCATTTTTCACGATCGGGTGTAGGCAAGGTCGTTTTAAGGATCGGGTTGAAAAAAACGTTTTTTCTAGACCCTTAAAAACTGAGGGCCAGATTCACAAAGCACTTAAGCCGGCGTTTCAGGAGATGCGCGGCGTAATTCTAAATATGCGCCTGCGTATCTATGCGCCGTATCCCCAAAAGGATATACGCCTGAAATCTAGAATTTTTCGACCAACGTAATTTCGATAGACCGGCGCATCATTCGTGCAAAAATGCGCTAGACACACCATTGATTTGCTAGGCAAATATGCAAATGAGGGAGATACGGCGATCCACAAAAGTAAGTTTGTGCGGCGCAGACTACATGCTGTGCGCATCAGCTGCACGTCCGGTCTAAAGTTAGTCCATATAAAAGCAGGTTTAAAATTAGACAATCCGTCTACATGTCAGGTAAAGCAACACCGTTAGGGACGAGCTGAGCAGCCACACTTGCAGGACAACAATCTGTATGCCAACATACCAGGGGCATTCTTGCTTATAGCTATAATACTGACTTTAGATGAGCGCAGAAGGAGAAGGACACGGAGGAGGGCACGGAGGATGGCACGGGAGAGGATATAACGCACACGCATAGACCTCTTTGGCATTAGTGATTCTGAGGTGTATCGCATCTTCAGATTCACCCCTGCTGCCATCATGGAATTAACCACAACCCTGCATGAGGACATCTTCAGCCCAACACACCGCTCACATGCAGTGCAGCCACTGGTCAAGGTCCTGGCAACACTCCATTTCCTTGCCAGTGGCTCTTTTCAAAGAACAAGTGGAGTGGTGGCTGGGATGTCACAATCCTCCATGAGCAGATGTGTGCACCAGGTTATCCCTGCAATTCTCAGAGGCGTGGCCAACCAAATCATCAAACCCACCCAGGAGGACCTGCGGCTGAAGGCAATGACAGATTTCTACAGAATGTGGAACTCCAGCCCCCCCATGAGACAGAGCACATATACCGCAATCTGAAGCATTGGCATTCCATCAACGTACAGGTGATAGTCGATGCCAAATGCCTCATATGGCACGTCTGTGCCAAACACCCCAGATCCAGCCATGAGAGCTACATATACAATCAGAGCCCCATCCCAATGGAATTCGAACAGAACATGTATGGGGACAGCTGGCTGAGAGGAAAGATACAATGAAGCACACGCCATAAACCCGTGCAGTGGTGGAGGGCACCTTTGGCATCCTGAAGTCACGTTTCCGATGCCTGGATAAGTCTGGGGGTACCCTGTTGTATTCCCCAAACTTTGTATGCCAGATCATTGGTGCATGTTGCATGCTGCACAACTTCGCAGTAAGAAAGGGCCTGGAGATTGACATAAGTGATGACCTGACCCCCGAACCAGACAATCCCCCCTAACTGAGGCTACCCCATCTTCTGAGGAAAGAGCAGCCAGTAGACAGCTCACAATGGCATCTTTGCACGTTAAACACACACATTAATCATGGCACAATGAGAATGCATGCATGCACACCACTGTGGTCCCTAGCACACACACCCCACATCCTCATCACATTGGATTAGCACAAGCCCACCATGCAGGACTTGTGAGCAGCAACGCCACGCCACGGCTCCAATTATGTCACTGTACATTCATACAGCATTCACATGGACCTGGGGATCACTTCTCCCTGGTCCTGGGAAACCCTTCTCCACCACAAATGAGGGTGACACCCCTTTTCCAGCAGGAATGTCACCCCCACATTCCAAAATCATTCACAAACAGGAAAAAAAATGCCCAGCAAAAAAAAAAAATGCCCAGCAAAAAAAAATGCCCAGCAAAAAAAAAAAGAGAAAATAAAAACTACCGCCACTGGCGTGATCCACAGGGGAGACTCATGGGGGGGTAATCCGGTGAAGGAGGAGCATCCCCTGGTCTCTGCCCACCTGGAAGCCTGCCCTCCAAGGCCACGGCAATGCGAGTCAGACCAGCATTGAGTGTTGCCGTATTGGCCTGGATAGCCTGGATGAGGGCCCGCACATCCTGACTGAGGGCCCGCACATCCTGACCAATGCCTGCTGTGGTAGCCTGAATTTCATTTTGGCAATTGATCTGAGCCAGGGAGTTGCAGGCCATGTCCCCAACGGAATCCTTTATGGAGGAGAGGCTCTCCTCCATCCGCCCCAAAGTCTGACTGACCTGTCCCAGATGGCGGGTCTGAAGGGCCTGGTCCCTTCTCAGATTACCAGGCAGAACCTCGGCCACCCCCTGGTCTTCTGGGTCGCCTTCCTACTTCCAGATGAGGCTTGTGGCCGGGGAGAATGGGAGCCCCTTGGGAGAGGAGCCTTGTTGGGGGAGGAGTGGGAGGGTCTTTCCCTGATGGAGGCCTGGCTGCTGCCAGCCATAGGGAAAGACTCCTCCAAAAGTAACATGAAGTCATTCCCTGACATGACCTCCTCCTCCAACTCAAACTCCTCCTCCTCAACCTCCTCAGAGGACTCCAGCCTTGTCTGGGGGTCTTCCTCAGACTGTTGTCCCGAGGATGGTGCGGACAGGCCAGATGGCCCAGCACCCTCCTGCACATCTGTGGATGACACAAAACATTTACAGGTTGGAGGATCCACACACTTGCCATATATTCCATTCCCCCCACACACACATGCTACACACCAGATAGAAAAAAAACCTTACCTGTCCTCACGGCCTCCTCATTGGAGTCAAAGCCAGGCAGCCCCTCCACTTGCTGCCTGTTGAAGGTCTGGGCCACCGCACGCTCCTCCTCAGTCAGCCTAACAGGGCATGGTGGGCCCCCTCCAGTGCCCCTGGCATGTGCTGCAATCTTGCCCAGCTTCACACGGACCACACGCCGGAGATCATTGATCTTCTTTTGGATCCCCTGGCGTGTCCGGGTCTCCCCCCTCAACGAATTTACCTCGTCAGCGATGTCCTGCAAAATCTGAGCCTTCCTGACCGGGGGGTGTTGGCACTCTCTGGGCCGTACAGGAATTGCCCATATAGGGTAATGGCCCTGCCAATAATTTCCTTCTCCCGGAAGGAAAATTTTTACTTTTGCTTCCTCTCACTCATGTTCACACAAAAACTCTCTCCAAAACAATCACCCAAAATCACTCAACAAAAATCACTCTCAAAAACACTATCCAAAACACTATCCAAAACAGTCACCAAATATCTCAAAGACATGTCACAAACCAACAAACGCTAACAAACAACAGAACAAAAGCACCTTGCTGTAGGAAGGGGAACAAATGGATGTACTTTTGCAAAGGAAGGGCGTTTCTCTCGGTCTATTTAAGCACTGTGCGTAGCTCACTATTTTGACTGGGCCTAGTTCCAATCTCACTGATTGTGCCGTGTCGAGTTCTGAGCATGCGCAGAGAGGTGCTGACCATAGTCTGCTTCATGCACGCATGCGCAATCCGGCCGGCCCTTCATTTGCATGGGGTCACGGCTCATTTCAATGGAACATGCCCACGTCCTTCCCAATTTGAATTACACCGCCTTGCGCCTTGGAATTTACATTACACTGGTGCAAATTTCTGCACAAATACTACGAGGATACGGTACTTGCGCCTCTACATTGCGCCGGTCTAACGTAAAGGTGATGCGCTACGCCGGTCAATATATGCGCCAATGTACGTGAATCTGGTCCTTAATTTTTTAGAACCCGAAAACGGTTGTGTGTACGCGCCATTAGTTATTCCTAATCAATCCTAATCTCCCCCCTTCTCACCTTAATTGTAATTGTTCAGATTTTTATTTTTATCATTCCAAATTTAAACTTTATTTTGTGGCTTTAAGTCACATTTTTACATGTTTGTTATATTTTTAGTCTCCCAAAAAAACAATAAAATGTGCTTTCCATTAAAAAACAGCATTTTTTTTTGTACCCTTATGTCACTCCTTGTTATGTGATAACTACTATGTCACTTTTCCTCTTTTTGTATGTTGCATCTTGATTCAATAAAACTTTTATGGGGAAAAAAAACAGCCATTTATTACACTATTCATATTTGAAATCCCTGCAGACAATAAGGGTACAAGATATTTTTTAGGCTAGATTCACAATTTTGCACTGTGCTGTGGTGTGTTACAGCACATGTGTGGAGTACTTTTCATTTTGAATATGCAGCCAACACACCCCAATGCAGGAAAAATCTTACATGACTCCTGAAAAAGAGGAAAACCACACATGGGAGAGGTTTGGGCGATGTGAATCCCCATATAATTGAAAAATAGAACGGTATCCCCAATGGGGCTTTGAACAGCAATAAGTTGTTATGTCAGATAATATTATACAATATATTTATTGAAGCATAGTCAAGTGACACAATTGAATTACAAAAGATAGAGAATATAAGCGTTCAAAATCTGACTCTTTTTGATGAATGTCCCCTCTTCCTCAGAGCTGCTCTACATATATTTTGCTTGACATATTCATTTGTTTGTGAGTATAATTTATACTTTTTTTTAATTATAAACGGTCACAAAGGTAATGCGCTAGGCTGGTGCACCCTCTGTCACTTTATTTTTATGCCTCGTACACACAACCATTTTTCTCGGCAGGAAAAAAAACAGCGTTTTTCCCAACGTGATTTCTCTCCAGCCTGACTTGCATACACACGTTCATGCAAAAAATCGTCAGAGCAAAGCGCAGTGACTCTAAGCATGATTCTAAGCATGCAAGTTTTTTTTCCCCTCAGAAAAGCATATACACGACCGTTTTTCACGACGAGAAAAAGACTGACGGGAAACACGACGAGAAAAAAGAGAGCTGGTTTCAATTTTTGCAGGCATTTTTTTTGTTGAGAAAACTGCTAGGGAGCATACACACGACACAATGGTTTTGACAATCAATATAAAAAATTGCAGTTTTCTCGTTGTGAAAACCGGTTGTGTGTACAAGGCATTAGAGTACTGCTTGTGTTTCACTTACAAAGGATCATGGGAAATGTGTTTTAAAGAATAGGGCCTCTTCTTCATCAGTTTAACAGCAACTATCCTCCCAGCGGCTATGTATGAAATACAATTTGAAATAATTGAACACATCAGTTTTACAAGTACAGTACAGTCAAATGACTTGTTAAACTAATGAAAACTCATTGAATGTTTCCTCCCCTGGCCTTCCCAAGAAATACAGCAAATTGAACTATTTCTACAAAGTTTACCTGATAAATGAAGACAATTTATAACTGTGTAATAGGTCTTCCTAACAGCTGGCTTGCAAAATAAAAATGCTGATTTATAATCCTGACTTCCATTTTGAGGTTATATTGAAACCATCAATAGTCAAACACATGCACTGTCTAAATTGGCAGCCTAGTGTTTAGGGAGGATACAGAAAAAACATACATCTTTTAATTATTTGAAATATAGGAAGGTTATTGATGTTCTATCTCAGTTTTCTCTGTGCCTTTGTAAATGCACATTTTTTCCTCTCTTGTTTAGAGCTTAATCTTAGTGGATACTCTGAATAGCAAATCAATGTGCAACTTGTATCTCTGTAGGAGATTAAAGCATCAATCCATTTGATCTTCTTTAGGGAATTTTTCCCACTCCACCCATCTGTATACTGATTATTTGTTTAACCCACCCTACAACCTCTTCCTTATCTGTTCTTTATATTTAATGGTGCTACTTTTTGCTAGTATGTAATTTGCTAATAAATTGTACATTGCCTGCCTATTGTCCAATTTCCAAAGCTTCTCTTAGATACAAAAGATTTGTCATCATTATCTCTGTATAGTTAAAGCAGATTAAAGCTGGTTTCAAGGTTAAAGAAATTAAATAACACTGCTTCTGGGTACCATTCAGGTTCACCTAGATAAAAAAAAAAAACAACCTCTCCTCGGCAGTAAATCTGAACATTTATAACATTTTGTATATGAAAGTTCTGACAAGAAGATTGCTGTTCAGATTATAAACTGATATATTATCAGAGAAGATTGCTATAGCAATTTCTGTTTATCATGAAAAGAAACAAGAGCATCTTCAAATATTTACAAATATTCAGAATGTTTTCAAGGTTGTGTTTTAATAATAGCAAGAAAAAAATGTGTGTGTATGTATGTATATCTATCTATAACTATATATATATATATATATATCTATATCTATATCTATATCTATATATATATATATATATATATATATATATATATATATATATATATATATATATATATCTATATAGATAGATAGATAGATAGATAGATAGATAGATAGATAGATAGATAGATAGATAGATAGATAGATAGATAGATATAGAGTATATGGATCAACATAAACAATAACGCATACAACACTACATTACAGAAATAGAATCTTAAAAAAAAAACAAGCACCTATTCTTAAAGGGTAAACTATTTAAGATGCACAGATGCCGATGCACATTGTAAGTGCTGCATATTTGATTATATCTGCAGCTAATAAAATGACCTTGAAATATAATGGATCTGCACAATTATGTCAGCCTGGTAAAATCCTTTTGTTTCTGCTTTTTTTTTTTTTTTTACTGTTCAATATCTTCCAAGATAATTAAAAGTGAAATTAAACTGTGTATCCTAGAAGACATTTAATATTATTCTTATACTTTGTGTAGCCGTTACATATGATAAAAATCTGAAGTATAACAGCAATATTTTGTGATCTAATAAAAAAATAATGATATTTAAATTGCACAGTAGATACGTGGTCTGATTGCCTTGCAGTTCTGGGTTTAATCTTTACAAAGACATTGGTTATAGGTGTTTTCCCCATGTTTAGTTGGATTTCATCTAATGCACTGGTTCCACTGGTACCATAGTGAAAACAAATTCTGAAAAGTTAATTGGCTTTCCTCTAAATTAGACAAAGGACAATATTATTAAAGCAGTGAATGTGACTTGCACTAAACATTCACTAGTGGTGGATGAACCACTGGTATTCGAAACCTACGCATTTGGAAATATGCACCTGGTGAATTTGGGATCCACTGCTTTACAATTAAATTGCTTGAATTTGGGACATTCGATTTTAAGCTTCTTTAAGGGCAGGGACTGATGTAAGTACTATAAAGCACTTAATGAAACATTTTTGGTGTGTAAGTGAATAAAATAAAGAATGTATTGGCAGCTTTTCAATTGTATCCAAAATTATCATCTATTTATTTATTTATTATGCAGTTTAAAGGCAGACCTATACAAATCAAAATGTAGTTAGTTCAGCAGGGACCGACCAAAGTTTGATCCGTGTATGGGCAGAGAGAAGTCAATCTTCTTATTGACTTCTGCACATCAAGCCTGTCAGATTTTTTATTTTTGTATTCTGGCGGTAGGAATGCTTACTGCCATCAGAACATATACACACAGCAGGGAGGGTGGAAGGAGTAATTGAGTAATTTTCCTTTTCATTCATTAAAAAAAAGATCAATGCATGATCTGCTTAAAACTTTTCAACCCCTTCTAAAGTTTGTAATGCTATTGTTGACCCTGCTGTTCATCCTCTCTGTGTCTTGGTGCCAATTGTGATAGATGGTGCAGGGAAACAGTAAGGAAATCTTCCAGTGGGGAAATATTAGGTTCCAGTAACAGTAAATGGATGTCTCATTTTGGAAAGAACCATTTTAAAGTTCTAGTCATTCTCTATTCAATCACAAACTACAAAAAAACACTATATACTGTGTGTGTATTGTTAAATCCAATTTGGGGGTCTTAATTAAGACATCAGATGAGATGGTAGATAAGATAATTAGTAGGTGCTTTAATTATAAATCATTGCAATGGAGAAATACAACACAGATCTCGGCATATAAGCGAGTAAAAGTGAAAGTGTTTCTGAGCTTACAACTACGGGTTATACAATTTATACGTATGAATATTCAATAGATATGGGTGTATCAAGTGCATTCTAGGCGTGATAAAGGTGTGATCGTATAGTTTAGTCCAATAAAAGTCCATTCCTTCTTTATTGCAAGGGAACAGTTAAATGGGTGGTAACATCATGTGACTGGCAAAATAACTTTTTTTAAGAATCACTGGCCAGCTCAAACTGGTTTAGAAGAAAGTCTATTTCGAAAGGCCTTATCAGCATCCTGTCTGATTTCCAAGGACAAAACAGAAGAAGCTGTGAACATCTGTGAAAAAGCAAACAAAAGGTGTATTATCAATCCTTAAAGTGAACATCTATATTTATATATCTATATCTACACCAACATTATCGGACCCCTATATTTTACTCATTTCCCTCCTCTTGGCCCCCATGGTGGGGTCACTACCATATCTTCCCTGCCTAGTATGACACCAAAGGGTCCACAGTACTACTTCACATCTATGTGGAGTAAAGCTCTTCTTAGGGTGTATGTGGATACATATCTTTACTCATTCGTATCACCCATCTTGGTATCATACAAATTTGCTAATCTGACAATTTTATAACACTCTATCTCTTCCTTGGGGGTCATCTTCCTCTGTTCTAATTGCCATTGTATTTCACAGTTAGCACACCTGAAAAAAACAAATAAACAAGCAATCCTATAACGATAATTCCTATGAGGACAAAAACATATCTGTTGAATTCATGAAAATTGACCATATCAAAACAAAGTGTAATCTGAGTTTTTCATATTTCCTATCATAATGTCACATTGTATACCTGATTTCCTTACTAAACAAGGAGGTATTCCAAAAGGCCTCCAGTTATATTTAGCATAAAATTTATTTTTTACAAAAATACAACATTTGTGATATTCTTGACATACTAGTTGGGCAACCTTGTATTGCTTAAACTCAAAATGAAAGTTAACGAGTACTAGCTGTATGCTTTTTTTTTTTTTTTAACTGTCTGGCCTATGTGAACATATCTAGCAATTACTTAAATGACTCCTTATGCCTGTTAGCATGTGTAATTTGTACAGGTGATTTTCCTCTATAGCCTTGACTGCTAAGATCAAGCAAAGGCATAACAGTAGTTTACTCATCTTTGAAATTAGCTGTACTTTCTTGCAATGGCTGGCATGTATCCACATCACTTTACAGCTGTAGCAGTTATCAGGAACACTTGGTAGGGTCCGTCAGACTTTGGTCCTTTCACATGTTCTTTTACTAGGACCCAATCATCTGGCTGTAAATCATGTGTTCCAGTTTCTTGATCTAGAATTGAATCAAAAACAAACTTGTGCATCGCAGTTAGTTACTTATATTAGACAATTACATAACAAAACAAAATCATTATACATTACAGCAGTCTGATGTGAAAAATACAACCCTGTCTTAGGTGGGCCCCCAAATAAAATCTCATAAAGGCTTAAATTCTCTGACCTAAAAGGAGGAGTAATCCTGATGTTATAAAGAACCAGAGGCAACAATTCTGGCCATTATTTCTTTACTGACCTGTCTTCCCTTACCCTGCATTTATTTGGCTAACTTGTCTTAAACGATTCCATTATCTTTTTCTACCTTTCCTGAACTCTTGAGGATTATAGAGGCATGGAAGGTCTGCTCAATTGCCAAATCCTTGCATGTAATTTGCATGATCTGTCCAGTGAAATGTGTTCCTCTGTCATTCTCTAGGATTTCAGGGACTTCAAGTGGCATATTACTTCAGAAAGGAGTTTCTTTACTGTTGTCTTGGCATTTGCTTTAGCCACCAGTAAGGCTTCTATTCAGCTTGAAAACATGTCTAGGCACAACAAAACATTTTGATATTGGCCTGATTTGGGCAATTGGATTTGATTAATCTGAAGTCTTTGGAAAAGGAATGGTGACTTGGCCAAATGTCTTTGTGTTACTCTGGTTGGTTTTCCTGGGTTATTTTCAGCACAGATTATGTATCCCTTAACAAAGTCTTGATATGCATTTCTGGAGTATCGAATAACCCATCCAGCCTTGCTTAGGTCTCTCTCCATTGCCTTAGGGCATACATGACTCAGTCCATGAGCTAGTGACATGATCATCTTCTCCGTTTGAGATAGGACACATATTCCTTTTTCCTTGCACAAGAGTCCATCTTGATCCTTCTTTGTTCCTTCCTTTTACATGATTTTATACCAATCGTCAGGTGTAGATTCTTGCAATTTCTCAATCAGTTCCATTACTTTCAGTATTTGTTCTCTTCTTTTCCTTCAATCTGTTATGGGCTTCTTCTTATTCCTTTGCAAAATCAGTGATTAGGGTCATGATTGCTTCCATTGGTGTTTCAGCAGTCTTCCTGGCAGTATGATCAGACAAATGTTTCCTTTTACTTCCATGGGTTGTCCTTCGGTATGTGTGTTGACCTTCGAGGTGGCTACTTTCTTTGGGAGGGTAACTGGTTCAAAAATTTCTTGAACATATTTTCAGTTTTGAATTGGTTCTCTTGCAGCAGTTGTGAGTCTTATGTTCTTCCTTATGGGTCCATAATCATGTATTACCTTGACAGCATGCTTGCGATCAGTGTAGATGTTGGCTGTTTGATCCTTTGCAGTCTCACTGGCTGTTGTGAGTGCTACCACTTTGGCAACCTGTGCTGAAAGTGATGAAGGGAGTAGTTGGATCTCAATCGCTTCCTCCAATGTTGTCACCGCATATGCCATTCTTAGGACTCCATCTTTGTACAGGCGTGAATTGTCTACATACAGGATCAGATAGGATTCTCAAGAGTAGTGTGCTTTACTGGGGAAATTTGCTGCATTTCTTCTTCCATTCGTTTTAAGCAGATCTGGTCACCCTCCTCTTTGAGGTCTTCTTCTCTCTCTAGGAAAAAAGCTGGCAAGCTTGATTGTAGTAAATCTTTTCACTTCTATTTCTCCTAATTCAAGCAGTATTGCTTCATAACATCCATTCCAAAGCATGTCTTCTCTTTTGTACAGCACCACTGGCAGAGGTTGCAGCTGCAGTTTTCTTTTTGTGTTCTTCCCACAGAATAGATCTTGGTGCATCCACCAACCAAATCAGTTTTTACACGGCTTGAAAGGGTTTGCAGTCAACAGGGCAGGATGAAGAGGTTTCACACCATTTAAGAAAGCAGGATACAGAAAACGTGACAACAATCTTCTGGAAAGCCAACCCTCAGGAAAAGACTGTTCAGACAAATTGGACACCTCTTAGTTGAACTTAATGCTAAAGTACTGGCACCAGTCCCATCTTTGCCTTCTTCACTATCTTTTTCTTCATGTTGCTGGTCTTTCAGATGAGCATAAACGCTTGCTCCTCATCCTTCCCACTAAACCTAATAATGTGATTTATCTCAGCAGGATCAGAAATGAATGCAATCCATAAAATCACCATCCAAACAAAGGCTATCGTAGCTTTGATTCCTCAACTGCAATTCTGTTATTCCATCATCTGTTAGTTGTGGAAAGCGTAATGTTACAAAACCGTCTTTACCATCCTTCTCAGAGATGCACAAATTAACTTCTGTGTGCTCAGAAAGTTCATGCTGCTTTACTATTCATCATCTCTCTTTCTTCTGCTTATGTCTGTCAGGAAATTTGCATTTTCTGGCCAATCCTGCCACAATTATAGCATTTCCTGGTTTCTTTTTTTTTTTTTTTTTGAGAAACAGCTCCTTGACCATCATTTTGGGCTACAAAAGCATTCAGCCTTTTCTCTTTTCTCACATCCAGCAATCCTCATTAATAATTCTACAACATTCTGTACACTTTCTTCATAATGCAATTCACTTTTCATGTTCCTTTAAACTATTTCCTCTTATAAACAAACTTGCCTTTCTCCACTTTCATGTTCGCTAGCCTAGAATGGAGAGCTAAACATTTAAATAATTATAATCATGGCTACCTTTTCTTTCTTTGTTTAAAATTAATCCAAGAGTTACATAACAAAAACTAACTATTTTAACTAGGATTTCACGTTGCCACATAATTAAACATTTCTTAGATATTCAGAACTATCTGGCTCCCTTATACCAGGTATTTGAATGGAGGGGCATCTCACTCTTTTCTTCTCACACTAACCCAAGCACAAAGGAGGGGGGATAAAACTGCAAAAGGCAGGCTCCTCTCATCATTATCTTACAATCATCCAAAAGTAGCATTGATTTTCTGCTTCTCAAACATTTCTTAAATATTTATATAACAACAATGGCATTGCCTGGTTTAATTCTCGAACTTTGACAGGCTCATAATTAGTTAGTTTCATCACGTTGCATACTTTCAAAAATACACATTGTACATTATTAATTACCTTATTCAACTCTCTCATAAAAATTAACATACACAGAAACCCAAGTTGATCATAACTCCTTCTGGTACTAGATCAGCTCTGTTTTGGTCCAGCCTATAATAGTCTTGTTGTCATTTCTTAACCACTGTCCGTATCTGTCTGTCATTTCTGTCAGAGGACTTAATTTACTTGTGCCATTTCTCCTACCTCTCCCTTTATTGAGAGGTCCATGGGAGAACCGTACTCCCAATCTTAGAGTCCTCACTTTGAGTCTCTAACAATTTCTGGGTCGTCACCCAAAAATGTATATATTCTCCGGGCTACACACAGTAGCCGTCAAATGACACTTGTAAAACTTTGCCACACAGGCCTATCACGTAGCCACACAGGCTATTGTACCACTACAGTCCTCTGTGCATACCTTCTCACAAGTCTCATAAATCTATTGACACCCCAAGCATAACCAAAACATTAGAAATCCACCAACAATGATTACTATTGACTATTATTTCTGCAACAAGTGAAGTAGAGGAGTTATTTGGGTCAAACAGTGTAGCAATAACATTACTCTGGTTTGCATTCATTTTATCTCACCATCTCATCAAAGGGAAACAAACACATCAGACGCAGTCAATAGACTTCAGACACCGACTGGTACTTGCCGTGGTGGGCAGAAAAGAGTAAGAATAAAAGGTTTTCTTACCGTGGCCACTGGTTCTGCCCACCATGGGTTCCCCATCTCTTTGGTCGGAAGTCCAACGGAACTGCATCCGAGTCACAGGCACCAGCTGTTAAATGCAATTTGGGGGTCTTAATTAAGACATCAGATGAGATGGTAGATAAGATAATTAGTAGGTGCTTTAATTATAAAACATTGCAATGGAGAAATACAACACAGATCTCGGCATATAAGCGAGTAAAAGTGAAAGTGTTTCTGAGCTTACAACTACGGGTTATACAATTTATACGTATGAATATTCAATAGATATGGGTGTATCAAGTGCATTCTAGGCGTGATAAAGGTGTGATCGTATAGTTTAGTCCAATAAAAGTCCATTCCTTCTTTATTGCAAGGGAACAGTTAAATGGGTGGTAACATCATGTGACTGGCAAAATAACTTTTTTTTAAGAATCACTGGCCAGCTTAAACTGGTTTAGAAGAAAGTCTATTTCGAAAGGCCTTATCAGCATCCTGTCTGATTTCCAAGGACAAAACAGAAGAAGCTGTGAACATCTGTGAAAAAGCAAACAAAAGGTGTATTATCAATCCTTAAAGTGAACATCTATATTTATATATCTATATCTACACCAACATTATCGGACCCCTATATTTTACTCAGTATATATATATATATATATATATATATATATGCATATATATATATATATATATATATATATATATATATATATATATATATATTGTAGCAGAGCGTCCCAGAGAGAGCTTGGGAAAGTCCAGTTCGGGGTTTATACCTCTCCCAGGCTCCTCTCTTACACGTTCAGGGATCTCTGATCCCTGATCCAGGTCAGGTGTTGGCCCTCTCCCCCCAGGCCAATTTAAGCTCACCTGAGCTAACAGCCATTGCTCTGTCCTGGGAAACAGTGTGAATCTGTGAGAGCAAGGAGGCTGCTGAAAAACTGGTGAGAAGTGTATGTTTGAGCTAACAAGCGGTAGGCTTGTTTAGCTTAGTAGCTAGGACCTGCATATCGTGTAGTTAGAGCCGAGACACGGCTAGGTGTTTGTTTGGCTATTTTTGTTTTGTTTTCTGCACACTGTACAGCACCTGTAAATAGACTTTGTATAGCACCAATAAACATCCCACTGTTGTTCACTTATCCTATGGACTTTGGTATCTGTGTTGGCTCATCCCAGGGAGCTTTTGTACCCGCTACCTATCCCCAGCTTACATATGGTGGAGGCTGCGATCAGCAATAGTAAGTTACTATTTAAAAGGCCAGTACCTAAAGTGACAACATGGAGGAAATCCTCAAACAAATGGTGCTATTCAATGCTGCGCAACAGCAAGCAAACGCTGCACAACAGCAAACTAATGCTGCGCTGCAGCAAGCCAACGCTATGGTACAGGAGCAATCGCAGAGGCTGTTTGAACAGCTTGCCACTGCTGCAGAAGCGGATAGGAAAACCCTGACTAAAGTTGCAGAAACGCTAGCACAGTGGGCACCTGCGGAAATCAAGGAAATTAGAGACAAGCCTTCAGCCATCCATGTGGCTCGCTTTCTGTCAAAAATGACTACGGATGATGATCCAGAGGCCTTCCTGCTAACATTTGAACGGACCGCTGAGAGGGAAGGTTGGCCTAAAACCAAGTGGGCAGGACTGATCGCCCCCTTACTTTCTGGTGAATCTCAGAAGGCCTACTATGATCTGGAGTCGGCAGAAGCGGGAGACTATGAAAAGGTCAAGCGGGAAATTCTGGCGCGACTCGGTGTCACCTTGGCCGTTCGAGCCCAACGGGTCCACAGCTGGTTCTTCCAAATTGAGAGGCCCCCAAGATCGCAGATGTTCGACCTAATCCACCTGGTGAGAAAATGGCTACAGCCGGAGTCCCTGTCTGCGCCACAAATAGTGGAGCGTGTGGTCATGGACCAATTCCTGAGGTCACTCCCAATTCCCCTGCAGAGGTGGGTGAGTCAAGGGGACCCCAAGTCGGCAGATAACTTGGTGGAACTCGTCGAAAGGTACTTTGCTGCAGAGAACCTGGTCACCACCCCAACAGCTGCACGGACTTTCCACCCAAAGCCACGGTCTCCCCAGGCAACCGGTAAGACTGTTCCAGGGGAAGTGGGTGGTAAGCATGGCAAGGAAATAGGGGGGAGGATCTTTGGTGCCAGGACTGAAGTTTGGCGTCCCAAGCAAGGGAAACCACTGCCTGTCAGCAAACCAACTTGGGGAAACATCAGGTGTTTTCGTTGCCAAGAGCTGGGACATGTTGCAGCAAATTGTCCTTTGACTGATGAACCAATGCAGTGTGATCTATCTATTAGAAGGCAGTCTATGTTTGCTGCTGTTTCATGCGCTGCAGTGCCAAATGTGGGGAAACACATGTATCACATGACTGTTAATGATAAGCCTATTACGGCCTTACTGGACTCTGGAAGTCTGGTTACTTTGGTTACAGCTGAGATAGTTAAAACTGTGAATTTTCATGAAAAAAAAGTTGCGGTGATCTGTGTACATGGGGATACCCGGGAGTATCCTATAGCCACAGTTCAGTTTAAAACTGGCTTAGGTACGGTGTCCCATGCGGTCGGACTCGTGCCCCACTTGGTGCATGAGGCCATCATTGGTAGGGACTTCCCTAAGTTTTGGGAGCTGTGGGATCGTCCCGACCCGGTGGCAGTACCTAACTCAGTCACAGAGCCAGAGCTCCTGGCTACTTCCGATATTGTGGGTTCAGGGGACTCATCTCAGGGCTCTCCGAGTTTTCCTTTCTCGGTTATGGCAGGAGAGCTGGAGGAGCCTGAGGAAGTCCCCACAACCAGTAGAGCCGGACAGCCGACTGCCGACTCAGAGCCTATGTTGGAGTTTACTGACCTTAATGTGCACAAGGAAAATGTTGGTACTGAGCAGAGAAAAGACCCTACTCTTGCCAGGGCCTGGGAAAATGTAATGGTGATTAATGATGTACCTGTCGAACCAGGGGATAGGCCCTGTTTCCCTTATTTCAGCAGCAATGATGATTTACTGTATCGTGTATGTAAAAAGAATGATGAAGTAATTGAACAGTTGGTGGTCCCTAAGCCTTATAGAAGGATGGTGTTGGAACTTGCCCATGGGCACTTGCTAGGAGGCCATTTAGGGGTTGAGAAAACCACTGAAAGGGTGTTGCGCAGGTTTTACTGGCCTGGGATACAGAAAAATATTGAAAATTATTGTCAATCCTGTCCGGTGTGTCAGATGTCAGCCCCCCAGCCCCACTTCCGAAGTCCTTTAGTGCCCTTGCCCATCATTGAAGTGCCCTTCGAGAGGATTGCCATGGACCTTGTTGGTCCGCTCCCCAAATCCGCCCGTGGTCATCAGCATATCCTCGTGATTATGGATTACGCTACCCGTTATCCTGAGGCTGTTCCCTTACGTGCCGCGTCGGCTAAAAATATTGCCAAAGAGCTGTTTATGGTGTTCAGTCGGGTTGGCATCCCTAAAGAAATCCTTACAGACCAGGGTACCCCATTTATGTCACGGATAACTAGGGAGCTGTGCAAGTTATTTAAGGTGACGCAGTTGCGAACCTCTGTGTATCATCCGCAAACAGATGGCTTGGTGGAACGTTTTAATAAGACGTTAAAGGGCATGTTAAAAAAGGTTGTTGACAAAGATGGGAAAGACTGGGACTTCCTGATACCGTACCTGATGTTTGCTATCAGGGAGGTTCCCCAGTCCTCTACAGGGTACTCTCCATTTGAGTTGCTTTACGGGAGACATCCTCGGGGACTCTTGGACATAGCCAAGGAAACTTGGGAGGGGGAACAGACACCTCACAAAAGCATAATTGAGCATATCGCTCAAATGCAGGACAGGATTGCAGCAGTAATACCAGTGGTGAAAGAACATTTACTACAGGCACAAGCAGCCCAACAGAGAATATACAATCGTGGGGCCCAACTCCGTGTTTTCTCACCGGGTGACAGGGTCCTCGTATTAGTTCCCACTGTTGAGAGCAAGTTCCTGGCTAAGTGGCAGGGCCCCTTTGAAGTAATTGAAAGAGTTGGGGAAGTCAATTACAAGGTGTATCAACCAGGTAAAAGAAAGCCGGAACAGATTTACCACGTGAACCTGTTAAAGCCCTGGAAGGATAGACTGGCGTTAACTGCAAGGTCCCTCCCGGTAACGCCTAAGGGTACTGAATCCCCTCTGATCCCTGAGGTCACGATTCCAGACACCCTGTCATATTCCCAAAAACAGGAAGCTAGAGAGTTCCTAATAAGGAATAGAGAGAAATTTTCAGAGTTGCCTGGCACGAGTTCGGAGGTTCAGCATGATATTGTTACTGAACCTGGGGTCCGTGTCAAGCTCAAACCATACCGAATTCCTGAAGCGAGGAGAAAGGACATCAGTGCTGAAGTTAAAAGAATGTTGGAGCTAGATGTCATTGAGGAATCCAATAGTGATTGGTCGAGCCCCATCGTGTTAGTCCCAAAACCGGATGGCACCTGGAGGTTCTGTAATGACTTCAGGAAGCTTAATGCAGTGACAAAGTTTGACACGTACCCAATGCCCAGAGTAGATGAACTTATAGACCGACTTGGCAAGGCTCGCTATCTGACTACTTTGGACTTGACAAAAGGTTATTGGCAGATACCCCTGACTGCTAGTGCCAAAGAGAAGACTGCATTTGTGACCCCGGAGGGTTCCTTTCAATATAAAAAGATGCCTTTTGGGTTGCAAAATGCCCCTGCGACATTTCAGAGGGCCATGGACAGGACCCTAAGACCTCACCGACAGTATGCTGCAGCCTATCTGGATGACATAGTGGTGCATAGCACTGACTGGGGCTCTCACTTGCCCCGTGTCCAAGCGGTCCTCGATTCCCTCTTCAAAGAAGGGTTTACGGCAAATCCCAAAAAATGTGCCATTGGTCTAGAGGAAGCCAAGTATTTGGGCTACACTATTGGCCGTGGTGTCATAAAGCCCCAGGTAAATAAAATAGAAGCCATCCAGGAGTGGCCACGTCCGGCAAACAAGAAGCAGGTCAGGGCCTTTCTTGGCATTGCGGGGTATTATAGAAGATTTATCCCAAATTTTGCAACTTTAGCTGCCCCACTGACGGACCTTACGAAAGGGAAAGACTCTGTAATGGTTAAATGGTCCCCAGTAGCGGAAGAATCTTTCCAAGCCCTAAAAAAAGCTCTTTGTGCACAGCCAGTGCTATACTCCCCCGATTTCGCCAAAGACTTTTTGGTACAGACAGATGCCTCTGATGTAGGTATCGGGGCAGTATTGTCACAGGTACACAACGGGGAAGAACACCCTGTGGTCTACCTAAGCAGAAAGCTCAATGATCATGAGAAAAAGTATGCAGTCATTGAAAAGGAATGCTTAGCCATAAAGTGGGCCGTGGACGCGCTCAGGTACTACCTGTTAGGGCGCCAGTTTGAGCTAATAACTGACCATGCTCCCTTGAAATGGATGGCCCAAAAGAAGGAGACTAATAGGCGGGTGAACCGGTGGTTTTTGGCTCTACAGGATTATTCCTTTACAGTAAAACACAGGCCAGGTGTTGAGATGGGAAATGTAGATGCCCTGTCCCGTGTTCACTCCTGTTGGGCTACAGGTGTTCCAACCCTGGGGTTGAAACAAGGGGGGAGGGTGTGTAGCAGAGCGTCCCAGAGAGAGCTTGGGAAAGTCCAGTTCGGGGTTTATACCTCTCCCAGGCTCCTCTCTTACACGTTCAGGGATCTCTGATCCCTGATCCAGGTCAGGTGTTGGCCCTCTCCCCCCAGGCCAATTTAAGCTCACCTGAGCTAACAGCCATTGCTCTGTCCTGGGAAACAGTGTGAATCTGTGAGAGCAAGGAGGCTGCTGAAAAACTGGTGAGAAGTGTATGTTTGAGCTAACAAGCGGTAGGCTTGTTTAGCTTAGTAGCTAGGACCTGCATATCGTGTAGTTAGAGCCGAGACACGGCTAGGTGTTTGTTTGGCTATTTTTGTTTTGTTTTCTGCACACTGTACAGCACCTGTAAATAGACTTTGTATAGCACCAATAAACATCCCACTGTTGTTCACTTATCCTATGGACTTTGGTATCTGTGTTGGCTCATCCCAGGGAGCTTTTGTACCCGCTACCTATCCCCAGCTTACAATATATATAAATAAAAAGATTCTGAAGAATTACATAAAAGAAGTATCTGACCCGGTGGGGTCAATTGTTATTTTTATTCATGTGACTATCATTTTTATTTCTTATTAGCAAATAATGATCATTATTGTTCAATAAATTGAGCCTTACATCTGTTTAGCATATAAGCCTAAAAGGTTATACACTAACTACAGAAATCAGTTTTCAGCTGATATGTATTTGCAATCTGTATAGTTTCAAATACTGATATTGTCATTTTGTTTTCTTTATTATTTGAAAATTAGAGGATGCAAAGTACTAATTATCCATGTTCTTTAAAATTTGAAATGAAAATTGCATACTATGATGTTTATATTTTCCAATCCACAATATAGATGAGCTTAGCAGCAGTAAATTGGTTTTCTATATGTATTATTTTACAATTAGAGTGTTTCAAGTGTTCATTATCTAATTTTTCCCTAAATTTAAGTGAAAAGTGTGTACTATCCTCATCAAAACTTCAATGTATTAAAAACATGTTTTGTGCTTTCAGTGAATAAAATGAATGCATAATTTGTTGTATTTGCTGCAAGTAGTAGGCTTCCAGAACTATACAAATGAAATGTTGGTGGCATTGTACTGCTGATGTAAGAAAGTGAAAAGGTTAACAGGTCCTCCAATTCACATTAATTCCGTTTCACCTTGAATTCTACTTAGTATAACCACAATCAATCACTGCAACCCTGCTTCTGAATTGGGGGACTTTCAATAAGCACAGAGAATTGTGTTAGTTGAAAAAGTAACAATGATTCACTTCATCTTGCCTCATAATATATTACTGTAGATTGTGAACACTAAGGCTACAACTTTTTCTATTTATCAGAACATTGAATTCTATCTTATCTTTGCTTGAAATACTGTATACACCAGTGGATTTTGCACCTAATGCACTCCACAAGATAACTGAAAAACCTAGGGTTAAAACCTTGGGAAATACAGTGAGATAGCTGAAGCACTACAATAAAACAAGATATTTATTTACTCTGAGTATAGCTAGTTAGTTAGTTACATTCAGCTGGATTTGATCTGTGATGTTGAATATTAATTGATGTTTATCCAGGCAGCTTATTTAGCTCTGAGTGTCAGAGTGTCACCAGCATTTAAAGCCACATGTATATTTACCATTTTCAGGGTATGCCCACCAAAATGAATGCTGCTAAGCAAATTGTAAAAATACATCACGTTTTCCTTCTCCCTTTCACACTCACACATCCAAACAGTAGGTTCTCATTTCCCCTTGTATTCCCCATTCCTTCCTTGGAATCACTCTGAATTGGGAGCCTCTATGATCGTTATGACTGTGAAGGCTCTAATTTATTCAGATTCTGTTATACAGTTGTATTCAAAATTATTCAACCCCCCAATGCTGTAAAGGGTTTTAGGGAATTTAGTGTACATTTGTAATTGTATTCAGAATGAAATCCTACAAGGACTTCTTAAAGAACCATATGCAACTAAAATGACATAAATTGGTTTTGTAATACAGTAGTAAATGTTTCTTTTGTGAATTCTTCATTTACACAATTATTCAACCCCTTAAAGACTACCACTCTGAAGAACAGAGATTCATTGAAGTGTTTTCAATCAGGTATTGAAAACACCTGTGGATGTCAGGGAGCAGCAATAAAGCCTAATAAGCACCAATTAGGCAGCTTTAAAATGACTGTGATACTCAGCTCCTTCTAGACATTTACTGGTGTGATTACAAACATGGTGAAGTCAAGAGAATGGTCCAGGAAGACAAGAGAAGAGGTGATTACTCTTCACAGGAAGGGCAATGGCTATAAGAAGATTGCAAAGATGTTAACCATACCAAGAGACACCATAGAAAGCATCATTCGCAAATTCAAGGCAAAGGGCACTGTTGAAACGCTACCTGGTCGTGGCAGAAAGAAGATGCTGACTTCGACTGCTGTGCGCTACCTGAAGCGTAGAGTGGAGAAAAGTCCCCATGTGACTGCTGAGGAACTGAGAAAAGATTTGTCAGATGTGAATACTGAAGTTTCTGCTCAGACAATACGACGCACACTGCGTAATGAAGGCCTCCATGCCAGAACTCCCAGGCGCACCCACTTGCTGTCTCCAAAGAATAAGAAGAGTCGACTGCAGTATGCCAAAAGTCATGTGGACAAACCACAGAAGTTTTGGGATTGTGTTCTGTGGACTGATGAAACAAAATTAGAACTGTTTGGGCCCATGGATCAACGCTATGTTTGGAGGAGGAAGAACAAGGCCTATGAAGAAAAGAACACCTTGCCGACTGTGAAGCATGGCAGGGGGTCAATCATGCTTTGGGGCTGTTTTGCTTCTGCAGGTACAGGGAAGCTTCAGCGTGTGCAAGGTACCATGAATTCTCTTCAGTACCAGGAGATATTGGATGACAATGTGATGCAGTCCGTCACAAACATGAGGCTTGGGAGGACAATGATCCCAAGCATACCTCCAAATCCACTAGAGCATGGTTGCAGATTAAAGGTTGGAACATTTTGGAGTGGCCATCGCAGTCACAAGACTTAAATCCGATTAAGAACCTCTGGTGGGACTTAAAGAAAGCAGTTAAAGTGCGCAAGCCTAAGAATGTGACTGAACTGGAGACTTTTGCCCATGGCGAATGGGCGAAGATACCCGTAGATCGCTCTAAGGCCTTGTACACACGATCGGACATATCCGATGAAAACGGTCCGCGGACCATTTCCATCGGATATGTCCGATCTGGAGTTTGATCCGATGGCGTGTACACACCATCGGATCAAATTCCCCGCCGGCGGACGGCGCGGTGACGTGTCGGTGACGCGGCGGTGACGTTGACGCCGCCACGTCACCGCCACGTCACCGCACCAGGAAGTAAAACACTTCCGCGCATGCGCCGAATCCATTCGGCGGCAGCGCGGCGGCGGTGCGGGAAGACATGTCTGCTGGTAAGTGTACAAACCAGCAGACATGTCAGGCGGACAGATTCCCACCGGATAGATTTCAAAGCATGCTTTGAAATCTGTCGGGTGGACAAATCTGTCCGCTAGCCCATACACACGATCGGAGATGTCTGCTGAAACGGTCCATCGGACCGTTTTCAGCGGACATATCCCCTCGTGTGTACGAGGCCTTAGACACTTGTGTCAAGCTATGCTTCACGTTTAAAAGCTGTTATAACTGTAAAAGGATGTTGTACTAAGATTGAATGTCACTTGGGGGTTGAATAAAACTGATAATGATGTGAGCACAGAAAATACATTTGTGGTTATTTCATTATAAATGTTATGTTATATTTGCCTGACCTACACGTGCCTCTTTGATTTAATTGTAAGCAGGATGACTGAATGATCAAAATCAATGTTAAACTGGCCAAAACAATCAATTTCAGTGGGGGTTGAATCATTTTGAATACAACTGTAGTTAGTAGTAGACATGTGCATTTGTTTTTCGTCCGAATGTATTTTAGTCACAATTTTGGGTATTTTCGTTATCTTTTTAACAAACTAAAACGAACACTCAGAATCCGACATAAAAAAATGCTTTATTTAATTTTTTGTTGCTACAACAGTTCAATATAGATAGGAGATTCGACATGATGCTGACAATAGAAATCTGTGTCTATTGAATCTGCGGTCGAATGTGCCTAACCTTAACTCTATTAGTCCAAGATTATTTTACATATAGAGGAAAGATTCGACATAGAGAGAAAAGATTCAACATTATAGAGACAGTGTTGGGGTAGACCATTCGACATGAATGACGAAGATTCGGCGAAGCAGCAAAAAACATACAAACTAGCGATCAATGCTATAAAAATGCATTGGATTACTATAAAAATGCCATTGGCAGTGAAGGGGTTAACACTAGGGGGCGGGGAAGGGGTTAAGTGTGTTCCTGGGTGTGTTCCAACTGTATGGGGGTGACCTCACTAGGGGAAATCACTGATCTTCTGTTCAT
This sequence comes from Rana kukunoris, assembly GCA_029574335.1. Classification (NCBI taxonomy): domain Eukaryota; kingdom Metazoa; phylum Chordata; class Amphibia; order Anura; family Ranidae; genus Rana; species Rana kukunoris. Next base: position 179,920,443 of record CM056050.1, on the reverse strand, counting down.
TCATTGTATGAACAGAAAATCAGTATTGACAGGAACGAGAGCTATGTGTTTACACACATAGCTCCCGGTCCCCGCTCTGTAACGAGCGATCCCGTGTACGATCCCCGCCGGGGCACGCATGCGAGACTCGGGGGTGTGGGGGGGTAGTGCGCGCGCTGCCGCCGGCGGCGCGCCCCCTAGTGGCCGAAAATGTAGATGACGTAGAGCTACGTGCTCTCGCCCAGGAGAGCCGACCTGTCACCGTAGAATGACGGCGGCTGGTCGGCAAGTGGCTAATACAAACATTAAATCTGTCATTGAAGGCCTATGGTGTCTGTCGAAAATTCTAAGATTCGACAAGCAGCTAAATTGTACGATGCCACAATCATACATTTCCAGGTCAAATTCTCGGCCCATAGGCTTTAGAAGAAATTGAATGTTGGTTGACTAGTAATAATAATTTATAAATATAATTATTACTAGTGTCATACAACATTAGAATTCTTCTATAGCTTGTGGGCGGAACATTTGACCGGAAATGTACAATTACGGCGTTGTAAAGTTTAGCTGGTCTGTCAAAACTTCTTAGAACATTTAACAGACACCATAAGCCTTCAATGGAAAATTCAACCTTAATTAATTCAGATTTTCGGATGAATGCATTTTTTAACTAAACAAAATAAATAAAAAAAGCGCCTACAAAATAGGGGACAGAATATTTTTTTATTTTTTTACTTGTAATGGCGGCGATCTGCGATTTTTATTGGGACTGCGACATTATGGCGGACACATCGGACACTTTTGACACAATTTTGGCACCATTCACATTTATACTGCGATCAGTGCTATAAATATGCACTAATATGCATTGAAGGGGTTAACACTAGGGGGTGAGGGAGGGGTTAAATGTGTACCCTGCATAGAGTTCTAACTGTGGGCGGAGGGGGTGACTGGGGGAGGTGACCGATCTGTGTCCCTATGTACAAGGGACACAGATCGGTCTCCTCTCTCCCTGACAGAACGTGGATCTGTATGACACACACAGATCCACATCCTTGTCTCTGTAGCCGCCGATCGCGGGTGCCTGGCAGATATAGCGGCCGCCAGGCATGCGCATCGGCATCTCAGTGATGCGACGGGCATGTGCGCGCCACCGGCGGCGCTCGCACACCCCCCAGTGGCCCCAAGGAGTGGAGGCCGTAAAAAGACAGCGACTCAGAGATTTGGAACCACCCTGCGGCTGTATATAGTCGTACGGCCGTCAGGAAGTGGTTAAATAACAAACATGTTATACTTACCTCCACTGTGCAGTTCGTTTTGCACAGAGTGCCCTCGATCCATGTCTTCTGGGGTCCCTCGATGGCTGTTTCTGGTCCTCCCCGCAATTAGTCACCACAGTCATGCAAGAGCTTGCATGGTGGTCACTAATTGCGGGCGTGCTCCCGTGGTACAGCGAGCGGCCATCACTGTATCACTTGGCCCCACCCCTCGGCGTGCCACGTCACTGGATGTGATTTACAGCTGCGCCAGCCAATGGCCAGGCTCAGCAGCGAAGAGGATATCGGGACCACGCAGGAGTTCGAGGGGGGAGGGGGCGGCAGCAGCTGATGTTTTTTTCACCTTAATGCATAGATTGCATTAAGGTGAAAAAACATTTTCCTTTACAACTCCTTTAAGCCTTTTTTCTTTTTTTTTATGTAGACCTAAAGCAAAACAGTTTTTCATTTTGGATAGCATAAGGGATCAGTTTTATTTTTGCCATCTGTGCCCCATTGGGGAGATTTTCCTTCACTTCCTGCCTCAAAGCCAAAACAGGAAGTGAATTTCCTTCAAAGTGGGGGAATCCTTGGTTGTCACCAGGGTCTTCAGAACTAGTCCCCATTGGAAAATTTCCCCTCTATACCTATTGTGGGGACAACCAAAAATGTTGGGGTTTCTTATACTTCCACTTTCTCTGATAATAGTAAACTAGAGAAAATAATAAAGAAGGTGAATCTCCCTATTTTTAGCTTCATTACCGTCGGAATTGCAGCAGTATTCGGTCACTAGAGGTGTGGCTTAACCCCCCCGCTAGCAGACGAAAAAAGGTAAATACCGCCTTGCAATGCGCCTCTGCAGAGGCGCATTGCCAGCGGTATAGCTGCCGTTTCCCATTGTTTTTAATGGGAAGGAGCCATGGAGGAGTGGTAAACACACCGCTCTTTTACCACTCCAAAGATGTGGCTAGCAGGACTTCTGGAGTGGTTTTCACACTGGAGAAACAACAGCCGCTCTTTCAGGTCGGTTTGCAGGCACTATTTTTAGTGCCTGCAAACCGCCCCAGTGTGAAAGGGGTCTTAAAGTGTCCCTGTCATCACAGGGCCACATTTACTTAATGACTTTGTAAAAGACCCATGGATATGCTTAACCTTTCCACTGGTCTGTGTTTTGAAAAGTCACTGCCCCTCTGCTTCCTAACTGCTGCAAGTAATTAGCCAATCAAATTGACCTAATGATTGCTTCCCCTCTGCAAACTGTGATTACTCCTAATTATACATCCTGTATTAATACATGAGCTGCCGGGAGGAACTGCAATAGAATGGAAGGGGGGAAATTTTTCTATCGTGCTCATTAGACCTAAAAAAAGAAAAAAAAATGTTTTACTCATCTGGAAATGCCTGTTGCTATGCGGTCCTACAAAATCTGCCCTTGGAATCACCTAGGATTCTGACATCATCTCCCTCTTAGGCCGCGTACACACGATCAGACCGGTCCGATGAAACTGGTCTTAAGACCAGTTTCATCGGACCAATTCGATGGTGTGTACAGCCCATCGGACCGTTGTCCATCGGACCAAAGTTTTAAAACTTGCTTTTTTGCTTTTGGTTAGCTTTTGGTTAGTACCCCAAAGCATCGGACCAAAAACCTGCGCATGCTCAGAATCAAGTCGACACATGCTTGGAAGCATTGAACTTCGTTTTTTCAGCACGTCGTTGTGCTCTATGTCACCGCGTTCTGTTCTGATCAAACTTCGTTTTTTCAGCACGTCGTTGTGTTCTACGTCATCGCGTTCTGTTCTGATCGGATTTTTGACCCGATGGTGTGTACGCACATCAGACCATCAGACCACTTCAGCCTGGTCCGATGAAAGCGGTCAGTCGGACCAGTTTCATCGGACCGGTCTGATCATGTGTACGTGGCCTCATGCTCCTGGGAAATGTGTGTCATCATTTCCCAGGATGCAGTGCACTACCCAATTATTACTCCCCATCCAAGACTTCCAGGAAGTAAGTGGTTGTAGGCTTCACAATGCCCACAAGCAAAATGACAACTGTGTGGACCTAGTTTTATAAACTATCTTTTTTTAAATAACTATGCAGAGCGGCGGCGGATTGTAAAATAGTAAGTGATCTGATTTTTATTATAAAAATGCATGATGAAAGGACATACATTTAAAAAATGCTAATTGTGGTTGGAACCCCGGTGTCATGTCACACCGAGCCAATAACTAATGTATGAATCCTACAATAATATTGTTGAGGTTTCTCAGGTATAACCGTAGTTCACTTTCGGTTTCACAGAAAGTTAGGGTTAATTCATCACAACCTCGCAAAGTAATATATGCCGTAACCTATTTGCTACCTTATTGTGGCATAAGCGTAGCTGGATACTATAAAGCAAGTGACGTATAAGCAACAAAAGATAAGACCTCACAATCTGAGGAGTTAGGGTTAATAAGCTAAATAACGGAAGTGGTTAATGTTAGGTCACATCTCTCTAGGATGGAAAGTAAAGTGTCCCAAACAAGGCATGCAGCAAAGAGCAGTAGTACTATGAACTGCTAGCAGGAAAGCTTGACAATGGACCAAGTGCAGATTCCAACAGTAATACTTGCGGTTCAGCAGGCTTTTGAGAATGAGTTCTGTGGAGGCAGTAGTACTGTTCATGAGGATGTATTGGTCCTGGAGGTTGAGGGATCAAGGTGAGTAGTGCAGGAAGCCTATGATTTGTTGCTGGCACATGGCAGTTAGGTTCCAAGGTTGGTGTGCTGCGGGGTTGGGTTGCTTCACTGGGATCCTCTGGCTGCGGGGTTGCTCTTACATGACGGCGGGTGTCTGACTGAATATCAGAACACCCTGCCGTCATTCCTAGGCGTTTAAATAACCGCAATTCGCGGGGAAGTGAAGGTGCGCTCTAGTCGCACATCCGCGTTCCATGCTGGAACGCACGGCGCGCACACCGGAAGTGACACGGAGAAGAGGGAACACGGAGCGCAGCTGTCTGGTATAACGGCAGCTGTGCTAGTACATCAAACTTAAGGAATTTTATTACACCCGGTTAATGACACAGTCATTTTGAAGATAGTAATGCACAATTTTGTTTTCCCTGCATGCAATATGCAAGTAAAATGACTGTCAGCATTCAAATAGACCCAAAAGCAGAGAAAATAAGATTTTCTTTTTAATTGCCATTATTGTAATATAAAATAGCAAACACCATTGGAAAAAAAAAATCCTTCTTTTTAAAATGGTCCAAAGATGTACAGAATATGCTGGAGTAGAATCAGGTTTAGTAAATTAATTTTACACAACAGACTAAACCACAATTGCATATATTGACTGTGTCTATTTAAAAAAGAAAAAGGAAGAAAAAAAATGCTCAGGATGTGAGGCTGGATTCTTGCATGATGAGTTGTTAATAACAGAACTAAGACAGAGAATTAAATATTCTGGCTGACTGTGTTAAAATAATCAAAGCTATTAACCTAGACAAATATTTGATTTCTTTTAGAAGTGTACATTGGATGCACCGTTGGATTTTAATAAGGGGATTGTTAACAGTAGAGTCTTCCAACAGTGCTTAGCCACTCAATGATTGCTTTTTACCATATGGGATTTTTCCTGAATGAAAATGTATTAATTTCTTTTCAGATATATAGATATAAAGCAAACTGATATGTGCTACATTTTGTGAAATTATTATTTCCTGCCTTAATTCTTATAATAAAATGCAAAACACTGCTACAAGCTGTCTTTTATGTTCTACATTTGACCACTTGTTTATATCAGATGTGCAAAATATCAGCTTATGACCTTATGTGTTAACTGTTCAGTTCAATGTATTTTCAATGTATTTCATACAGTTACTTGAGTGCATTTAGCGTACATGCAATATGTTGAATACTTAAATGGTTTGTAAAGGTTCGTCTTTTATTTTCTAAATTGGTTCTTTTAAGCTAGTGCATTGTTGGTTCACTTACCTTTTCCTTCAATTTCTTTTCTAAATGTTTTTTTTTCTTTGTTTGAATTTCTCACTTCCTGTATCTCCTCAGTAAGCTTGCCCCCATCATCCTAGCCGTTCTGGCTGGGGGGTTAGTCAGCGTGTTTTCCACTATCATCCGAGCGGTAGAAAGTCATTTAGAACAGTTTACTGAACACCTTATTGAGGAGGAACAGGAAGTGAGAAATTGAGACAAAGAAAACAAAGAAAAAAAAACATTTAGAAGGGAAATTGAAGGAAAAGATAAGTGAACCAACAATGCACTAGCTTAACCACTTGCCCATGGTGTCATAGTCAAAATACGTCATGACTTTAAAGATGGATATCTCGGTAACGGCAGCAGCTGCTGCCACAACCGAGATATCCATCTTTTCCATGGGCAGTGCTGTACACGATAATGGCGGTCCCAGCGGCGGATTCACCGCAAGATCGCCGTTATCGGTGGCGGGAGAGGGATACCCCCCCCCTCCCGCCGCTCTCCCGCGCTCTCCGCCGCTTACCGGAGCCGTCGGTAACGGCGGAGGCGATCGGGTCCTCTTGCTGGCTGTGTTGGGATACGAGTGAGGGAAAAATCGCCCCCACCCGTCCCCCACAGCTCTGCTGGGCGGAAGTGACGTCAAAACGTCACTTCCGCCCAGCGTCTTAAAGAAACATTTTTTTTTTCTGAAATTTGAAAAATGACTTTTTTTTTTTTTTTCTTTTTTTGCATTTAAGCCTAAATATGAGATCTGAGGTCTTTTTGACCCCAGATCTCATATTTAAGAGGACCTGTCATGCTTTTTTCTATTACAAGGGATGTTTACATTCCTTGTAATAGGAATAAAAGTGATAATTTTTTTTTTTTAATTTATTTCGATGTATAAAATTATAAACTAATTAAAAATAAATAAGAAAACAAAAAAAAAAAATGTAAAACGCCCCGTCCCGACGAGCTCGCGCGCAGAAGCGAACGCATACGCGAGTAACGCCCGCATATGAAAACGGTGTTCAAACCACACAAGTGAGATATCGCCGCGATCGTTAGAGCGAGAGCAATAATTCTAGCCCTAGACCTCCTCTGTATCTCAAAAAATGCAACCTGTAGAATTTTTTAAACGTTGCCTATCGAGATTTTTAAGGGTAAAAGTTTGACGCCATGCCACGAGCGGGCGCAATTTTTAAGTGTGACATGTTGGGTATCATTTTACTCGGCGTAACATTATCTATCACAATATATAAAAAAATTGGGCCAAATTTATTGTTGTCTTATTTTTTTATTCAAAAAAGTGTTTTTTTTTCAAAAAAAGTGCGCTTGTAAGACCGCTGCGCAAATACGGTGTGACAAAAAGTATTGCAATGACTGCCATTTTATTCTCTAGGGTGTTAGAAAAAAAAAATATATAATGTTTGGGGGGTTTAAGTAATTTTCTAGCAAAAAAAACAGTTTTAGTCTCGTAAACACCGAATCTGAAAAACAAACCCGGTGGGCAAGTGGTTAAAGTAACCTATTTAGAAAATTAAAAAAACAAGACCACTGGTTCCTAGCACACTGCCTTCACATTCCATGAGGACCGCAAGCACACATCTTCAGCTGTAAGGGAAGCAATAGAGCCTTCACACTTCTGCAGGGCCTTGTGGTGTATTACTTCATGCAGATTATTGCACAGCATTTTACATTTTAGTATATGTTGCATAAAGACAGATTATGAGTTACCTAGGCTCTGCAAAACATACAGTATAAAAGTGTGTTGCACAATGCTGTAATTGCATGTTGGGGTGCCATTAAAATGGCAAGGCACTACAATTCCTTGCACAAAGTGTTTTGCATTGTGGCAACACATAAGCTTGAAAGAGTTGTAAGTGTTTTTTCCATCTCCATATGCAATGCTTTAAATGCCTTTACAGGTTACTTGTTTAGAGTTACAGAGAAGGTCTACTGCTAAAATTGTTGCTCTTAGGCCGCGTACACACGATCAAATCTGTCTGCTGGAAACGGTCTGCCAGACCGTCCCAGCAGACAGATTCGATCGTGTGTACGGACGAGCCGACAAGCATGCTTTCAAATCTGTCGGCTGGGAACCCGTCCACCCGACATGTCTTCTGGTTAGTACGCTAACCAGCAGACATGTCTTCTCGCACACGCGTCAAATGGTTTCGACGCATGCGCGGAAGTTTTTTACTTCCTGATGCGGTGATGTGGCGGCGTCAACGTCACCGCCACGTCAGCGCGCCGTCTGCCGGCGGGGATTTTGGTTTGATCGTGTGCACACGATCAAACCAATACGTCCCCAGCAGACAGATTTGTTCAAATCGGTCTGTTGACCGATTTGAACAAATCTGTCTGCTCGTGTGTATGGGGCCTAACATTCATGGCAATACCTCACATGTGTGGTGCGAACAGAGTTACATATGCGTTCCTGACTTACGTATGTGTTTGCTTCTGTGCGTGAGCATGGAGGGATGGGGATGCATTAAAAAATGTTTTTCGTATTTATTTTATTTTTTATTTTTACACTGTCCCTTTATTTATTTATTTATTTTGTATAATGTTTCTTATTACAGGGAATGTAAACATCACTTGTAATAGAAATAAGGGTTACTGTTCCTCTTTATGGAGAGATCTGGGGTCAAAAAGTCCCATACATTTTCTTTACTTTTGAAAGAAAAAGATTACAAAAAAAAAAAAATATTTACTTCCAACCTGGAATGGAAGTGACATCATGAATTTGCTCTGGTCCCCCAAGGCCATAGAAGCGATTAAAGTGGATCTACTGTCCGATTGCCTATGGGAGCAGCCGTCTTCACTGTCAGAACGTTTCTCGGTTAAGCCAGTGGAAACGGTAAGCCCCACAAACACTTTTAGGGCCAGCTCACACCGGACACACTTCTATTCTGTTCAGTGTGCTTTTTTTCTGCACAAAATGCATGCACAGTGTTTTCCATGTATTCCAACGGCTCTAGTTAGCTTTAGTTCACACCACACTGTCAGTTTCCGGTCAGCTTCTGCACCAGAAACTGCACCAGAAACTGACTGCATGGTGTGAACTAGAGCCAACTAGAGCCATTGGAATACAAGGAAAACACTATGCATGGTTGCCAATCAGTGTCTAACATCATAATTAAGCTTTGCCAATAAATCATTGAAGCTGATTGCTTTCTCTGTACAGCTGCAACAAATTTTATACCATGCAGTCTTAGTAAATAACCCCTTGTGAGCCACATGTCAGCTACATGTAAAACACACACAAAATAAAAAATGTATCCATTTTGCATTGAATATTATTTGAAGCCCCACAATCAAATTTTGAGCATCTTATGTTACACTGTATACTAAGCACTAAAAGTTATATTAACAAAGTTGCACTGTGAAAAGAAAAAAAACTTGCACCACTGGAAGGAAAGAATTTGTTGTTGTATGTATTTATGAGCTAATACAACAACAACAACAACAACAAAAAAAGTTACAATTATATATATATATATATATATATATATATATATACATATATATATATATATATATATATATATATATATATATATATATATATATATATATATATATATATATACACCACTTATACACTTATACAGAATACATTAACATTTTACAAGCATGTACCTGTACGTCCTCTTTAAGTGCCCAGCCGCGGGGTCGCGAGTGTGCCGCCAGCATCACGCTCGCGACCTGGTCCGAAGCTCCGTGAACGCGCCTGCGAGACCCACTGACCCGATTGATGCTGGGGTCCCGTGATTGGTCACCGGAGCTGAAGAACGGGTAGAGGTGAGTATAAACACACCTTCCCCGTTCTTCATTGTGGCAATGTCAGTGATCGCCTGTTCCCTTATATAGGGAAAGACGATCACTGACGTCACACATCCAGCCCCACACATTAGAAACACATATGAGGTCACACTTAGCCTCTACAGTGCCCCCTAGTGGTTAACTCCTAAACTATAATTGTAATTTTCACAGTAATTAGTGCATTTGTATAGCACTTTTCGCTGTGAAAATGACAATGGTCCCAAAAATGTGTCAAAATTGTCCGATGTGTCTGCCATAATGTCACAGTCATGAAAAAAAATTGCTGATCGCCGCCATTAGTAGTAAAAAAAATGCCCTATTTTGTAAACGCTATAAATTTTGTGCATAACCAATCAATAAAGGCTTATTGAGATTTGTTTTACCAAAAATAGGTAGAAGAATATGTATCGGCCTAAACTGAGGGAAAAAATGTTTTTTTATATATTTCTGGGGGATAGTTATTATAGCAAAAAGTAAAAAATATAGATTTTTTTTCAAAACTGGCGCACTACTTTTGTTTATAGCGCAAAAAAATAAAAACTGCAGAGGTGATCAAATACCACCAAAAGAAAGCTCTATTTGTGGGAAAAAAAGGACACCAATTTTTTTAGGGAGCCACGTCGCACAACCGCGCAATTGTCAGTTAAAGCAACGCAGTGTCGAATCGCAAAAAGGGGCAAGGTCCCTAACCTGTATAATGGTCTTAAGTGGTTACGCTAACACTGGAAATATTACACTGAATTGTACAGTATATTGAATGTGTGAGAAGCCTTGACAACAGCTATTTTAAGCCATGTAAATTTAAATAAATACTTAAATTCAGCTGGATACACCACTTTAATATGAATAAAAGGTTAGTGAAAAGGTTACTTGTTCTTTGTACTGATATGACAGTGGTTTCATTTTTTTCATATTTTGACATTGTTTTAGTTGAATAATTATAAACCTTTTCTTAGTATCATGACCTACCACGTATATTTCTGTGTACATCATTTTATTCATCCCATTCCTATTCACAATCATTATGCCCATTTTCAACTTACTTGGCTGCTACAGCTATAATAAGCAAGAATAATTTCATAACAGCCTTAGCTGTCTAATCCATTCAAGTACGACTCTCTGAAATATGTCATGTAACTTGAAAGTTCTAGAAAAAGAATTACAACAAAATTGAACACAGAACTTTACAAGGGTTAAATGTGCTTGTTAAGGCCCACATTTAGAATTAACAGGTGATTAACATTTTCATGTTATAATATGCCAGTAAATGTTAATCTTTTTTCCTTTTCCTAACTTTTTAACAAAGACATGACCTACAGCACCAGGGATCTCAGAATTTAATAGGCTGTTTGACATTTTTCTATGCAGTTAATTCAAAATTTATAACAATTTAGGTGTTTTACGATCCTTCTAACAACTTAAAGCTAGACAATAATATTCTGATTTTGAAGTCAGTTCAGAAATGCAAATGTCTGTATTTGCCAAGAGTAAAGTTGAAGAATATTTTGTTTACTTATAAGACAGTGTTTTGTTTCTAGATTTTTAAGGTATTGTTTCCCAATTTAGTGGCAAGCAGCTCATTAGGTACATAGAAAACCTAATTCTCCACCATACCATATTGCCACAAGGAAAATTTGGGGAAAGATTTTTAGTGCTATAATCAGAAAGAATATTGTAGAAGTCTTTATTTCTCTCTTAAAGCGGTTGTATACCGCTGGATGTTTTTTCCTTCCTGCAAGGTAGAATTGCATACTAGCGCATTATGTGAAACTTACCTTAAAACAAAGCTGTTTCCACGCCACAATGTCAGCGCTGTAGCCACTTCCATCTTAACCTGTCTTGCATCTGGGTTTGTGGGCTCCGGCTCTGGGACTAGTCGGAGCTGCAATAAGGTCACTTCCAGGCAAGCACATGGGAGCCGCGGTTCAGTGCACAGGGCTCAAAAGTAATGGCTCTATGGGGAAAAGAAAAAAAAGAAAAATTAGCATAGCAGATATTTTTCAACTGGATTGATTGTTCACTTAGCAAAATTAATGGTTACTTACCTTGGTAAATATTAAATAAAGTGAAAAAATAAAATTAGAAAATCATATTCATGGGAATTTAAAGCATATTACAATTTTTGCAGACAGATTGGGATAACACCTACTTTATATATTTGGTTCAAGTTCCCTTTAAAATAACATGATTTAAAAAAAAAATCCTACCTGCCTTGTCTTTTATTTGCTTTATAATCATAAGCTTTCCCCTTTTATTTATTGTTAAGGTGGGGCTGTGGATTTATGTGTACCATAATAATCCCTGTCTGTACTGTGCTTACACATCTAATTATAATTTAAAAACTAGAAGTGCACAATGTCTGCCCTAACAAAGGGTTAAATTTAAATATATCAAAACTTTTGTGATGCATTGTATGGTAATACTCTTAAAAAATGGTCCTTCAGTCCCTCAATCTTTCCCCTAATTACACATTGTAAGCCACTCTGAATAATTTCAAGGTGCATTTCGAGTCTTATGTATAAACCTACTCTGAAGAAGCAACTAGAAAAGAAAGAATTATTATTTTTTTAATTATTTTTAGGCATGCTGTGTGAATAGGAGCACATACTAAACATATAGTAGGGATTCCAAAGTGCATTTATTTCAAATAGAAATAGTTGGGCTCTAAGAAAAACCTTTGTATGTTGCTTTGCAAGCCCTGTGATGCCCCTGAAGGTACCCCAGCAACCGATCTGTAAATGATTGGCCACTGCCTTTATCTGCAGAGGCAGTGGTTGAGATGTACACATGTCATGGCTGCAATGCTTTGCTTCACAGCTGTGGCAGGAATTATGACTCCTAATGCCCTTAACATCTGAAGGTTGTGACTCACTCAAGTGAATGTGGTGCTTGTGGGGGTTCCGAGGGGTTAAATCAAACTTGTTCTTGTGACAGTATGTCAAAAATAGCAGTGCAGTGTCACTATGGTCACTCTGACAGCCAGCCAGCAGAGAAGCACAATGTCACCATAGTGACACTATACATCTCATGGGGGAAAGATGATCATGTTTTATTAAATTTTTTTGCACTGAGTGCTTTTTACAGTCCTAATAACTGACTTCAGCACTCAATTTTCTCAGTAAGCAGATTGCAATCTTTGTTTAAAAGTGTGATTGGTCACAGTGATCATATAGTACAGGGTCAAATTCAAGGGACACTGCAACCACATGGTGTGATGCTGTGCATTTTAGAAGCATTGCACAAGCAGCTGATGTGGGAGGCTGTTTATACATGCCTTCCTGCATCAACAAATCTCCTGTGTGGACATGTATCTATGGTTGGATGGGAAGCTCATAAAATGGAGACAAAGGGAGCATATTTGAGGGGAATAACAAGGCAAATTTCAAATAAACAGGATCAATAAAATATTATCATTGACAAGAGCTAATGTGGGGTAAACCAGCAGCAGATCAAATTGAAAACGTTTTATTGAAGCTATATTCTGGAAAGAAGAGAAATGGGTGTACAAAACCTTTTGTTTTTGTTATGTGAATAATACATTTTGGCTTTGTGCTACTAGAGAGGAAATAATTTGTCTGGTTCATTTAGGCCCCTTTTACACTGGGGTGGGAGCCACGGTGGCGGTATAGCGCCGCTAAAAATAGCGGCGCTACACAGTCGAATTTGATGCGGGATTCGGCCGCTAGCGGTGCGGTATTAACCCCCGTTAGTGGCCGATAACGGGTTAATACCACCCGAAATGCACCTCTGCAGAGGCGAATTGCGGATGGGCGGTATTGCCGCGGTTTCCTATTGTTTTACATGGGAAGGAGCGGTGAAGGAGCGGTATACACGCCGCTCCTCTCACTGCTCCTAAGAGATTTTTTTCTCTCCCGCCAGAGCATCGCCTCGGTGTCAAAGCCCTCTGGCTTTCACATTGAGTATGCAGTGCAGAAGTTTTTCAGGCGGTATAGCAGCACTATTTTAGTGCTGTACCGGCTGAAAAACTCCTCAGTGTGAAAGGGGTGTTAGTAAACAGTGGGATTTACTAGCAAGTTATTGTCAAACAAAAGACTTTGGCAGCTGAGCGCTGCCACAAGGAATGTGTACCAATGCCAAAATCAAATAAATAAAACTGTATCTCCCAACACACAATTTTTAGCTCTCCATACAAGGTCTAACACACATGCAATTTGGCTGCTGTGAATCCATCCTTTTTATAGAAAGGGGGCTGGGTTATCAAATCCTTCAAATTATTGGTCTTTGTGACTCAGCTGACCTTGGACTAAGCACTGCATTTATATATATATATATATATATATATATATATATATATATATATATATATATATATATATATATATATATTTTTTTTTTTTTTTTCTGGCAGAGAACCTGAAACGTGTTCAGCAAAAAAAAAAAAAAATTGCAACTTGTAGAGTTTGCAAATCACATAGAACTGATGGTAGTGGCAATTCAGAAACTCATCCCTGTGTGTGTGTGTGTACCATTAGTCATGTGTTTCCACTGTGAGTGAACATTCAAAAGAAAAAAAAATCATACACTTAAAGATTTGCACAAAATAAAGATGCATACAAAGTAAGTACATTTGATTAAAATGTGATTTGATATCAACTGCTCGAAATTGCTTAATTTCAAAAACAACACATCTGAAATTACAGTGTGTTTTCTTTAGTCTCACAATAGCCATGAACCTTCAAGGATTCTCACATGATAACCTTTAAATAAATGTGGAAAAGTATGTATGTGGCTGAGCATGCCAACACCCTCTCTTATACTGGTGTCAAAGGAAGAGTGATGCCTGTTGAATCCCATACTAAGTGTTAATTATGTTTATCAGCATGATAAACGCATATTGTGGTTTTGAAATAGAAAGATTCCACACGTCAAGGTTGCTTGCTATCTGACATCATCAAAAAACATTAACTACTATGCTTATAATGAAATAATGGTGAAATCCTAGATCGTAGATATTTGGCTATTTGTTTTAAGGATCCATTGGAGTTGAGAGACCTGCGGCATTGGATCATGCTTATTGTGACACAATATTTTTATAAAGGTTTTAAGAGTTTGCAGTCAGATACACTGGTTGAGTTGTTTTACCATTCATAAAGACACTTGCATTGATGACTGCCTCCTTCCTTAATATTGTCAGTAAAATGCAAAATTATTGTTAAATATGTAAATATTAGGTAGTTAGTAGTGTTGCTCACGAATATTCGCATTGCGAATATTCGTAACGAATATTGCATATTCGAGTATTCGCGAATAAATCGAATATCGCGGTGAATATTCGATATTGCGAATATTCGTATTTTTTCAAATTTATTTTTAAAACAGATCACATCCTAGTGATCTCCATCGACGTCTAAAAGCATTGCTGGTATGATTAGAGACCCTGGGCCGAGTAGCTGAGGCCCAGGGTCTCTAATCACTTTGCGAATATTCTTCTATATATTCGTGAAATATCGCAAAATCGAATATGGAGTATTCCGCTCATCACTAGTAGTTAGTAATCACTTAATGAGCATACTGTGGTCCTTTTATTGAACTCGCAATGTCATTATAACTGTTAGCCAAAATAGCTGTAAATCTTCTATAAGGAAACACATTGTGAATCTGCCCCTGTATTTTAAAAACTTGAGTACAATTAAAGGGGTTGCAAAGGTTTGTTTTTTATTATCTTCTAAATAGGTTTCTTTAAACTAGTGCATTGTTGGTTCACTTACCTTTTTCCTTTGATTTCCCTTCTTAATGTTGTTTTTCTTTGTCTGAATTTCTCACTTCCTGTTCCTCCTCAGTAAGCTTGCCCCCATCATCCAAGCCATTCTGGCTGGGGGGTTAGTCAGCATCCCTTCCCCCTCCCTGAAAACAGTGTCTCCCCGCAGGTATGTAGTCCCAAGGGAGGGGGCGAGTATGCTGACTAACATTACTTTGATGACAATTGTCATTGGTGAAGGATACATTTTTACTGCTTCAAAATTATGTTTACTAATGTAGCTGTTTAACATACTATTCTAGGCTATCTTCTTGATTGTGCAAATTCAACGACTCTTTAAAAAAAAAAAAAAGAGAGAGAAAAACACATCAACAAGAATGAGTATTTAACCAATAAAGTAAGTGCAGACACATAGGGTTAATGTAATGTTCTAAGTATAGCTAAGGTTTGGGAGGTAGGACATTAAGGCTCATGGTTCCCAGGGGATTTACCGTTATGTCCTCCAAAAATGAGCTCTTGTGCATGTGCTGTGATTAGACATAGTGGATCACAGGCAAAACACACAATTCCAATGGCAAATGCTCTGTACCATGTGATCACTGTGACCAATCGCATCATCACAAAATGTAAGCACAGGCTGCAGCTAGAAGCCATGTGCTACTTACTGGCAGAGTATCAGTAAGTACAGTTTTCTTTTATACACCAATCATTGTGAGAGCTAAGAAAGTCTCCTGGCCACTAGCCAACACCAGTGCAATACAGTACAGTGCTAACATTAATAAAAATATACCCCTTTAATGTCAATCACCCTTTTACGGTATATGTTAGCCCTCTACTATCTCAGATATAACTAACATGAACAGCATGTACAGTATATATAGTATGCATAGTAACTCCTTACCTCCTTATCCTGCATTTTACACTGTTTATCTTTACCCTCCCATTGTATGTGACCTGTTCATTGACCCCTTTCACCTCCTGATTCTCCTGTGTATGACCCATGCATTTAACACCTTTCCGCCTGGCCTATCGCAGATTGACGGCCAGGCAGTGGCTTTACTGTTCTGAGTGGATGTCATCTCAGAAAGCACTGCTTGCACAGCGGCACAGTTTGTCACCGGCTGTATCGGACCGAACACAGAGGATGATTGATCTGTGTAACGGCTCACTACCGGTTATATGTGACCACTGTGATCAATCGCAGCAGGTCACATAATAGTTGTAAACAATGGATAGCTTCCTTTCATGCCATCCATTGTGTACAATTGTGTTGCTAGCTGTGAATAGTCAATGTGATCACATGGCCCATACCGGGCAAATCACAGCTCATCTGTACCATGTGATTAGCTTTAAACAATCACAGCTAATCACAACAAAACACACTGAATTAATCAGTTTCCTTCAGTAAAATGCTTGCTTATAGCACTGTAATAAACATGTGAAAAATAAATAAACTGAATACTTCCCCAGAGTAGTACAATGTTACTATGGTGGTCTATTAGAGTGGTATATTACCTTGATATTCTAAAAAAGGGTAATTGGTGGGTATTTGTACTGTCCTGGCATTTTAGTGCATCATAAAATGATGCCCTATTGAAACGTATTGATATTTTTTTTCAGATATACTGTATATACCATAGTTTATGGACTCAATAACATTCCTACAGACTAAATAATATACAATGATTAGGGTTATTTTCACCAAAAAGAAATGTGGTAGAACACATGCTGTCATAAATTTATCCAAAAAAACTTCATAAACAGAAACAAAGAAAAATATAACAAAAAGAAAGCTCTAGTTGTGTAAACAAAACAATACATATTTATGAGATTATTTAATTAGATTATTTAGGGGTACATTGTAATTTCCATTAAAGTGTAATTTCAGAGGTTTTGCATACTCCGCGCGCATTTTTAAGAGCTGTTTACTAAACAACTGTTCTCTCCATAAAGAGTACCTGTCACTATCTAAACCAATACAATGTAATAACAAAGTGTAAAAATATATTTAAATCAAAAAAAATGTAAAGCACCTCTACCCCATGGTCATGCACAAATGGAAATGCACACGTTGGTCCCACAAGGTGTAGGTCTAAACAACAATGTCGTGGAGTTTTGCCACACATACCAGAGTGAAAACAATAATTCTAGTGCTAAAGCCCACATTTTACTATAAACTGGTAACCTGTAAAGGATTTTAAAGCATTGCCTATGGATAAGGTTAGGTACCATATTTTGTCGCCATTTCACAGGCATGTTTAATTTTAAATCTTTACATGTTTGATATCTATTTACTCAACTCAACATATTTTTTTATATTTTATCAAAAAAATTGGTATTATATTGTGTTTGTGTGCACTAAAATTAATTTAAATGTATTTTCTTCCCGACAATTTGCTAAATGGCTGTGTAAATATTGGGTGACATAAAAACTTTTCAACAGCCACTATTTTAATCTTGTTGGCTTTTGATTTCAGAAACTATATAATGTTTGGAGTTTCTAAGTAAATTTCTAGCAATTTTTTTTTTTTTTTTAACATGTATGTGAGGAATGTCAAAATTGGCCCAGGTGGCAAGCAGTCACTGAAAACTGTTGCTGGTTTATTTTGGGCGGCATCACCCTCTAAATTTAAAGCAGGGCCAGCAGAGAAAAACAGCTGCCCACTTCACACTCCCCCACTTAAATAGACACTGTCCCTAGTGTCACAACCTTGGCATCTCAATCCTGAGCTCCCACCTGAACCTACTAAACAGTACAGTGATAGTAAAGAATAAAAAAGGGAAAAATAAAATATTACAAGTGTCATCACATCACAATACATGTACAATTTTACATCAATATTCCTATCTATCTATGCTGCCCCATTCTCCGACAGTTTTGATAGAAGATCAACTGGACCTGAAAAACAAACACAAGAAAACACACACAAATTTTACATCTATACATTCCTCCCAAAGGAAAAAATAAGCTGCACCTTTTTCCAATAAAGGTGAAACCTCCTAAATTAGTAAATTATGAACAATATACAGTCTACATGGCGGAGCGAAACTACATCCTTTTAAAAAGATGGAGCTTCCTCCTACCTCCTTAAGAGCATTTTAAATCCTAATTGAAGATCATGTTATCAGGATAGGGAAAGAAACTCAAGGTCTTTCCAGAAAAGTTGTGGAACACTGCCCTCTAGCAGCAGCGTTCCTGATCAGTTTGTGCACTGCCTTATGCCAACAAGTATAGCCTTTTCTTGACCAACAAAGTCCTCAAGGGCCCTAATCTAACTGACTAGGTACTTATTTCCCCCCAGAGTCAAACACATCTCAGCAAAGTGGGAAAAGTGTAGTTCCTGAGAGGACTTCTTTAAAAGAGGAAGGGGGAAGAAAACAAACCCCCATAAGCAAGTTTTCTCTTTCTTTTTTTTTTCTTCACAGGTAGAACCTGAGATCCGCCAAAGTAAGGGTCTTCCTTGGCTATCAAGAGTGGTGATCGAGTAGCTGCGGTCATCCTTTCCTGGCCTTTTAATGATCACCCGATCACTGTAGATGTGCCGGCCATAGCTCCAAGATTCTAAACAACCTTCAAAGCGATGATAAAGACGGAAACGTCAGCGATGAGGGAGGTCTTTTCCACCTTTAAATACCCCCAAATGTCTTCTTGACACCATTCCTCATAATTGTCCTCAATTCCTTTCATGAGGGCCTCAGGCACATAAGGGAACTCCCACCCATAATCAAGGGCTACCTTCTTTATTATAATCCTTTTCAGATGGGCAAGCTTAGGAAGCATGCGGGAGTGTCCCAGTCCCAGCATAACACAGGCCTCAGGAGACCTCTTTAGAACAGACATCATATTTGGAGGCACATCCTTCCCTCCGGTGACGATAACTTTTTCAACAGTGACCTCCCAGTTTATTTGCGGGATATCTGCCCGTGGCGTTGTATCCCCCGAGTCCATTGGCGAGCATGCTCTGGAGTTGTGGGCAGTTGCAGCATGAAACCCTTTACCCCATGTCAGCTCAGGCATCTCCGGGTCAAACCAATGGTCATCCCCCGCATCGGAAGAAGAATCTAGCTTGGAGCTTTCATATTCCTCTGCGGGCAAACAAGTGCGCACAACTTTGTTCACAATGTCCTCAGCCTGCTTACCAGTCCTTTTCTTGGTCTTGATAGGGGCAACATGGTCTCCGTAGCAGAATCCACAGTTGCTGCGGGCACATCTTTCTCACTGGTGCCACAGTCACTCACGTTGGGAGACACAATTTATGTAGCGGCCGAAGTTGAAGCAGTAGCAGCAGCAGTAGCAGTAGCAGGCCAGGGAGTGACTTCCTCTGCAGTAACAGTCCCTGTGACTCAATCCACCCGATAGGCATGGGGCGACTCTGTAGGCTGATCCACCTGATAAACAGCTGGATACAGATTGTCAGCTCCATACATCTGGGGCAAGACACGCCGAGCGCCTCCACTCTGCCATTTGTGTATAGCACAAAACGCATTTATTCAAATTCCAGTGTCTGTTAAGAAAGCTCTGGTTGGGGTAGGAATTGTGCTGGCATCAGCAAAGGACATAAAAGGCCTCTTGAATGGCATTGGATACGCCAACATATTTGCAGAAAAAATACCCAACACACCTTGATCTGACTGCTGTCACCCTCGGCCTGGGGTGGTACCGACATCCCAGACAACAATAGTGGTCACCTGCAGTACAGATAACAACAAAAACCTGGGGAATACCCAGGGAATAACCAAGCCTACAATACTTACCGACCAGCTAGCAGAACAACCAATTAACCTGTCTAACAGTGTGTGTTAAAAACAGGGGTTTTGTCCACACGGATTTGCAAACGCATGCGTGAGCCACAGAGCCGCTCCAAGGCACCCCATAATTCTGTGGTCCTAACACTAACAGTGAGTGTCCTCACAATGGAGGCACATGCATTTTAATGGATAGATAGGGGCAGGTGGACTGAAGGGGAGCCACCCCTCCGTAAAGGTACATGAGCACACCAAGCACCCAGCATATAGCACAATGGCTGCAAAGGTGTTGGTGCACTGCTGGACCAATATAAACACCACAGGTGAAACAAAGCGTATCCACCGCCCCTATCTATGGCTGGCAATCGCAGTAAGTAGCAATGGAAGGCTAAAACAGATAACAACAAAAACCTGGGGAATGCCCAGGGAATAACCAAGCCTACTTACCGACCAGCTAGCAGAACAACCAATTAACCTCTCTAACAGTGTGCGTTAAAAACAGGGGTTTTGTCCGCACGCATTTGCAAACGCATGCGTGAGCCACAGAGCCGCGCCAAGGCACCCCATAATTCTGTGGTCCTAACACTAACAGTGAGTGTCCTCACAATGGAGGCACATGCATTTTAATGGATAGATAGGGGCAGGTGGACTGAAGGGGAGCCACCCCTCCTTAAAGGTACAGGAGCACACCAAGCACCCAGCATATAGCACAATGGCTGCAAAGGTGTTGGTGCACTGCTGGACCAATATAAACACCACAGGTGAAACAAAACGTATCCACCGCCCCTATCTATGGCTGGCAATCGCAGTAAGTAGCAATGGAAGGCTAAAACAGATAACAACAAAAACCTGGGGAATGCCCAGGGAATAACCAAGCCTACTTACCGACCAGCTAGCAGAACAACCAATTAACCTGTCTAACAGTGTGCGTTAAAAACAGGGGTTTTGTCCGCACGCATTTGCACCTGCTGGAACAGAGGCCCAAATTTAAAAAAATACAAATAGGTCAGAGGTAACTAATCCTCTGACTACCCTCTAAATTTAAAGCAGGGCCAGCAGAGAAAAACACCCACTACATTAATTTACATTGACCCTGCATTTCCTTGTGTGTTAACTGATAAAAAATATTACATTGCACAATATTTAAAAATGCATTGTGTTGCAGTTCATAAAGAGTAGAAATAAGGGACAAAAAATCAGGTCAGAGGGAGTGTGTGTGTGTGTGTGTGTGTTTGTGTGTATGTGTGTGTAGGGTGTGTGTGTGTGTGTGTGGGGGGGGGGGGGCTTTTAAACATTTTATTTAGGTTCTAGAGCAGTAGCTGTAGATTTTGTAGGTATACAGTGCAGCTGTCAGGATTATGTAATGCACAACATACTGCATATGGTGCAAAAGTCAGAGTACAGGTGTCTGGCTTGGGTGCCCCAATATGTTGGTGCTTAGTGTGCCCTTTCACACTAGTAGTCAATGCTCAGTGCATCTCCTTAATTGGTGGTCAATGTTCAGTGTGCACCCTTGCAATGGGGATCACTGCTCAGTGTGCCCCCTAACAATGGTGTTTAACCACTTGACAAACTCGCTGTAGCTGCCTTTTGTTTTCCTTTGCCGGGAGCATGTCCTTGTATGTACTGTCTGAGTCCTTGGGACTTGGCTGATCACAGAAAATGGTAAAGGACCAATCACAGTGGGCCCTTTACCCTGTGATCAGCTGTCAGCCAATGAAAGACATTTACCAACTTTTTTACATCGTCGAGGTTCTCGCC
This sequence comes from Rana kukunoris, assembly GCA_029574335.1. Classification (NCBI taxonomy): domain Eukaryota; kingdom Metazoa; phylum Chordata; class Amphibia; order Anura; family Ranidae; genus Rana; species Rana kukunoris. Next base: position 179,899,195 of record CM056050.1, on the reverse strand, counting down.
CGGCCGTCAAAATCGTCGACCAAGCCGTCGGGAAAGGCGCCGAGCCATGGTTCTCGATAGGCCATCGAGCAAATAGAGAACCTGCTCTCTATTTTGGCTCGACGGCTTTCTCGACGGGACGCTCGGCGAAAACGTACACACGACCGAGTATCTCGGCAGAATATGGATCCAAGCGAACTTCTCGCTGGATTCTGCCGAGGTTCGCGGTCATGTGTATGGGGCCTTAGAGGGACATCGGTCTCCTAAGTGCCCACCAGAGCTGATAATTAGTGCCCTACAGTGATGCTGAACAGCCTATTAGGGCCCATCAGTGCCGCCTCATCAGTGCCCATCAGTGAAGGAAAAAAATTACCTGTTTGCACAATTTAATAACAAAATATGAAAAACGTTTGGTTTGTTTATTAAAAAATGTTCTGCCTTTTTTGCAGTGTTGACTAAATACAGGCAATAAAATCTCTATTTGTGTAAAAAAAATTATAACATTTTTAATTTGGGCACAGTGTTGCATGACCGCACAATTGTCATTTAAAGTGTGAGAGCGCTGAAAGCTGAAAATTGTCCTGTCATGAATGGGGTATAAGTGGCCAGTAAGCAAGTGGTTAATGTGTCCTATTACATTGGATGTCAGGACTCAGTGTGCCACCTTACTATGGTTCTTAGTGTGTCTTGTTACATTGGGTGTCAGTGATCAGTGTGTCCCCTTACATTCATACACAGTCTCTTACTTTGACCAGTGCTTCATGTGCATCCTTACAATGTTAGCCAGTTCTCAGCATGTCTCCCAGCACTGTAGTCAGCACTTGGTGCTCCCCTTTAATTGTTGATCAGTCCCCTTACAACTGTGGGATCCAGGGCACCACTGAGCATGAGATGTGGAGCATGGAGGGCACAGTACTTAGTGCCCCCCTCATGAAATCATTGTGCACAGAGCAGCTGCCCCCTTCTTCATCTCAGTCAAGCTGCCTCTTCAAGATCCCAATGAAGTAGGTGCTACATACCAGGAGGGCACATAATTTGAAAGCAAAGAACATGGCTCTGCAGAGACTGTGATGGCAGTAGCTGTCCAACAGTAGCATGATGGGAGGAAAGCAGGCCATAGAATAATCTCAAGCCCTGGCACAGAGAAAGGAGCCTGTTACCCCACCGATGAACAGATTGTGTTTCATCCAAATGCTGCCATTCAGTATATTCAATATAAGGATAGGCACAATAATGGATGAAAAAGGCTCTCAATTAAACAACGATAAACTACATGTGACGACCACATAGATATTGGAGTAATCCCCCCGCTTACACATATAACTAATGCTTCAACATGGGCATTGACATATTGACCACAAGCTGCCTTACAAAATTCAAATAATTATTTATTCTAGTGTCTTTTTTTCAGAACGCACACAAAATATATTCCCTGAATACTATGTTTACTTATGAAATAAAATTCTGCAAGTGCACCTTGTTTTTTGTGATGCTTATTTTATACGATCAAAATGTATAAAGCCTACAAAAATACATTTATCATCTTAATGATGAAACAGTATGTGGTTCCAAAACAGTTGTCCCTAAGCTATTCATATACAGTGCAAGTAGAAATAAACAAAAGACATTTTGAGTTTGTTCTTTTACTGCAAATCTAGCTTTTGTTATTGTAGATTTTAGTATCTGACACATTTTTCAGTACTCCCTTGTCACTGTTGTATTGTTCTTTCAGTTATAGAAAAGAATTGCTGAGCTCCCTAATAAACAAACCTGCTTTATCAACACTGCAACTATAGGTGTTAACTATATCTGTATGTACACAAATCTATAGCTTAGCAAAAAAAAAAAAAAACATATTTCACTTTGAATATGATGTGTATATTGTACTTGATATTCACATAATGTAAATTAACCCCTTTAGTTACTGGGCACTTATACCCCCTGCCTGACCAGGACAATTTTCAGTTTTCATCACAATCGTAGTTTGAATGACAATTACACGATCATGCAACACTGTGCACATATGACATTGTTATAATATTTTTCACACAGATAGAGCTTTTTTTAGTTTCTGTTATAAAATTTAGCAAGTGAGTATTTTTTTTCACCTTCACCGATGTGCGCTGATGAGACTGAGCACTGATAGGCGGCACTGATGGGATCTGATGAGGTGGCACCAATGGGCACTGATGAGGCTGCACTAATAGGTGGCACTGATAGGCAGCACTGATGGGCACTGATAGGCGACACTGATAGGCGGCACTATGGGCACTAATATGCAGCACTGATGGGCAGCAATTATGGGCACTAATGGGAAGCACTGATGGGCAGCACTGATGGGCACTGATAGTCAGCATTGATGGGCACTGATTGGCACTGAAGGGGCTGCACTAATAAACAGGGCACTGATAATCAACACCCTGATTATCTGTGTACATGTCCCATTTTAGGATTGCCGGTTACCTGCTCTCCTCTCTCTACTCCTGTAAGGAATGTAGAGCCAATAACCAGCAATCCTGTTTACATTGCAATCAGCTGTGATTGGACACAGCTAATTGCATGGTAAAGGGCTGCTGCGATTGGCCCTTTACCACAATCTCTAATTGGCTGTGTTCAAAGGACACAGAGATCACAGAGCACATTAGATGCAAGACCCAGGGGGGTGCCGAGTGTGGTTCCTGGAAAACATCCATGGACGCCCTCCGAGAACAACAGAGCTGTCGTTCCGTCTTTTGGCTATAGCACAGTAATTGCAGTAGCCCAAATATCACATTGACACACAACAATATTTGCTGTTTTTGTTATATTGTATTTACAATGGGAAGAGATACAGCAAAACTTTACAAATATGCTTAAAGCATCACTAAACTCTGGTTTAAAAAAATATCCTATTCAAGTATGTATTCTTAATTAAAAAAATACTCTCAGCCTCTTCTAAATCTCACATTTTTTTTTTGCTCCTGTGATCTAACTTCTTGTTAGAGATTGGTTTTGTTTGTTCTCCACGGTCCTATTGTCAGTAGGATCACATTCATCCTCTCTTTCTCACTTCTGAGATGGGATATAGAGTATGGTATGTGTAGTGTGCATAGAGCAATGCAATTGACCGCAAGGATTGTGCACTGTGCATTCTAAAACGAAGAAAGTGAGGATAAAAAGAGGTTTGGAATGATGTAACAAGTAGGCATAAAAACATAGAAGAAACAGTAAGAAACAATTTCATAGAAAATAGATAACATGTTTATTGAGTAGTGAGTAGATTATTTTAAAAAAAAAGGATATTGTTAAAGTGGATGTCAAAATGTAGAGAATAAGATTTCCTATCATCTGTGCCCAGTCTTGCCACACAGAGTTAATCTAGCGCTGAGTAATCCTCTTTTATTGTTCAGTGCAAATGAACAGAATTCCAGATAAAAACTTGACAAATTATAAAGTCTGTTTCTCTGTTTTTTCTTTCAGTGACAGGTTATTTACAAATCTAGCTTGGACATGTTTATCATATGCTATGTTATGTTTATCATAACATGAGGTGATCCAAAGTTCATTGTATATTACCAGGATGTGTTATGTGGGGGAGGGGTGGATTTCTCACTTGTTATACCTCATGTTATGATAAACATAACATAACATATGATAAACATGTCTAGGCTAGATATGTAAATAACCTGTCACTCAAAGCAAGAAGAGAGAAAACTGACTTTTTATTTAGGCAGGTTTTTATCTGGAAGGCTGTTCATTTTCACTGAACATTAAAAGAGGATTACTCAAATCTGGATTAACTCTGTGTGGCAAGACTGGGCGCAGATGATAGGAAATCTTATACTTTACATTGTGACATAAAAAACTTTAAGTGTCACTTGAAAGCCTAAATTTAGTGGGGGAAAAATGAGTACAAGGGGCATTGCTTAAAGTCATTGTGATGTATCCCTTTTACTGCTGGCTGTTTCTTTAGTTGCAATCTTCTATCCTCCGATGCCCTCTACCCCTGCCACAGTAATCTTCTGGTGCTGCGGGGGTTAATAGACAGACCTGAGGGGCCTTCCATATGCACTAATCGAAAGTGCTGACTATGCCCTTTCTCTGCTTTCCTCTATTTATAAAAGCTGTACTATTGCTTGAACAAATGAAAAGCACTATAAGAAAGGAGGATTTGGACCATCCATTCATCTGTCCATCCTCCATTCATAGCTCATGATTAGAAAGTCAGAAGGAAGTCAGAACTTCTGACATCTTTCCAGGCCTTTTACTAGAAAGGAGTAGAGGTCATTGGCACGACAGCAAGCTTAAATTCTCAGAAAATGAGACAGGCAATGGCATCCTCCGTGAATATCAAATAGAGGTTTAACCACTTCATTTCTGGGCACTTAAACCCCCTTCGTGCCCAGACCAATTTTCAGCTTTCAGCGCTGATGCATTTTGAATGACAATTGCGCGATCATACAACACTGTACCCAAATTATATTTTTATAATTTTTTCCCCACAAATAGAGCTTTCTTTTGGTGATATTTGATCATCTCTGCGATTTTTATTTTTTGCGCTATAAACAGAAAAAGACAGAAAATTTTGAAAAAAAAAAACACAATATTTTTTTACTTTTTAAAAAAAAAAATATATATTTTCCCCTTAGTTTAAGCTGATATACGTATTCTTCTACATATTTTTGTTAAAAAAAATCGCAATAAGCGTTTATTGATTGGTTTGCGCAAAGGTTATAGCGCCTACAAAATAGGGGATAGATTTATGATTTATTTTTTATTTTTTACTAGTAATGGCGGAGATCTGCGATTTTTTTTGTCAGGCCTGCGATATTGCGGCGGACATATCGGACACTTTTGACACAATTTTGGGACCATTCACATTTATCCAGCGATCAGTGCTATAAAAATGCACTAATTACTGTATAAATGTGACTGGCAGGGAAGGGGTTAACACTAGGGGGTGAGGAAGGGGTTAAGTGTGTATCCTGGGTGTGTTCTAACTGTGTGGGGGGAGGGGGGTGACTGGGGGAGGAGACGGACTCTGTGCCCCTATATACAAGGGACACAGATCGGTCTCCTCTCTCCCTGACAGCACGTGGAGCTCTGTGTTTACACACAGAGCTCCACGTCCCTGCTGTCACCTGCTGGGACTGCCGATCGTGTGCACCCGCGGACATCGCGGCCGCCAGGCACACGCATCAGCTTTCCAGCGATGCGACGGCACAGTGTTTACCCGCTACGCGCCACCCAACGGCGCGCGCTGGTAATGCATACAAAAGCCGTCCAAAGACGTCCACCTGGCACCTCAGGTCGGCGCTGTAGATGTCTTTTGACGATAGCGCGGGCCTGAAGTGGTTAAGCAATTATAAGTAGAACAGATACGCTGTAGATCTAGGTGTGTGTGTATATCTATCTATCTATCTATCTATCTATCTATCTATCTATATGTATATATGTGTGTGTGTGTGTGTGTATATGTATGTGTGTATGTATATATATATATATATATATATATATATATAGTACTGTATTTATTGGTGTATAACACTCACTTTTTTACCCAGACAACAGAGGGTAAACTGTGCCTGCGTGTTATACGCAAGGGGCTGTGTAAGTTTTTTTTTCATGAAACTTCCCTCTGAAAGTTAGGGTGCGTGTTATACGCCTGTGCTTGTTATACGCCGATAAATATGGTATATATACTTTATATAGATAGGACAATTAAAATAATTGTCATTAGTTTGCCTTGCAAACCACTTATTTTATAACTAATTGCTCAGAATGAAGAAGACATGAAGACAGGTCAAACTGCAGATGAGAAATGTTTTACAATTTTTTTTTAAAACCTGAGTGTTTTTTTTTGTTGGTCACCAATTTGCAAGCATGCAAATCATGTTAACCAGCATTTACGGCAGACTTAAATGTTTACACCCCCAACTTATGACTTCTGTCTTCTCTGGCTGAAGATGAGTGCACTTTTTATTATATATTTTACCATCCATTTGAAGTCAGACACATTTAGGACTATCAGATGAAGTAAATGCAGTTAATTGTTCATTAGAAAATTAAATGTATTTGAGATTCAACTAGAGTGTGGCATCAGCTTCTTGTAAAGCCCTTTGCAGCAAAACTCAGATTAGGATGGGGAGGGCCAACATCAATTAGTTTTTTTTTATCAGTGCATGTGAGCTAAGAATGAACAATGCTGACAGAATAAAAAAAAGCAGAGTAAACAGAGGAATGGCTCATCAGTCTGCTAATGGGACAGCAAGCAGTAAAAAAGAAGGGCCCATAATGAATAAATAAATTAAATATAACTATCACATAAATTAATAATGAAAGACAACTTTCTGGATTTTAAACGGCCGCGGCTGCTTTATTATTGGTTTCTTAAATATTATTTACACAATACTAAAAAGATAATAATACAAAATACAACTGAACCACCACGGCTCAGGCTGTATAAACATTTTTATTAAACTTAAAACATCCAAAACCAAAAATAACTCGTAAACAGATTAGTCCCCCTTTGCCATATATACCTATACTTAGATACCTATATATTAACAAAGGTGACACATGACCACATAATAGCAGCTCGCGACAAAATGCAATTAAAGGGGGAGGGGGGGAGGGGAACACCACAGCTTGATGCCTTCTGAGGCGAATTGATTAGCCTCACTCTAAAACCTGCCTTATATAAACTTTATTCCCGCCTAATTCAAGAAAAAGACCGGGAAACACACGTGTACCTCTCCTGAGCACACGTGAGCCTCCAGGTGTAGACCTAATCTGCCTAGCTCCCCCAGAGATAGGGAAACTAGAAACTGCCCGTCCTGCTGCTATCCCATGGGAAAAGGGGGGAGGCTTGAAACCGTTTTTTCCCCCCCCTTTTCTTACATGGGACAGCAAGCAGTAAAAAAGAAGGGCCCATAATGAATAAATAAATTAAATATAACTATCACATAAATTAATAATGAAAGACAACTTTCTGGATTTTAAACGGCCGCGGCTGCTTTATTATTGGTTTCTTAAATATTATTTACACAATACTAAAAAGATAATAATACAAAATACAACTGAACCACCACGGCTCAGGCTGTATAAACATTTTTATTAAACTTAAAACATCCAAAAGACAGGTGACATTAAGTCCACCTGTCACCAAAACCCACAACCGCGGCCAAGTCAATACAAGAACTTAAGTCAGTATTAAAAATGTCCAAACCTATGTTGGACAGGTGAACTCCATCCTCCCTAAACAGCCCTGGAATGAAACCCTCCAACTCGGTGTGCCTAAAGCATAATATACCCAGTGGCAAAAGCAATTTTGCCACTGCCCTATTAACACGCCTCCTAATTTTCTCCAAAGGGCGCAGAGGGGGAAAAGATAACCACTTCAGTCTCTGCACCACTTCAGAAAAAACAAAAACCGTATGTGGCAAAGTCATTTGAAGCCTGTTAAGGTCATCCCTTATTTTAAAAATAATGTCTAGTGTCCTGTGTTTTCCAATGTCGTTTCCCCCCAGATGTACTATCAACACATCTGGAGGGGAAAATTGTTGAAGAAGCTTGCTCACCTCCCTGATTAGGCCTGCCCATAACATTCCTTTTCTGCCAAACCAAAACACTTTAAACTGTCGTGGATCCAGACTCAAATTGCTGGAGTAGGTTCTTTTCATTGCTCTCTGGTGAGCCCAGAATACAAAAGAATGACCAATAATCCATATATTTCTGACAGGACCTAAAATGAATCAAAAACATTGATTAGGCCGAATATATGACATATACGCACTTGATCTCCACCTACCAACTTTTTTTATCATTGCTTCGTTTAAACCCAACCTAGCTGCTTCCGTAGCAGCTCCAATCCTGAAAGAATGAGAGGACAATAAACCTGTATCCATATTAATAGCTCTTAAGCATTTGTGAAAAACACTATTGAATTGGAAAGTGGTCAACGGGCGACCGGATTCGTGCAAAAAGAAATTATTGGAAAGGCCTGGACGGACACTGGCGTATTGACTTACCAGTGAAACAGGGCACAGAGGGGAACCGGCGCATGCTGACAAATTAATCCAAACACCCTTCCCCATCTGGTCAGTTTTTGAGCGCCGTAAAAATAAACGAATCGACCCACCCACAATGGATATGTCTGATAGCTGAATGATGTTTAATTCGGACACCCTAAGTGCAGCAAAGAACATTAACGAAAATGCTGCTTTAAAAAGCAAAGCCTCGAAACGAGAAAAACAAACCCGGCTTGTTATAAAACATAACTGTTCTAAAAGTGCCGGAGTAATAGGCAAACGTCGATCTTTGTTAAAATTACGCCTCTTGTAACCTTTTAGCGATTGTCGCACCGAAAAGAAACTTAAACAAGGAGGTAGATTGTTAAGTTTAAAAAAGAAAGATACACCAGCCAATGTTTTGTTAACATATGACCAGGAGTAATTTCGATTAAACAGAGACTTCAAAAACAACAATATCAAATATTCCGAGAATGCGCCGGTCGGCTCTCGAATGGAATTTAGAAAAGATAGCCACATCAACCAAGCTGATCGGTATCCCGCCCAAGTTGATGGAGCCACCGACTGCACAATGAATTCAGCCATGGGTCTTACACCAGATCCCATAAATGAGGCGGACAAGTCAATCCCGTCGGCTCTGCTTCCGGAAACAGCCGAAAAAATCGCTCCATCTGCAGGCGAGATAAAGAGTCTGCCACGTCATTATCTTTACCTGCCACATGCACAGCCTTCAAACATATATTCAAACTTAGACATTTGAACAGTATGTAACGAAGTAACGCAATAACTGGAGTGGACTTAGAGGTTAAACAATTAAGTGCGAAAAGAACCCCTTTATTATCAGTTCTAATGATAATTCTTCTATCTTTAAAAACTGTACCCCATAGTTCCAAAGCTACCACTATGGGGAACAGTTCCAGCAAAACTATGTTTTTAAGGAAACCTTTTTTCTTCCAGCTGTGATGCCAGAGATCTGCACACCACCTCGATTGCCATATAGCACCAAAACCGCATGAGCCCGCCGCATCGGTATACAAACAGAGGTCCTTGTCTAGAATAAAGTCCTTCTGCCACACCATTCGACCATTAAAAACGCGGAGAAATTGTAGCCATACCAATATGTCTTCCTTTAATTCCGTCGTGACCCGTATGTGCGAAAAAGGGGACTTCAAACCCGAAATAGCAAGGTACATCCTTCTAGAGAATATCTTTCCCATTGGCATTATTCTGGTGGCAAAAGCCAAAGAACCTAATAAAGACTGCATTTCTTTTAGGCAAACTTTTTTTCTTCTAAGAATGGTAATAAGTAAAACACTAAGCTTTTCTAATTTATCTTCTGGCAAACGAAATTCCATTAGCTCTGAATCTATGGTGATGCCAAGAAATTCCAAACACGTAGATGGCAAAGCCGTTTTTTCCAAAGCCAATGGAACTCCAAAAAAGTGACAGATCCTGAAGAATAGGTTTAGCAACTCCAGGCACTCAAACGTATCCGCTTTTCCTAAGAATAAAAAATCGTCTAAGTAGTGAATTACAAAGAGGGAACCTGACTCCTTACGGACTACCCATTCCAAAAAAGTTGAAAAAGATTCGAAATAAAAACACGATAACGAGCACCCCATGGGGAGGCATTTATCAAAATAAAATTTGTTCCGAAAGAAAAAACCCAATGAGTTGAAACTGACGGGGTTGATTGGTAATAGGCGAAAGGCTGACTGAATATCCGCCTTAGCCAACAATGCTCTTTTACCTAAAACCCTCAACTGCACCAACGCATCTTCAAAAGAGGCGTACTGTACAGAGGAGAGACTGACATCAATTTGATCATTTAAAGAGTCCTCCTTGGGATATGACAAATGGTGAATTAAGCGGAAAGCGTTATTTTCTTTCTTCGGAACAATTCCTAACGGTGAAATCCTGAAATTTAAGAAGGGGGGCTGACTAAAAGGACCACCAACCCTACCTTCCTTGATTTCTTTTTCAATCTTTTCTGCAACAATAGAGGAATACCTATCAACCGATCGTAAGTTGTTAACAATAGTACAACCTGATCCAGAAAAAAACGGGAGTAAAAAACCATCCCGAAAACCTTCAGTTAAGAGTTGTGCTTTCCCCTTGTCTGGGTACATTTTGAGCCAAGGAAGCATTTCTTGCCATTTCACTGGTGTTACTGCCTTTTGAAACATTGCCTGACAACTGATTTGTGGTAGCCATCTTTTTAAAGCATTTGGATATTGAATGCGGTCCCGCACAAAAGGCGCATTCATGTCGATATCGACATGAATTGGGCCACTTGCATTGTCCATCGTTGAAATTAAAACAGATACCTTTTTTATATGTTGTTGATGTGACGGATTGAGCGACTGGTGTACCCTGCTTTGTATATGAGGGCCTTTGGGGGAGAAAAAGATTCAGCCAAAGGCCCACATCCTTAACCCCCCATTTCAACGACGGATGAACCGACAGCTTCTGACGAAAAGCCTCGTCATATGAAAACCAGGCAGTGCCACCAAAATTTTTATATGCTTCAAGAATTATGTCTAGATGTTGGAACAAGCCCTTACCTTTATCAGGAAAACGCTCACACAAAACACCAGAGAAAATACAAAATGACTGTAGCCAATTATTAAAAGACTTAGTAACTGGCCTCCTTCTGTCTTCATCCTCTTTTTTATCTTTTGACATAAATTCTTTTGCAGAGGGAAGAAGAGATAAAATATCTAAATATTCCCCTTTCCATATTTTTTCTTTTACAGTTGTCGCCAAATGATAACCTAAAGGGGATATCTCACACTGAATTGGCTCTTTTAAACATGTTTCCGGCAAGTTTTGGGAACGAGCAGCATTAAAAGAGGATGAAATATTTGATTCTAAAATGTGTAACGTGTCATTTGAAACTTGCCCACAAGATGGCGCCCACACTGTTTTTGCTGTCTCTTGTGCTGTAAATACCTGAGATCTTTCCTTCAAAGATTGAACATCCTTAACTAAATTAGCCAATAAATCGGATATATTAGATAATGCAGGCACATTAAAAAACTCACCCGCACCTTGTGTAGCTGTGTGTGAAATGGCCTGTGCTGACACAGCCTCCGCAATCCCCCGAACATCTCGATTTAGGATCGCGCTGTCAATTCCGTCACCTAGGCTGATGACATCCTCGTCCCGCTCCGCCATCCGCTGCCATCCGACCGCCTCAGTGACCTGTGAAAAAACAGGACTCCGCTCCCTGGACCTCCTTTGGCTCTTACTAACACCACTAGCTGTGAAAACAGCTGAGGTGTTTCTTACCCTTGCTCCAGGCGCCGCCACCGATTCTCCTGCAGACGCCAACCCGGAGCCTTTCCCACGACCTTTCCCTTTCTTCCCAGAGCTTTTTGCTGCTGTTGACCTCGGAGGGGAGGGCGAAAGCCTGAGGACCGGAAGGCGCCGCCTCTTCGCCGAGGAGGATTGGACCTCGGATCTAACGCTGCCGCTCCTCCCACGATCAGCTGCTTCCTCCGGCGAGACAATTTCGTCTTCTTCTGGGCACATCTCTGTCACACAGCTGCGCTCACCGGAACCAGCCGTCATGAAATCCGCTGCTGACACCGCCGACTCAGCTCCCGCCGATGCAGCTCCCACCGGAGCTTCTTGACTCGAGGTCCGTGGTAGGTTAAGGCATTCCCTAATCCAATCTTCCCCTCCTTCTTCTCCAGCTCTCTCAATCAGACGCCGAAGAAGGCTCATTTTCTGGTTGCAGAAAAAACGCTGGTTGCTAAGTTGAAGGGGTCCCTTGGAACACCACAGCTTGATGCCTTCTGAGGCGAATTGATTAGCCTCACTCTAAAACCTGCCTTATATAAACTTTATTCCCGCCTAATTCAAGAAAAAGACCGGGAAACACACGTGTACCTCTCCTGAGCACACGTGAGCCTCCAGGTGTAGACCTAATCTGCCTAGCTCCCCCAGAGATAGGGAAACTAGAAACTGCCCGTCCTGCTGCTATCCCATGGGAAAAGGGGGGAGGCTTGAAACCGTTTTTTCCCCCCCCTTTTCTTACATTCTTCACTATCCCAGTTATGTTGCTTGCCTGCAGTAGGGGAAAAAAATCATTTTCATAAAATTGGCTGTGCTGTCCAGTATCACTGTGAAAATCAGGACTGGATTAACAAATATTCAAATCCTTTGGTAGGTAAAACAACTTAGGTTTCATACACATGGGGCATTAGAAAAAATGAGCTGCAAAGCCACTGTAAAAATGAGGAAAAAGGAAAAAGTGGCTGTAAAAATGCGCTTTTAGTAGCCTTTTTTATTGGTGTTCATGCACGTTTAGCAGCCTTTAAAAAATGTTTTTAATTTAAAAAAAAGCAACGGTTCGGGGTGCCCCCCAAGATCCATATCAGGCATTTTAAGTCAGGTATGTATTTTAAGGGCAACACCCACACACAAAACAAAAAAAATCTATACCAGACCCCTATCCAAGCATGCAGGCAGGCAGGTCAGGAAAGGTGGAGAAAGCAAGCGCCCCCGACCATACCAGTCTCCACTCCCTCAACATGGGGGGGTGGGGTTGCTTTGGGCTCCCACCCCAAAGCACCTTGTCCCCATATTAATGGTCCCCATGTTGATGTAAAAGTTAATTCAAGATTTTCTTTGTAAGAATGCTTGTTTGTTTTTCTAATCATTAGTGGGGCCAAATTGATGTTCATTTTTGCCTGCAGTGACACCAAAATGTAACAGGATGGAATTTTTGTTTTTCAAATGTACAAATTTCGAAGTTTATGTGGGTTTTTGTTTGGTAAAGTCCAATCTTTCCAAAGTTGAATGACAAAAGGAAACAAAATCATGAACTACTTTTGAGAAACAATCAAATGTACTGACATTTTTTATTCAAATTGTCCTAAGAATTTTCATACAAATTTTCATTTGAAACTCTACCAGTCTATACCCAGCTTTAGTGATCTTGTCACCAGAAGCAACTTGTCAATTATCACTAGTGTGACATAGCTCTAACTCTGTGCTTTCTCTTTTATCTTACATATGTGCCACACAATTTGCCCCCACCAAACACACTACACGCACACGTGGGCGTACACATGCACACAATTTAATGTTATATTTGATCCTATTTTTTTAATGTTAACAGAGGAGTTTCACACTTGTCCCTTTTCTTAGTTAGAAGGGTCCCCAATCCATTGATGTATGCAGCCTATTGCATTAGGTGTGCAACCCAAAGTTCAAACACACGTGCCTTTCTCTGCAGCCTCAGCTGCATTGGACAGTGAATGAATGGGAAGTGCTCTGTGCTGAGTGGCTTCCTGTTCATTCACAATCTGAAACAAAGTAAACACAGTTTACCAGTGGCAGCTGGTGCTCATGGCTCTAATCAGGTCCTTCAAAAACACCCCCCGCTGCTGTAATTCAGGTGCCTGAAAAGGGGCCAGACACCTGAATGGGGATGGCTACAGTGGCCGTGGATAGATTCATGCAATGCATGAATCTTTTCATAGTACACAGAGGGGGTGGCTGGAGAGTGGGGGGGGGGGGGGGCGCCCAAGCTCCCCTAATGGATGCACCGCCACTGCAGTTTAATACGATTCAGTTATGATTGCACACGGTGAGTGTGTTCACTGTGTTCATTTACAAAAGGAAGAGGCTGGTAAATTTACTTATTAGAAGTACTTTATTAGTGTCAATCTAGCGGTTTACACAATATTAGTACATTCCTATCAGCCCCTGCCTTCAAGGAGCTTACAATATAAGGTCCCTAACTCACATTTGTACACATGCTAGGGCCAATTTAAACAGAAGCCAGTTAACCTATAAGCGTGTCTATTGACTAGCCCGTTCCCTCACTCTCCATCGTGAAAAATCCCCTGCTGCAGCTGGGGGGAGAGGAGGGAAGTGAGCAGCACTGCACTGGGGGAGCACAACACGTGAGAAGCCTGAGCAGTAGGGGGAATCGGCACCATAAAGAGTGATTAGGGTGTGCCCAGGCACACCTGGAGCACCCCCTGTGCACGCCTATGCCCCAAACCACTACCACTGCCTTCTTTTTTGTTGTTGCTTTTTGAGTAGAAACAGCAAAATTAACCAATGAGTTGTCCTGATGTGCTAACAAGAGATGTACTAATAAAGCAAAGTGACAGAGAGATTAACTTAGCAGTTTGAAGCTTTTCCTTCACTGCCCAGGCACAAACAGTGGGGGGGGGGAGACCTGTAGGTATTATATTGCATTATATTTTTTAGGGCTCTCACCCTGCCATACAGGGTTATGCTGTGTACTAGGCTGAGTAAATATCAGAACTGGAGGGATAGGTAGAGAAATAATTTGTCAGATAAAATCTTCCTATATAATGTACTGTGTGTGTATATATATATATACCGGTATATATATATATATACCGGTATATATATATATATATATATATATATATATACACACACACATATACATTGTATATGTATTTAATATGCAGCTTAATATTTAGCTTTAAAAACACAACAGTAGAATGTTATGGTTAGAAATACACAAATGCCTGCTTTTGTATAAATGGCTAATGGCTCAACAGGCAGCATTACAAAATGTGATCCTGATTAAGACATACAGTAAGATTCCCTCTGGATAACCTTGCAGATGTGGTGAAAATCAGAATGACTGCCCTTTGTTAATGGGTGCTGCAGAAATAAATTAGATGTACAAACAGAGGACATTTGCCAAGACAGAATATATAACAAACTCATCAGCATGCAGCTCCCATCTAAAATGTCCTGAGTGCCTGGACATTTTTAATGTTTAGAAGATTGTTCCTGTGTTAGAAGGATGTTGTTGGGAAATGTCTTTGATAGTTTTGTGATTGAGTCTATCTTGCTTTGGAAAAAGGATAGTGCCAGGTTTAAACAACTGACTCTGACAGAACGGCAAATGTGCAGGACGGGAAAAAAAATGACCTCATTACAACTGAATGCTGCTGCCCTTTGGAGTAAAATGAGAGAAAACCTTTTTTCAGGTTCTCCTGTTGATAAAATTCACTATATGGAACATCACCAAATCCCAACATATATCATCTGCACAAAATTGCAATATGATTTTATTTCTACAAAGACTGAGTACTTCCTGATGCATGCAAATGTGTAAATTGTAATCACTTCATAACAAACCAGTGTATGGGATGAAACATTTTAGAAAGGCATGAATGTCGAGGAAATACAATTTAGTAGTTAGATATAATACAAGTGGGAGTGGGATAGTTAGCTAGAGCAGGGTAAACAAGCAAGTTTGTGTTGGGGAGCATTCTTGCTGAGGGTGGGAGTTTTGGGGGAGTGGGGGGTTGAGTAGGGGTGCATGATGGAAGATTTTTGCTGAGTGCAAAATGAGGGTAAGGTTTTGCTTGGGAAGGGGTGTTGCACTCCCCTCTTCCCTGATCCAGCTACCTGATCTTCTCACCAGGTTTCATCGCAGTCCGTCAGCTCTCAGGGACTGCCTGAAAGGGCTGTGAGTCACTCCAACTTCCTCTGCACTCCTGTGCCTCCAGTGACCCCTGCAGTTGTATGCCTCCACTGACACCTGCACTCCTATGCCTCCAATGACCTCTGAATTCACTTGCTTCTTGTGACTCTGTTTCTCCAATGTGCACCTTTGTGTTTTTCATGGCTATATAACCCATCTGCACTCTTGTAACTCCTGTGTATGCAGTGACTTCTGTTTCTTCGGTCACCCCGGGGACTCCTATGAATTCTGCACTTCCATGTCTCTAGTAACTTTTGTATTTATTGACAGAAAACCCAGAGTCTTCAGTGCCTCTTAGCTCCTATGTCTTCAGTAATTCTTGTGTATCCAGTGATCCCAACGTCCACTGTGTCATCCAGTGACCTCTGATTTTCCTGTGTCACCCAGTGACCCCAGAGAATCCTGTCTCACACAGTATTCCCAGAGCACCCTGAGCATCTATGTAACTGCTTCTCCCCCAGTCTCTGGTATGCGCCTATATTTCTTGAACTGTCTTATGTCAGTAGATACTACTGTCCTTGACTGCTTGCTCAAGCTATAAACCCATCTGATGAACTCCAGTTACCTTCCATTCCTAAAGAACGTATCTTTCAAAGACTCAATGCCCATGATGCAGGCCAAATCCACATGATTTGACATCTACACCTACTTCCCAACTAACTTGGATCATTTACAGTATCCTTCAGATAATGAATCTTGAACCCTTCCAGGACTCTCCAGTGCACCCATCTATCTCACCTGTTAATTTCCGGGCTTCACTTGTAATTTTCATCATGCTTCTTTAGGGATCCCAAAGGTTGCACAAGTCTTAGCCTGGTCATCTTAACTGTGGTGATCCTGTGACCAACAACAATGCTGCTCTTCTCAATAAATTATTCAAGGTGTTTGCACAAGTTTCAAGGTGCTTGCAGTTCGTGCATAGAAAAGTATGCTTTCCAGTTTCAAGTTCTCATGCTCTATTGACTGCACTCATCTAAAATAATGACACCCTAATGACCACTTTCTGGCAGGGTTTGTCCGAGGGTATTAAAACGCAAGCACGACAAAATATCTGGTTACCAGTGTGAGAGTGAGCTGAGAGTGTACAGGTGTGAGGGGAGTCTGAGTGTGTATAGGTGTGGAGGGGGGCTGAATGCATACAGGTGTGGGGGACTGATTCTGCTGATTTTCCAGTCTCTCAGTGGGGTTGGACACCTCTGTGGGTTCTTCTCTAAAAAGTTCTCCATAGCATAGAAGAGCAATATCATTTGGAAAGTGGTGTCCACTACCTGTTTCCAGAACTTTTTTGTGATCTCTCTATACATTTACTGTTCTCTTTCTCAGTGTATATGGGCCTTGTCCATTACATGTTGATTTCTTTAAAATGGTAGAGGCGGGGGTTGCTACTGAAAGAGATTTTTGTAAGGAGAATTTCTGCTCTCTCGATTAAAATGTTTACCTTGGGTTGGGGAAATTTTTGCTAGAGGATGAGGGAGAGAGTATTTTTTTGCTTGTGAGGTGGCTAAATAGGTGTGAGGGAAGTACTTTTGAACTCTCCACCCAGTAGCCAGGGATGAACATTGAGTTCTAGGCTGTGTGTTAAGTACTCTTAATCACCACACTCTGTACACAGGCAGCATACTGGTCAAGGGCATGCAATATAAAACAGAATATACAGAGTGCAGCAATCAGTAAAATGTTACATTTGGTACAACATTTGAAGTGCACTGACCATAAATTTATGTTACACACCTATGGCTGCTGTACTTTGTAAATTACATATCCTGACCTCTACATGTTGTACACTGGAATGTACATTACATCCCATGCCAAAATCCTGCACTCTGTTAAAGTGGTTGTAAACCCTTACAGACCACTTTATGCTATAGGTAAGCCTATAATAAGGCTTACCTGTAGCTACCCAGGATTTCTCCTAAACCTGCATGGTTTAGGAGATATCCCCTGTCCCCTGCTTGTGCCAATGTCACATGCGCACTGGGGCAAACTGAAGCAATGGCATGTGTGTACGTATATCCACAGCTGTCTTCGGGCTGGTCTTGTGACTCGCGGCTGCTTTACAGCTCCAAGACAGGGCTTCTGCGGGTGGAACTAAGTGGCCATGTGATCCCCCCAGCTGATTTAAGAGGGAGATCATGACCCCTCCCACAGAAGCAATCCATTAGAGCTGGAAAGCAGCCATGGGCCATGTGATTAGCCTGAAGACAGCTGAAAATCGGTATTTACACTGCTCATTTTTTAAAAAGCTTTACACAGTGTGCTATGCCAGGATCTAATAAAGGGTCTGGCATAGACTTATACAAATCTGTTTACAAACCCTTTAATTTTGCATTCTAAGCACCATCTATAATTCTTTGTTCTATGTGCATGTGTTACTCTGTGCATAAGCTTTACTTGCTGAGAAGAACACCAAAAAGTCAAAGTTATACTTGGACACACAAAAACTGTTTTTTTTATTGCCACTTCAACTTCTGTGTTGTGTCATTTATATGCAAAAATTGCTTTTGTATGCAAATATGTATGCTACAAGAGGGTATGTAACTAGTAATAGTAAATAGTATGCATCATACTTACAGGTGTTAAAATGTTTATTGTCATGTTTCCTTCCTATAATATATAGGATACAGGATGTACTGACTAATATCCTGCCATCAGTGCTATAGTTTCTCTGTTTTATTGTATTTGTAATACTCTAAAAGTATCTCTCTGAGCGGTGTTGAGAATTATATTTTGAAAATGCAGTCAGTGTGACCTTAATATGTCAAATAGTATGCTTTATGACAAATGCAGCGCATTACTTCTTAAGCTATTAATCTACTGCGGAGCGTTAAAGAGCAAACTAGCATTTCTGAGCTAATGCTATTTCTAAGTGGTATTCTCAGGAAATGGTAAAGTAAAATATCCTTATTTAATAAGCCCAGCACATATGGAAAAAAATAGAATTTATTAAACATGCTGTAGTTTTTAAGTCTGAATGTGTATTTTGTAGAGCCCGAGAGTATTAAGAGTTTATAAGCAATATACATAGCCAAGAGGTAACTATAATATTAGAGCGAGTGTTGAAAGTGTACGGCAGGACAAATGAATCCCAGATGTAACCTGTTAAATATGCAGTATCTGCATATACTTTTGCTAGGTGCTGTGCTTCTCTGCAGGACATGCTGAGCCAGTCACTTGTATAGATGAGTGCTTCCTAGCCCACTTAATCAAATATGTCACTTGATCAGTGTGAAACAGCACGATCTCAATACCTTCATTTTTCAGGCTCAAAAATGAGACCCCACAAGCAATTACACAGTAAATTACCATGCAGCCAACAAATATACATGTGACTAACAATCAAAAGGATTTAATTTTAGAGAGAAGTTCAAGCAAAAAAACAAGATGAAAACATTATTTTCATGCAAATATAATGGTAGTTGCCAATCTTCAAGTTATTTTCTTTCTCTGTGCAGCCAGTTCTTTTTTTCTGTTTTACACTAAACACAGACTGTTTTTGTGAACTTGCAGCCATTTCTGAAGACAGTGTCCTGAAGTATGCCTTTTTGGTGGCATTAATCTACATATGCTTATCCTCACTAACATATATATTTTTAAATAAGGGACTTTAAAGCAAAATTCGGGTCACAGCTCATCAATGCACCCTGCTAAGTGCCCATCTCCAGCCTATAAATTGACCAACAATGCAGCCTGTTCAGTGCCCATCTGCAGTCTGGAATCAGCATGTTCTGCCTAAGGCCCCTTTCACATGTGCGGACCGTATGTCCGCATTTTCATCCATCTGTTTGCGGATGAAAACGGGACATACATTGGTCCCTATGTGATTGCGGGTGTCAGCGGATAAACATCCGCTGAAACCCGTAATTGTCCGCCTCCACAATGATCCGCTTTTGCAGACGGCAGAAAACCCTATTTTTTCTTCCGTCTGCAGAGCGGATCGGATGAACACGGACACACGGTCCGTGTTCATCCGATCCCCCATAGGGGAGAGCGGAGAAAAACAGGGCGGTCCCTGCACAGTGTGCGGAGACCGCCCTGTCAGCCGACAGCTCAGCAGGGATTTCTGAAGGAATCTGAGCAGACAGACACACAGAGGTGGATCAATACTGATCCGCACCGTGTGAAAGGGCCCTAAGTGTCCATAGTGCATCTACTATAAAGAACCTGGGAATCAGACACATGCATAGTCCAGTGTATTGATGGATACTGCAGATCGTTATTAATGTATTGCTGCACCTGGTGATGATCATCAAAACAGGCTGAAGAAAAAAGTTAAAAATATACGGAAGTAAATGGATCACTTGTTGCTGACAGGTTGCTCATCCTTAGTCATACTTTTTCTGTAAACAAACCAGCATCACTAGTACGATATCGCTCCTGCAGTATGATCTACAGTCATACATGTAGGCTCTATGCAGGGTATGTTCATAATGGACACTTTCCCCTATAATGCTGATAGTGACAAGAGGATGCATCCAAGTTGTACTATAAATAGTAAGTCGAATAAACATGCAAAATAAGAATGTTTAACAGTTCAGTGTAACAGATTTAGTGGCAAGCATAAAGCAGAGCAATGTCCCTATATAACCACATACATACGCTGTTCTTGTGTAGAATGTGTTCTCCTACAGCTCTCCATGTCTCAGCTGAATGGGGGATCATGTAGGCGGTGTCACAGGGCTGTGATGACTGATGAATTTACATAGAGCCGTGATCTCCTGTGTACCCGTCACTCCGTCACTCACAGCCACTCCTCCTGGCCCTGCTCATATGATAGACAGAACAGTGGCCCAATGCGGGGCCAGGAGGCGTGGCTGTGCGTGACGGATCGCCGGGTACACAGGAGAGCGCAGCTCTATGTAATTCAGCGGGGATCGGCGTATAACAAGCACCCACGATTTCCCCTGATTTTAAGGGGAAAAAAGAGAGTGTTATACTCCGATAAATACGGTAGTTACATAGTTACATAGTAGGTGAGGTTGAGAAAAGTCCATCAAGTCCAACCTATGTGTGTGATTATATGTCAGTATTACCATGTATGTCCCTGTATGTTGTGGTCATTCAGGTGCTTATCTAATTGTTTCTTGAAACTATTGATGCCCCCCTCTGAGACCACCGCCTGTGGATGGGAATTCCACATTCTTGCCGCTCTTACAGTAAAGAACCCGCTACGTAGTTCAAGGTTAAAGCTATTTTCCTTTCATTTTTTTTTTTTAACTCCAAAAAAAAAAAAGCTATTTTCCTTTCATTTTAATGCGTGGCCACGTGATAATTCTACACTTGGGCCTGACAACTGCATTTTGGGAGGAGGTCACATGAACCCTGATAGCCAAAATCACCTGTTAATTTGAGGCAACTCTGCAACTAATCTGCAGGTGAGCCTGGAGAAGGTGAGATTAAGTGGGTTAGGGGGTAGGGTTTAAAAATACTCTCTTTCCATTTAAGAAAGTCTCTTCAAATGAGAAAAAAAATTAACTGTCATTGCTCATCTGATTCTAAAGCAAGCCATAAATGGATTGAATCTCTGTTTAGCAGGGACCAGCTGACATTTGATCCATCTATGGGCATTCTGGTTGTACTGAAGTCCATCCATTGATTAATTTCAGTAAAAACGGCCAGTTGGATTTTTTTTTCATGCAATCACAGCTTGTGGCTATAGCAGCCAGCAGTGGTCATGGAATTCTGCCGGCAGGGAAGGCTCCCCACTGGCAGAACACAATAACACTGTGGGAGGGATTCCCTCATCAACAATGACTGCATTCATATGAGAATCAAGCAATTTGGTGGAAGGAAAGAAAATTGCATAATCTATAGGCTACTAAAAAAAACAAATCTGTGTTTCCCAGGTGTCAGTAGGAGTCATTTAACTGAAACAAGTAGGCAGATTTTTAAAATCAAAAATCTATTTCACAAAGATAAAACACCATGCCTAGGATCTTTAATTTGAAAAAAAAGTGACAGTTATGTTAAGCTAAGCCAATGAGATTTTAAGACTACAGCCACATGACTAAAAATTCAATCTTTATCCTTGCGCAAAAAAAGTTGAGGAAAAAAAGTGTTGTCAGAGCCCATAATCTGCATACTTGTTCCATGTCAGTGCCTTAGAATGTGTTGAAGCTAGTGAAACTAGCATCCTCAGAAGAGGTCAATAGCAGCTTATATAACTAGTTTACTACAGTTTCCTTCAATAAATAATTTGAAGAAAATGCAGCAAGGCACATTGGCCCAGATTCACAGAGCGATTATGCCTGCGCAACAGGAGATGCGCGTGCGTAAGTCTAAATGTGCGCGTGCGTTTCGTTGCGCGGCATCCCCAGAACGAGATACGCAAAAAAAATTTTTTGTCCCGCGTAATTTCGTTAGACTGGCGCATCCGTCCGTGCAAAAGTGCGATAGACACACCATTGATTTGCTAGTCAAATATGCTAATGAGGGACTTACGGGGATCCACAAAACAACGTTGGGGCAGCGCAGGCGACACAGTGTGCGCAACAGCAAAATGTCCTGTCTAAAATTAGAGCTGATAAAAGCTGGTCTAAAAAAAGAAAAAAAGTCTACTTGTTAGATAAAGTAACACTGTTAGTGAGCAGCTCAGCAGTCACATGTGTTGCACAACAATCTGTATGCCAACATGCCAGGGGCATCGTCGCACATATCTATACTACTGACTTTAGATGAACAAAGAAGGATGAGGGCACGGAGGATGGCACGGAGGATGGCACGGGAGAGGATATACCGTACCCGCATAGACCTGTTTGGCATGAGTGATTCTGAGGTGTTTCGCATCTTCAGATTCACCCCTCATGCCATCCTGGAATTAACCACAACCTTGCAGGAGGACATCACCAGCCCAACACACCGCTCACATGCAGTGCAGCCACTGGTCAAGGTCATGGCAACACTCCATTTCCTTGCCAGTGGCTCTTTTCAGCGTACAAGTGGAGTGGTGGCTGGGATGTCACAGTCCTCCATGAGCAGATGTGTGCACCAGGTTGTCCCTGCAATCCTCAGACGCATGGCCAACCAAATCATCAAACCCACCACTGAGGAGCTGCGGCTGAAGGCAATGACAGATTTCTACAGAATTGCCAGATTTCCACGCACTGTGGGGGCCATTGATTGCACACATGTGGCACTCCAGCCCCCCCAGGAGACAGAGCACATGTACCGCAATCGGAAGCATTGGCATTCCATCAATGTACAGGTGATAGTCGATGCCCAAGGCCTCATATGGCACGTCCGTGCCAAACACCCAGGGTCCAGCCATGACAGCTACATATACAATCAATGCCACATCCGATTGGAATTCGATCAGAACGTGTATGGGGACAGCTGGCTGGTTGGTGAGTGACATGGGTGGCAGGCATGACTATTCCCTCCCATGATGCACATCACAAGGGGCACATGCATGACTAACATCCTCCTGTCTTTTCCCTTACAGGTGACTCTGCATATCCACTGGGACCCCATCTCATGACTCCTATCCGGAACCCCCAAACCCCAGGAGAGGAAAGATACAATCAAGCACATGCCCAAACACGAGCAGTGGTGGAGCGCACCTTTGGCCTCCTAAAGTCACGTTTCCGATGCCTGGATAAGTCTGGGGGTACCCTCTTGTATTCCCCAAACTTCGTGTGCCAGATCATCGGTGCATGTTGCATGCTGCACAACTTTGCACAAAGAAAGGGCCTGCAGATTGACCTACGTGATGACCTGACCCCTAAACCAGACAATCCCCCCCTAACCGGGGCTACCCCGTCTTCTGAGGGAAGAGCAGCCAGGAGACAGCTCACATTGGGCATCTTTGCACGTTAAACATACACATTAATCATGGCACAATGAGAATGCATGCATGCACACCACTGTGGTCCCTAGCACAGACACACCACATCCACATCAAATTGGATTGGCACCAGTCCACCATGCTGGACTTGTGAGCAGCAACGCCACGCCAAGGCTCCAATAATGTCACTGAACATTCATACACCAATCACACGAACCTGGGGATCACTTCTCCCTGGTCCTGGGGAACCCTTCTCCACCAAAATAGAGGGTGACACCCATTTTTCGGCAGGAATGTCACCCCCACATTCACACAGCATTCACAAAAAAAAAAAGAAAAAAAATGACCAGCAAAAGCAAAAAATTGCCAGCAAAAAAAAAAAAGACAAAAAAATAAATAAAAATTTGTTAAAAAAAAAAGGGGGGAAAAACAAATTACTGCCCTCTGCGTGAGCCACTCCTGGGGCGCCCCCGGCCACGGCCCCGGCTTCTCAGGGGAGACTCATGGGGAAGGGGTAAAACCGGGGAAGGAGGATCAGCCCCTGATCTCTGCCCACCTGGTGGCCTGCCCTCCAAGGCCACGGCAATTCTGTCCAGGGCAGCACCAAGTGTTGCCGTGTTGGCCTGGATAGCCAGGGTAAGGGCCCTCACATCCTGCCCAACGCCTGCTGATGTCGTCTGCAGTTCGTTTAGGCAGGTTGTGAAAGCCCAGGAGTGGGAGTCCAGGTTCCCCAGCGTATCCTTGATGGAGGACAGGCTCTCCTCCATCCGCACCAATGTCTGGCTGACCTGTCCCAGATGGCGGGTCTGGAGGAACTGGTCCCTTCTCTGGGTGGCGGGCAGGAGATCGGCCAACCCCCTGGTGGTCTGGGATGACATCCTGCCTCCAGCTGATGCTTGTGGCCGGGGAGAAGGGGAGGCCCCTGTGAGGGGAGCCATGTTGGGGGAGGAGGGGGGGGCTCCCCCTTAGGGAGGCCTGCCTGCTGCCAGCCAGAGGGGAGGAGTCCTCAAAACCCAAACGTCCAGTGCCTGACATGGACTCCTCCTCCTCATGATTCTCTTCCTCCTCATGATTCTCCTCCTCCTCATGATTGTCCTGCTCCTGTTGAACCTCCTCCACGGACTCCGGCCTTGTGGGGGGGGCCTCATTAGGCTGCTGTCCTGGGGTTGGTGCGGTCAGGCCAGATGGCCCTGCATCCCCTGCACATCTGTGGATGACACAAAACATTCACAGGTTGGAGGATCTACACACTTGCCACATATTCCCTTTCACCCCCTCCCCCACACATGCTACACACCTGATATTAAAAAATAAAACAACTTACCTGGCACCACGGGCTGGGGACTGGAGTCAAAGCCGGGCAGGTCCTCAACTTCATGCCGATGAAAGGTCAGGGCCACCGCACGCTCCTCCGCTGTCAGGCTAATACAGCATGGTGGGCCCCCTCCTGTGCCCCTGGCATGGGCATGCATTCTGGCCAACTTCTTTTTGACCAGACGCCGGAGGTCATTGATTTTTTTGTCAATCCCAGACCTGGTCCGTGTCTCCCCCTGCCCCGCAGAATTCACCTGGTCAGTGATCCTATCCAAAATCTCCCTCCTCCTGGCCGGGGTGGTGTTGGCACTCTCTGGGCCGTGGAGGTAACGCCCATACTCGCTAATGGCCCGGGCAAGAATCTGTTTTTCCACAACTGTAAAATTAAGCTTTCGTTTTCTCTCAGTCATCCTTCCAAAAAAAAACAGTCCCAGTCAACAAAATTCACGCACACAAACAAGCACAACCAATCACAAAAAAACACACACACAGAGAGAAAACTACTCACCAAGAAACAGTCCCCAAAAAACAAAAAAAAAATACAGCAGGAAAAGAAACAAAAAGAAATATATCAATCAAACAAACAGTCTCTCAAACACTTATCAAAAACCACTTTCAAAAATCTACTAACAAACACCTGATCACACAGAACACTAATCTGACAACTACAAAACACACCGCAACGAACAACAAGAACAAAAGCACTTGGTTAAATGGGAAGGGACAAAGCGATGTACTTTTGCAAAGGAAGTGCGTTTGTGTGTGTCTATTTATGCTGTTTGCGTAGTTCACAACGTTGCCCTAGTCCATTTCCAATTTCACTGATTGCGCCGCTCCCGAGTTGTGAGCATGCGCACATCGGAGCTGACATGGTCTCGTTCAAGCGCGCATGCGCGAGCCGGCCGGCCCTTCATTTGCATGGGGTCACGGCTCATTTCAATGTAACACGCCCACGTCCTTCCCAATTTGTATTACTCCTCCTTACGCCTCTGAAAAAACGTTACGTAGCCGCAATTTCCTGCGCAAAAGCTACGAGAATAGGGTGATTACGCGGCAAAATTCCGCAAGTCTAACGTAAAGGCGGTGCGCTACGCTGGTCTAATAATGCGCAGATGTACCTGAATCTGGGCCATTGTGTTGAGTGATCTCTGTGATATTTTGTTTTCTTAACTAAAATCGTAAAATATAAACTTTTTCAAAGTTCCTCCTAATTGTTTAGAATTTATCACTGTGGGTATAAATGTCACCCTTTTCTGTACAGTATACATAATGCCTGTGAAGTTGCTGTTGAATAAATGGATACATTCATTTCAAGGGTGATAATCTCCTTAAAAATGGGTTTTAATTTTCTTAGAACCACATTCTTGTAGTCGTTTTTCCTTGAGCTGGAATTTGTTGGCCATATGCCATCTTATTGGACAGATAGTTAGTAGAAAACAGTTGGGGATAACTTTACAGTTGACATTAAATGGGTATGATGTTCTTGAGAACTCTATTATTTTGATAAGTTCTATCCCAAAGCAGATCACTAAACTGCAGGAAGATTAGTGATTTAAGTACATTTTGACAGCAACTCATATTTATAATTCACCACAGCATTTGTCATTCCTCATTACAGCAGATTTTTGTTAAGTCCTCCAACAGACACCAACTTCAGAACATGCCTGAAGCTACTGCAATTATGCAGTGAGTCTGAGAATATTTCTTTAAAAGTACATTTAATATAATTAACTTATGTTTCATCTTTCATCACTGAATCACACAAATTGTCCTATCTCTAATAATGCATTTTTGCTAAAGTAAAGGAAATAGATTTAGATTATGATACGATTGAGAACAAATTTTATTGTATAAAAAAAGCCAGATTTCTAGAGGTGGCTCCTTGTATTACACTATGAGTGGGGTTACTGAAATATTAATTATTATTCAGGGGTGGGATTAGGAAAAGTATATTAAGCAATTTGATTCTTCTGAATTTAAATTAGACTTACTTTTAGTCTTAAAAAAAAAAATTGTACCACCTAAATGATGCCTGTCCAGTTTCTTTTTTATAAACCACTTCAGACTCCACCAACCAACACGAGACTTGCTCACATTTTATTTGCTTGTAACGTCTCTGCTAAGGTTTTGCATCATTTGTGGTTTCCCTTTTTTTTCCCCTTTTGATTATTTGTTTCTTTTTGTTTCTTTTTGTCTCTCTTGTCTTTTTTTTTTTATATATATATATTATTTTCATGGAAAACGTATTGTCATTTACACTTATCGCTTTTAAAACTTACATATATATATGAAAGCCATCAATCCCAGCATCCTCCCTCCCTCCCTTCAACCCCCGCCCACCCCAGAACCGCCAGGCCCTTTTCTTTTCTAATCTCAATTCTATCTTGTTTTCTTATTTTCTTATGCCTGTCCAGTTAAGACAATTCAAAAATTAAAGAGGCACAATAAAATAAAAACATCTTATGAACCCAGTCAGAAAGCTTTTCCATAGTTATTAACAGTAAATATTGCTAATACAATACAACTCATTAGTAATTTCCATTATTGGGTTACATGGCGAGGGACCCTTTTCTGGTAAATAGATGTTAAAGATTACACCTTCGAATTGACTCATTTAAAATGTAATTTTTGTACCTTGATTTGTGTCATTTTCTTAATGGTGGGTTCTTATAACATCTGTTACAATCTTTCTATATCATTTGCTCATCATTGTGTAGCAAAAAGTGCTGGTTAGAAACCTGCAGAGAACTGCTTTTAGATTATTGTTTTTTAAGCATAATAGGTTTGTGTGATGAGACATTAGTAAAAGACAACACCTGTCCACTTCTATTTGAGAATGCCACTTAAGGAGTTTGTAAACCCTGGGGGAAAAATTAAATTGAAAAAATCCTGTAAAACAGAGGCATAATGAGCTGGTATGCATCACATACTATTTCATTATGAAATACTTACCTTATAACAAAGCCCTCCAGTGGCGCCTGCATACCACTGAGGTGACTGACATCTTCCCCGGTGTTTCTTTGGGGTCTGTGGGCTCTGGCACTGTGAGTGGCTGGAGCCACGATGATCTCACTCCCACGCATGTGCGTGGGAGCTGCCATTTATGGCACAGCCTCTGAAGGTCTGGCATGGTAAGCCTGACCTTTAGAACGTACGCGGAGATGACATCATTGGCTGCATGCACTATGCAAGGTTAGGAGATTTTCACTCATCCATTCCTCATTCTAAGGGACTCCACTCTGAGTCCCATAACTATTTTATGTTTGACAGGTACTGCTACCTCCAGAAGTGCAGGGCCTCCATGGGAGTAAATTTTTTGCCCTCCCTGGCCAATCTTTACATAGGATGGTAGGAGAGGTCCCGCATTTTTGGGGCTAGTTGCTCCCATCATCCAGTATTCATGTTTATTTCTTACCACATATATGATTTGCTCTTTATTTGCACTAAGGAGTTAGGAAATATGGATGATTGGCTGTCATATCTTAATAACAATAATCTTAACCTGAGGTTCATAGGTCTTATGGAGTGCAAGTATATAGATTTTCTGGATGTGACTTTAGTAGGTGAGAACGAAAGAGTTGTATCCTGAAAGACATCATATGATGTCCAGTTAGGATAACTGAACAACCACCCAGCCATCATTCTGCTATAGGCCAGGCGGGAAGTGATTAAGGAGGTTTTTCCGATAACGAAATAGGGGATGCCCATGTTGCCCACACATTAAAAGGGGGATGTGATTCGCTCTACAGTTACCAACAAAGATCACAAAGTTTTGTAATTTATTAATTGTAACACCAAGTATTTGATACAGATTATCACTTGTGAACTATGCTTCTTTTCATGTGACAACACTGAAGAACTCACACTTTGATACAATGTAAAGTAATGAGTGTACAGCTTGTATAACAGTGTACATTTGTTGTCCCCTCAAAATAATTCAACACACAGCCATTAATGTCTAAACCGCTGACAACAAAAATGAGTACACCCCTAAGTGAAAATGTCCAAATTGGGGCCAAAGTGTCAATATTTTTTGTGGCCACCATTATTTTCCAGCATCCAGAGTCCCCTTCTACTCCTTCATGACAACATCACAGAGCTGGTGGATGATAGAGACCCTGTGCTCCTCCCCCTTCCATTTGAGGATCCCCCACAGATGCTCAGTAGGGGTTTGGTCTGGAGACATGCTTAGCCAGTCCATCACCTTTACCCTCAGCTTCTTAAGCAAGGCAGGTGTCATCCTGGAGGTATATTTGGGGTTGTTATTATGCTGGAATACTGCCCTGTGGCCCAGTCTCTGAAGGAAGGGGATCATGCTCAGCTTTAGTATGTCACACATTACATGTTAGCATTCATGGCTCCATCAATGAACTTTAGCTCCCCAGTGCCTGCAGCACTCATGAAGCCCCAGACTATGACACTCCCATCACCATGATTGACTGTAGTCAAGACACACTTGTCTTTGTACACCTCAGCTGGTTCCCCCTACACACGCTTGACACCATCTGAACCAAATAAGTTTATCTTGGTCGCATCAGACCATAGGACATGGTTCCAGAAAGCCATGTCTTTAGTCCCCTTGTCTGCAAACTGTTTGCGGCTTTCTTGTGCCCTGTCTTCAGAAGAGGCTTTCTCTCTGGGAAGACAGCCATGTAGACCAATTTGATGCAGTGTGCGGTGTAAGGTCTGAGGTCTGAGCACAGACGGGCTGACACCCCACCCCTCCAACCTCTGCAGAAATGCTGGCAGCACTCATACGTCTATTTCCCAAAGACAACTTCTGGATATGACGCTGAGCAGGTGCATTCAACTTCTTTGGTCGACCATGGCGAGGCCTGTTCTGAGTGGAACCTGTCCTGTTAAACCACTGTATAGTCTTGGCCACTATGCTGCAGCTTAGTTTCAGGGTCTTCTTATAGCCTAAGCCATCTTCATGTAGAGTAACAATTCTTTTTTTTCAGATCCTCAGAAAGTTGTTTTCCATGAGGTGCTATGTTGAACTTCCAGTGACCAGTATAAGAGAGTGAGAGCGATAACACCAAATCTAACACACTTGCTCCCTATTCACACCTGAGACCTTGTAATACTAATGAGTCACATGACACCGGGGAGGGAAAATTATTAATTGGACCCAATTTGGAAATTTTCACTTAGGGGTGTACTCACTTTTGTTGCCAGCCGTTTAGACATTAATGGCTGTGTGTTGAGTTATTTTGAGGGGACAGCAAATTAACACTATTATACAAGCTGTACACTCAATACTTTACATTGTAGCAAAGTGTAATTTCTTCAGTGCTGTCACATGAAAAGATGAAAAGATATAATACTTTTGTGAGATACTGTATATATATATATATATATATATATATATATATATATATATATATATATATACATATATATATATATAGATATAGATATATATATATATATATATATAAAATTAATGCTACTAAGATGCCCAAATGAGATATTGTTGTTGACGGTTTGGGATATTATCGTACGTGTAATTTCCTTTTGATATCCTTTTCTAGTGAACATATTCTTTCCCTGAAGAAAATTTGTTGAAACAGGATCTCTATGTCAACTCAATTCAGTTGTACTTTACATGCATGGGGTGCACCCCTTTTGTATCTACTATTTTGAAACTACTGTCTGACGTTTCATTCCAACAGTGCTGTCAAAATGCTTTTCCTCTTTTGAGGTTTTTTATATATTGTCATAATAATACATCTTGTAATTTTTTTATCATTACATCATTTTTATTCTCTATGTTATCCCCTGGATATTGTATAGTCTCAATTCCCCTCCATACCCCATTGAGTTTTTTTTTTTGCTGGAAAGCAGATTATCTTTCACATCAATTGCAGCACTTACAAAATAGCTTTTCTACAACTTGAAAGTGCGTATTGTCTTTAACATTAATAAACTGTCTTTTCAATTATGACCATGTGCTTGTGGAAACATTATTTAAAATCTAAGTTGAAGATCCACCAATTTTTCACAGTACAGGACAGGGATTAAATGGAACATGACTATGCGTGAACATGTGATTCCCCATTTCACATGCTAGCATGAGAAAAATAAAATAAAACTTGCTATTAACTATTCATTCTTAACATACTACTTCATAATTAAACAACTTACTTATTGAACTATACAAAGATAAACTCATGAAGAGTATTCACGTTGCTAAAAGCCTACATTGTTCACAATAACTCTGCTGCTAAATTAAAATGTAACATATACGGTACATGATAATATAGCTATAAAGAAACAATAAAGTAATAAACAAAGAGAATATCATTTAGCTGTTGGAGAAGAAGTTTAAAAATGTAATACATACTAGAACACAGTTAATAATAGTGAACAATGTAAAATGTTCTATTTGAATTCTATTCAAGAAAGATATGGATATTTAATTGAGATCTGAAGAGTGGGAGAATAATAGCATGACAGGTGAATAAAACATTGAAAAGAGAATTATTAACATGTGCAGAATGTTCATTCAGAGAAGGTAATGAGTGCATTCTATTATTATTATTATCATAGCTAAGTGTTATATAGGGTAAAATATATACAGTATAAAAATACAGGTACTAAATGATTAACCCATACTAGTACATTGATTACTAACATGGGAGGTACAAATGTATATTAATGTGCAACCACAATGTTTTACTCTTTAAAATCTTCTCTGTTATATATGCAATAAAATCTATCCATTTGTCCCTGACTGTTCATTTTCACAAAACCAGGGATACCATAATGCAGCTGGTGAGTAATTTATTCAGTGAAAGTACAAGAAAAGTAATACTAACATATCTTATCTTCCAGCCCAAAAAGATAAGATGCTACCCCATTGCTCCAGTGGACTAGTAAAGAAGCCACATTCCCTACAGTACAAATAAAGGATTTAAAACAAAATCACAACTGTTAACATCATATTAAAAATTAAACAAATCTGTCCACCTATGTGTATTTTAAAACCCTATCTAAGCGCTTAACTCTTTACAGTAATTAAATACATGTTCAAGTTTTACTATGTTACATGAATGTGAGTTTTGGAAGATTCCCATACTCTGTTTACCATGCTGAAATTATTTAATTTGTTCTAGAATGTCTATGCAAGAAGGCTTACATGCACAACATACAGCACCTACACTATAGGTGTGTGCAGGGGGTGTGCCAGGTGTGCCTGGGCACACCCTAATCACTGTGTGGTTTATTTTCCCTATTACCTGGGCTTCCACCCCGAATTGCACCCATTACAGTGCTGCTTGCTTCCCTCCTCTCCCCATGGCTGCTGCGGGGGAGGTTTCAGAATGAAGAGTGGGGGAAGGGGCTAGTAAATATGTCATTTACCGGCCCTTTCATTTTACAAATGAACACAGTGAGAACACACTCACTCACTGTGTTCATTCACAATGGAAGCAGAGTAAACTTGGTTTACTAGTGTTCAATTTTTAGAATGAACATGAAGCCGCTCAGCAAAGAACACTATCCCATTTATTCACTGTCCAGTGCAGCTGAGGCTGCAGAGAAATACATGTGTGTTTGAGCTTTGGGGTGAACACCCTAATGCACAGGTGTCAAACACAAGGCCCGCGGGCAAAATCTGACCCTCCAGGCCATTTCATGTAGCCCTTGCACCTCTTCTGCAGCTTCCGGAGATCTCCAGCACTCCTCTGGTCCTCCTCCAGACTCTTACTTTTTGCTTTCAAGCAATGCATCCTGCTTCTTCCCAGCAGCAGCATAAGGTAAGGGGGTGCACTGTGATGTAAGAGAGAGTGGGAGACTTGACATCTAATATAAGGAGAGGGGATGCGCTGGACATCTAATCATACAGATACAACTGACCCTTTTGGGGGCAATCATAATGCTGATACCGCCCTCGATGAAATTGAGTTTGACACCCTTGCCCTAATGCAATAGGCTGAGCAAACCTATGACCTACACACACATTTCTACATTTCCTATAGGCACAAGTAGTGTGCCTATAGGAAACACAAGCAGTGAAGAAGTCTTGGATGCCAGTTAGAAAAGGGGAAGTGTTGGACCCTTCTACTTGAGATTCAGTACCAGGATTCAGATTTTGGAACCAAAAACTTGAAATTGTTTAGATATTTATTTTTGACAGGTATAAAGTACTGATCTAAATGCATATACTTACTTTGCTCCAATGTAAATTAATTAAATATACAGTACACATTATTTTACATTATATAGAGTTTAGTTCAACATATACACTACATGACGAAAACAAGACAATGGGGGTTATTTACGAAAGGCAAATCCACTTTGCACTACAAGTGAAAACTACGGGCCAGATTCAGGTAGATGGGCGCATCTTTGTGCTGGCGTAACGTAACGCATATACGTTCCGCTGATGCAAACTAGTGAGGCAAATACAGGGCCAGATTCTCAGAGGCGTTACGACGGAGTATCTCAGATACCCCGTCGTATCGCCTTTTTTTTTGACTCGTATCTATGCGAGTGATGCTGAGCATCACTTTTGCATAGATACGCTTCTACATCCGACAAGTGTAATACAATTACACTTTCGGATCGTAGATGTAATGACAACTCCGGCCACTAGGTGGCCTTTACGTTGTTTTTTCATTTGCATATGCAAATGAAGTAGTACGCCGATTCTCGATCGCTTTTACGCCGCCCCGTCGTCGCGTACGTCGTTTACGAACTCGTAAGGTTACCCCAGCTTCTATGTGGAGTAACCTTACGAGGTCCCGTCGGATGCCGTCGTGTCCCGTCGGACGCCATGTTAAGTATGGCGTCGGGTCAGCGTCGGCTTTTTCCGTCGCTTACGTCGTTTTACTAACTCGTTCGCGAATAGGGACTTGCGTAAATGACGCTCACGTCGTTTTGACGTCGGTTTCAACGACGCTTTCCGACGTGAGCTGGAGCATGCGCACTGGGCTTTTTCCCCGGCCGGCGCATGCGCAGTTCGTTCGACGCGGGGGCGCGCTTAATTTAAATACAAGCCGCCCCATTTGAATTGCGCGGGTTTACGCTGCGCGATTTACGCGACGCAGGCGAAACCTACGGAGCAAGTGCTTAGAGAATAAAGCACTTGCTCCAGTAAGCAGCGGCGGCGTAGTGTAACTGGCTTACGCTACGCCGCCGAAAATATTAGAGAATCTGGCCCACAGTATTCACCAAGCACTTGCTCCTAAGTTTGCACTGGTGTAACTTAAATGTGAAGGCGCAAGTAGGTGTAAGTGGAAGTGAGTGTGACCTTATGCAAATGATGGTCTAAGCCTGGATCTGACACATACGCCCGGCCTATCATCCACGGAGCATGCTCAGTGACCTCGGTGTCTGATCGCTTCCCTGTGAGCATGCTCACAACTACCCCGGCCCAACTTCCTGAGATATGTCGGCCCAACCGACTTATGCCGAGCCTAAAAATAAGCCCAGACATGCTCCCGTCCAGTGCAAATTTGCCTCTGGGCCCTTTAATAATAATAAAAAAAAATTATAAAAAAAAGAAAAGGGGGTTTGACACATGGGGCCCTGGGGACCTCTGAGCCCTTTAATAAAAATATATCTATATATAAAAAAGAGGAAAAAAAAGAAATAAAATATTATAAAAAAATGTAAAACATTTGTATAAAACAGGGTTGGCATCGGGGGGCCCTGGGGACCTCTGGGCCCTATAATAATAATAATAATAATAATATATATATATATATATATATATATATATATATACAAACTTAGCAAGCTGAGCAACCCCTCTTGCAGGACAACACATCTGTCTGCCAACATGCCAGGGGCAGCCAAGGTCATAGCCAGGGCTGCCATCAGGGGTACAGGCAGTACACCTGTAAGGGGCCCGGGGGTCCCCTTTTTTTTATTTATTTTAAATTAAAAAAATATATATATTATTATTTTATTTTTTTATTAAAGGGCAATTTTTTTAGAGGTCTGGAGATTCCCAGGGCCCCAGGTGAGAACCCCCCTTTTTTATATATAAAAAAATATTTTTTATATATTTTTTTATGTCCTTTATTTCTTTTATTTTAAGGTGCCCCATAATTTCTGATGGCTGCCCTGGGTTACGGTGCTGCTGGAGCTGTTCTCCAGCTGATCTGTGCCCGTCAGGTGCAAAGATAAACCAGCTATTTGTAGGAATAACTTTACGCCGGACTTAAAACTTACGCTCGCCGGACCCAAATACGTTGGCGAATCGGCATATGTCCCTCATTTGCATATTTGAATAGGAAATCAATGGCCGCACAAGATGCGCCCAGCGTAAATATGAGCCTAAGTTATGCTGGCACAGGAAAGTTACACCGGTCGGAGGAAGCCTATTTTCAGGCGTAGTTTTGTGGGTACGGTGCAAAGATAAGACGGCGCAATTTTACACATACGCGGCGTATCTCGACATATGCCGGCATAACTCTAACTGAATCTGGCCCTACAAGTGCAAGTGCTCTTGAAATTGCACTGAAAGTGCACTTGGAAGTGCAGTCGCTGTAGATCCGGGAGGGGGGGACATGCAAGGAGAGTAAAAAAACAGCATCTTTGCTTGCACATGATTGAATGATAAAATCAGAAGAGCTTCCCTAGATCTTTACAGCAACTGCACTTTCAGTGCAATTTCAAGTGCACTTTGCACTTGTAGTTTGCACTTGTAGTGCAAAGTGGATTTGCCTTTCGTAAATAACCCCCAATATGTCAGCTTGCTGTAGTAAATTGTGGCAATACTACAACACAACCTATCATTACTTATTTTATATTTATACCCTTTATGTCAAATGTAATCATAAAGGGTATATGAAAAACAAATTAAAATCATAGTGATATTAGAAGTATTTTGGTTAGAAGACATCTGTAGTTCAACCATAATACCAGACCAGGCACTGAATATATAGTACATAGTGGATTATTCAGTGCCTTTATACAGATCTTCTTTCATTTAATTATCACCACTGGTCTCCTGAAATCTATTTATTTATTTTTATTTTTTTTAGAAAAAGGTTGGACATTTCTCTTGTGAAGTATAGTTTCAAACATGGAAAAAACAAAAAAAAATCTGTACTTTGTGCTATGTGACCTTAACCTGAGGCCTCGTACACACGACCGAGAATCTCGTCGTAAAAGAAACGTTGTTTTCCTCGACGAGGTTCTTGTCAAGCTTGACAAGAATTTTGTCAAGCTTTCCTTGCATACGCACTGTCAAGACAAAATCTCGTCTTTCTCAAATGCGGTGACATACAACACGTACAACGGCACTGTAAAGGGGAAGTTCAATTTCACTGGCGCCGCCCTTGGGGCTGCTTTTGCTAATCTCATGTTACCGTATGTTAGTAAAAATTTGGTGAGAGACGATTCGCACTTTTCAGTCTGTTACAGCATGACAAATGTGCTATCTCTATTACGAATGCTACTTTTACCGAAGGCGTGCCCCCATCTCATACTTTATTCTGAGCATGCGCGGGTTTTTAAGCATACATACGAACGTGTTTCTCATCGTAAACCAGCCAGACGAGAAACACGACGAGGAAATTGAGACTCCCGACGAGAAAAAAGAGAGCATGTTCTCTTTTTTCTCGTCGAGATCCACAACAGTTTTCTTGATGAAAAATATACACACGACCGTGTGCACGAGGCCTCAGCCTTGCATCTATTAAATAGAGCCTGAAGAAGTTACTTGCTCCACAAAACCCAACACTTCAGTTCATGATGGTTAGAAGTGTGAAGCTAGCCAAAACCAGTTTGATTTTTATTAAATGTGTTAGGTATGCTAGGATCCAAACAATCCATTTGGTTTTAAGATGGCAGGCCCTTTTACTTTATAATCCTGGCAAATGTTACTGACCTAGCAGATCAAATATGTGCATGTAAAAAGAATGTTGTTATGGTTCAATATCTATAGATTTTAATCACATTAAAGGGGGAATTCTTTCCTCTTAAAATTCATTCTAGATGAGGATACCTTATATGAATATCCTTCCATGTTCCCAATAACCAAATAAACATACCACAATTTTTTGGCGATTCTTTTTTTCATTTGTATTCTGTTTCTCAATGCAGTCATATAAAACAATAAAACAAAGCAGATTGCATTTTATTATATTGTTTCGTTACTTTAGGACAAATGTCACTAGATCGGAAGGTAAAGGGAAATTTTCCAAAGGGACACATGTTCCAGCAACAACTGTCTAAGGCCGTGTACACACGATTGAATATATCTGCTGAAACTGGTCCGCAGACCAGTTTCAGCGGACAGATTCGACCGTCTGTATGGGCTAGCAGAGAGTTTCCAGCAGACAAAAGTTTTAAAGAATGCTTTAAAACTTGTCTGCTGGAAAGCCGTCTGTCGGATATGTCTGCTGGTTAGTATGCCTAACCAGTGGACCGAAATCTCCCGCATGCGTCAAATGGATTCGACGGATGCGTGGAAGTATTTTACTTCCTGGTTTGGTGACGTGGCGGCGTCAATGTCACCGCCACTTCACCGCGCTGTCTGTCTGCGGGGATTTTGGTTTGATCGTGTGTACACACATCAGACCAAAATCTCCCAGAAGACATGTCCGATGAAAACGGTCCGTTGGATCGCTTTCATCGGATATATCTCCTCGTGTGTACGTGGCCTAAGAGGGGATATTTGCTCACTTGAGGTGATTGCTTCTCACTTCCTATTTTATCTCCAAAACATGAAGTGAAAAGAAATCTACTGAATGACAACAGCAAAAAAAAAACAACAACGTGATAGGTAGATAGGTTTGGATATGCATATACTTTAACCATTTGTAACCATGTTTGATTACTTCTCCACTTAAGCCATTCGCTTAGTTGGCTACAGTAGGGAAGGGTCAGAACCTCTGCCAGGGTTTAGTTGCTATGTGTGACAGCACTAGAAACATTGATAAGACAAGACAAGATAAGATAATACTTATACGTTGTCATTGTATACATACAACAAAATCTATCCAGGTATTCTTTACACTTTACAACACCAATATTTAAAAACATTTCTCATCATCGCTACTCATACATATTTCCTAACATGCCCACATATCTGTTCTTGAATATAGCTAAGATCTAAAAAAAAAAAATGTTAAAGTAAAAATAAAATTCACATACAGTTCCTAAAACTCTGCACCTGGTGGGTTTATAGACAAAACTATACTTGAATTTATCACTTCTTCACCCTTTACTATCACAACACAATATTTTGAAACAATAGAAAAAGTGTAGCGCTGGACAATAAACCAAAATAATTTTATTAAAAAGCATACAAGATATACAGCAATGGGACCAAGTCCTCTAGTATTGATTAATGGAAATCCATTAATTTTCCTTTACTCAATACTACAGGACTTGGTCCCATTGCTGTATATCTTGTATGCTTTTTAATAAAATTCTTAAGGAACTTCTACACTATTGGAATTTTTTTCTTCCCCCATTGCATATACCTCACTAGCGGTTGTTTACTTATCTTGACCTGAGAACGAGTTTGTGCATCACTTCTGGATTATCATCCTAGGAAGTGCAGATGTGACATCTGTGGCTGACTGCACCTGAAAGGATGCCCTGGCACTCCAGTGAGGACCTTTATTCTGCTGAGCCTGATTTGACCCCCCTGAAAAGGGTGGTCACTGGCTAGTTTGTAAGCCATCATTTCTCCTCCTGGTGGCGGGTCTCTCAATTCTATGGATGTCATTCATTTGACCATCTCTTATTATTGGAGGTCTGCACTTATTAATTTAACTTTCACTTTTTCCTCTGGATAGGGGATACTCACATAGATTCCTATGAACTGTATGAACCTTACTCATTTTTTGGCACACTTTTTCTATTTTTTTCTATTTCCCTTGTACATACGGACACAGATCGGTCACCTGCCCAGTCCCCCACCCCTCCCCCACAGTTAGAACATTATGCAGGGTACACATTTAACCCCTTCCTCAACCCCTAGTGTTAACCCCTTCAATGCCAGTCACATTTATACAGTAATTAGTGCATATTTATAGCACTGATCGCAGTATAAATGTGAATGGCACCAAAAATGTGTCAAAAGTGTTCGATGTATCCGCCATATTGTCGCAGTCCCAATAAAAATTGCAGATTGCCGGCCGCCATTTCTAGTAAAAAAGTAAATAAAAACAAATAATAATTCTGTCCCCTATTTTGTAGGCGCTATAACTTTTGCGCAAACCAGTCGCTAATTGCGATTTTTATTTTTTTTACCAAAAATATGTTTATTTATTATAGCAACAAGTAAAAAATATATATATTTTTTTTTCAAAATTGACGCTCTTTTTTGTTTATATCGCAAAAAATAAAAACTGCACAGGTGATCAAATACCACCAAAAGAAAACTCTACTTGTGGGGAAAAAAGGACGCCAATTTTGTTTGGAAGCCATCTCGCACGACCACACAATTGTCAGTTAAAGCAACGCAGTGCCTGAAACTGAAATTTCACCTGGGCAGGAGGGGGGTTTATGTGCCCAGTAAGCAAGTGGTTAGGTAACTTTGAGTTAGGGCTATCAGAGTAAAAGGGACCGAA
This sequence comes from Rana kukunoris, assembly GCA_029574335.1. Taxonomy (NCBI): domain Eukaryota; kingdom Metazoa; phylum Chordata; class Amphibia; order Anura; family Ranidae; genus Rana; species Rana kukunoris. The sequence continues at coordinate 179,860,081 of CM056050.1, read as the reverse complement.
TACAAATGCTCACCACACTTTTCAGATATTTATTTGTAAAAAATGTGAAAAACATTTTTAACATTTTCCTTTCCACTTGCCAATTATAGGCCACTTTGTGTTGATCTATCCGATAAAATCCCCAAAAAATACATTTAAATTGTTGGTTGTACAAGGACAAAATGTGTAAAATTTGAAGGAATATGAATACTTTTTCAAAACACTGTATCCCAAGTTTCAGAAAGTATGATTTGGCAACTAACATTAGTGAAAAGAGGTTGAGAATGATAGCCTCTGCATTTCTATCAGCATAGTTATCCTTTAACACGTTCCCCATTGGTTAGATACATATAGTACACATTCAAAAAAATGTATAAATATGATGGTATCTTTACACATCTCAAGTATGAAAATGTCACTGACATACAACTAATTTATGTTGAAAACAGTGTGAACATAGTGAAATTATATAGACATTTGTTATTGCATTAGATTTTTTTTTTTTTAAGAAAAAAATATATATTTTATCAATTGTTCTTACTATTAAGGCTCTGATCTTAGTGCTCCATTCAGACCTGGGCGTACGCTGCAGCGGCGTATTGCGGCGACAAATCAATAGGCGTTTTGTCCCCGCGATTTGCGGCGACAAAACGGCTATTGATTTTTTGCAGAAGAGGTGAATTAACATTGCCGGCTATGCCCGTACGCCCGATACGCCTGAAAAAAAGGGTCCGGGACTTGTTTGAGCTTCAGGCGTACGGGCGTTTGGGCGTTCGGCGTGGAGATGTGAACCATCTCCATAGCCGACAATGTTAATTCGCCCCTCCAGCGTATCTAGGGCTGCTTCAGCGTCGGGCATAGGGCGACAAAACGCCTAGGTCTGAATGGAGCCTAAATGTATATTCTTGAACCTGCACATCGTATGCAAAAAATGTGAATAGACTGTTTCACTTTGCAAAGGAAGTTGCAATTTGCAAGGAAAAAACTGATGAACGTTAGCAGATCTTCCCCTTATTTACTAACCTCTGGGGCAGATTCCCCTCTGAAGTGCAATTATCCTTGCAAAGTTTACAGCCTATTTGTATTTAGTCAATGAACATCAGTGTGTGTAAAAGATAGCTTACACTGGATATCTACCAATGAATGCATCTCTTTATTAACCACTTCGTATCCGGGCCACTGTAGTTTGATGGCCACAAGGTTGCTCTACAATGCCGGGAGGCCGTATATTGATGACCTCTAGCCTTTGCCACTGGGGGGCGAGCACCCGCCGCGTCAATCAGGTGCTGATATGCGTGCCTGGCGGCCACAATGTCTGCCAGGCACCCGTGATCGGCAGTTACAGAGCCAGGGATGTGGATCTCTGTGTGTAAACACAGAGATCCATGTCCTGCCAGGAAGAGGAGACCGATGGTGTGTCCCTTGTACATAGGGATAACCATCAGACACCTCCCACAGTCAGTCCCCACTCCCCACAGTAAGAATCACTCCCAGGGAACATATTTAACCCCTTGATCGCCCTCTAGTGTTAACCCATTCCCTGCCAGTCACATTTATACAGTATCAGTGCATATGTATAGCACTGTTCACTGTATAAACGTGAATGGTCCCAAAAATGTGTCAACAGTGTCCGATGGGCCCGCTGTAATATCGCAGTCCTGTAGGCGCTATAACTTTTGTGCAAACCAATCACTATACGCTTATTGCAATTTTTTAGCAAAAATATGTAGAAGAATACATATCTGCCTAAACTAAGAAAAAATATATATTTTTTTTTTTTACATTGGTATATTTAGTATAGCAAAAAGTAAAAAATATTGTGTTTTTTTCTAAATTGTCAGTCTTTTTTTGTTAAAGTGATCCAGCGCTACCCAAAAACAAACACTCCGTGATCAGAGATGTTTATCTATACCTATATGTGGATTTTTGCTGATATTTACATTTATATTTATATATTTATATTTATAGTAATATTTATAGTTTCACTTATATTTATACTTTGATTTATATATATATATATATATATATATATATATATATATATATATATATATATATATATATTTATCTCTGATCACGGAGTGTTTGTTTTTGGGTCACTTTCACATTTTTTCTATTTTCACTTGTGTACTGTAAACACTTTTAGATTTGGCTGCTTCCCTCCATATATGTATATATTTATATATTGATTTATTTATTTATATTTACACGGTGGACGTTTGATCTGATTACACTAGTTCACTGATAGCGCGGAGGCTTTCTTTATATATAGTCTTTTTTTGTTTATAGCGCAAAAAAATAAAACTAAAGCTCTATTTGTGGGAAAAAAAGTATGTCAATTTTTTTTTGGGAGCCACGTCGCACGACCGCGCAATTGTCATTCAAAGCGTGACAGTGCTGAAAGCTGAAATTTCTCCTGGGCAGAAAGGGGGGTATATGTGCCCAGTAAGCAAGTGGTTAAAATAGAGTAATAAAGAATAATTAGACAACAACTCCAGTAGCAAAGATTATTCAACAATAAGATGCAGCAAAACATTTTCTTTTTTCTTTTTCCATTGTTCCACCCAAATTCTAAACTTCTGCTTAACCCACTCCTCACCCCCTTACCTGCCACATTTCCGAGGGGCTGGTTAGGCGATTAAGCTTAATCGCCTACAGCAGCCCCTCCCTGTAGGCGATCGCATGGGACACTGACAGGTCCCATGCGATCGCCTGTCCAATCAGCGGCGGGCCTCGCCGCTCGTGCATGCGCAGTGCCGCTCGCGCATGCACAGTGGGTGCCCGGCCGTGAAGCCGAAGGCTGTAACGGCCGGGTGCCCACAGTTGAAATGAAGACGCCGATGCGTCGCTGGATCGTGGAGCAGGTGAGTGTGTGTTTATTAAAAGCCAGCAGCTACACTTTTTGTAGCTGCTGACTTTTAATAAACACTAAATGTGGCTGGAACACCCCTTTAATTTCAAATTTAACAAATACAAAAATTGTACAAACAATACAAAGTGGAAACATTGTCCCGGATTCACGTAGCACTTATGCCGACGTATCTCGAGATACGCCGTCGTAAGTACAAATGTGCGCCGTCGTATCTATGCGCCAATTTCCCAAGCTAGATACGCCAAAAAATAAGGCTTCAACTGCCCGACGTAACTTGCCTACGCCGGCGTATCGTGGGCTCATAGTTACGCTGAACGCATCTGGCGTTCCCATTATAAATAACGCCGATTCACGAACGTACTTGCGCCCGCCGCATGTTTTAAGCAATTTGCGTAAGGGTTACGTCAATTTATTCCTCATATAGGAGGCGCAACCCATGCAAAGGTATGGACCAGGGAACGGATGCCGTCAAATTTTATGTCGTATACGCCGTTTACTTAGTACGTGAATAGGGCTGGGCGTAGGTTACGTTCACGTCGTAGGCAGTAATTTCGACGTGACTGTGAGCATGCGCACTGGGATGCGTCCAAGATACGTTCATTTTTAGTACTTGTTTGAAGCTCAGCCCATCATTTGCATGGGGTCACGCTTCATTTAAATGTAACACGCCCACTTCCAGCCCACTTCCACCTACTTTGACTTTCGTCGGCTTACGCCGACGACTATACGCTACGCCGGCGCAACGTTGGGAGCATTTGCTTTGGGAATTCCATGCTTGCCTCTCAATGTTGCGCCGGCATAGCATAAAGAAGATACGCTACGCCCGCATAAAGATGCGCCCAGATACAGTATGTGAATCCGGGCCATTGTGTATAAAGAAATTACATAAAGAAAGTACATACAGGTTAGGTCCAAAGTATAAAGCTGTCTTATATGCCAAGATCTACTATACCAGAAGGCATTACAATTCTTAAACATTCTGTGAAGTTGTCATATAAGAACAAGTCTTTAGGTTGCTCTAAATCTATCAGTCCATAGTTGCCATTTTGAGTCAAAGCTCTTTCTAGTACCCTATTTGGAAGCAGGCATAGCTTCATATTTATAGTGCAAACAGACAATTTCCAACACTTCTGAGAGATTGGGGATTATTATATCTTATTTCCACACCCTTGCTATAAGTAAACTAGCAGCCAGGATGATATACATAACTATGGACCCGCAAAAGGGGGAACATCTATCAATACCCAAGCTAAGTTTTGTCAGACTTGGTTCTGGTGGTGTGAGGATACCTGTAATGTCAGATAGGAAGTAAACACCTTCCTCCAGAAACCTATGAGGTTTTTGAAGATCCAGACATATGCATGATGTGTCATATGTTTCCACTCCTTTCCTCTCCAACAAAAAGGTGAGGAGGATGGGAGAAATTTGAAAGTTCTTAGCAAGAAACCATCTCAGTGCTATGTTTTGGGACAACTCCCATTCATTCACGCAGTGTGAGGCTTTATACACAGATTTAAATGTGGATTGCCATTGCTTCGGAGTATATGAATTATTAAAATCTGTTTCCCACTTTAAGTATGGTACGGATTTAATGTAGGTGAGTTTATCCTGGAGAAAGTTATAAAATATAGAGATTTCCTTAGGGAGAGGTGGAGGGGCATTGAGGAACCTCCAAGCCACAGTAAGGAGTGAGATCTTATAAGACTTGGAGGTATACATAGATGTCTAGAGGAAGGAGATGTAACTCTATATAGAGTTCCTGTTTTTTTTTTTTTTTGCCTGAAAAGAGATCTGTAATTGAGTTAATATCCTTCCGTTGCCAGTGAGTAAGGGCCAGATTTGGAATTAAGCTGTCTAAAATTGTATTTGGCAGAGGTATAGTCATTCTGGAGGTTGAAGAAGGTTGGGTGTCCATCAACGCCCTCCAGGCCATCAAGGAGACTTGGATTGTAGGTGAAAATTGTTGCAAAGAATATGGTCTCCAAATATCTGTTAATAAGAGTAAAGTCCTCCTCCAGGACTGAAGGTTGTTTCTATTTGAGACCAAAGAATGTGAGGTGAAGGGGAAAACCAGTGTCTGAGTTGGGTAAGAATAGATGCATGATAGTAGTCCCTACAATCTATGTCACCCCCCCCCCCCCCACCAGTCTATGTTTCATAAGAAGAGCTTGGGAGCTTCAAGAGCGTATAGATTTCCATAGGTATTGTTTAAGTATGTTCTGTGGGGCTTTTAAGTGGTGTTTTTTCAGTGGGATAGGTAAGGTACAGAACAAGTACAAACCTGAGGTAAACATATAGCATTTTAAATGAGGCCAAGAGCCCTGACCAAGTTAGTTCCAACTTGGCTAAGAATTTGGTTTCTTGGCTTATTTTATTTATCAAGGGTAGTTGTAGTTGATATAGGGCAGTTTAGATGTGTCTGCTCTCAGCAAGAGTCCCAAGTAGGAAATGGTGGAATCAGCCCATGAACAGGGAAGTAAAGTTTGGAGCCGTCAATATTATATGGGCATTAGTTAAGGAATAGGTGGGGTTGGTTAAGCATAAAATAACATCATCTGCAAAGAGACTAATAGTATGGGATATATCTTAGAATGTGATGCCATGGATGTTTAGATGTGATCTAATAGATGCCACAAGGGGCTCAATGAGAAGGTTAAAGATAGAAGAGGATTCTGTTAGTTATAGGAAAGGACCTTAAGAAAATTGTAAAGGTATATACTCGTGCAGATGGGGATGAATATAAGGCTAAAATTTCAGATATAATAAGGCCAGAGAAACCATAATTTTTAAGAGTTTGTGTCATGTAGCCCCGATGAACCCTATCAAATGTCTTTTCTGCATCCAATGAGAGGAGAAGTCTTGTGATGAGTCCCGGATTGGTGAATTATGTTTATGATTCTTCGAGTTGCATCTGCCACCTGTCTGCCCATGGTTAAACCAGTCTGATCAGGATGTATTAAGTGAGATAGAATAGGGTGTTATAGGATCTTTCCCACATTTGGGGATGGTATATATATGTGCTTATAGCATCTCAGGTGGGAACAAGGCAGAAGTTATTGCAGAAGAGTACACAAATGCAAAGGTGGGACTAAGGTTAGCCAGGAATTCCTTGTAATAGTCATTTGTTAGACCATCTTGTCCAGGAGATTTAGCATTAGGCAGACTCTTTACAACTTTAGCAATCTCGGACACCGTTATAGGCTTAATAATGAGATTAATTGGGTTGGAGAAGGAGAGGGTATGTTGATATCAGCCCAAAATTGCTGAATTGCAGTTGAATAGTTCTAAAGTCTTTGGAGAGGTTGTATAAGGAGTAGTAATAATCAGAAAGGGAGTTTGCAATGTCTTTAGGATTCATAATTTTTCTTTTGTATAGAGGGTGGAGTAGGTAATTAAATTTAGTTTAGGCTTTATGACTTTGTAGTCTCTGAGCTAGGAATTTTCCAGCTCTATTACCAGAGGAATAATCAAGAACTTCATAGAGCCCAGTTGTTTGTCAAATTGTAATTGAATGAGTCTCAGCTCCAGTTATAAATTGGACAATGTGTGCATCACCTGGTGTCCAGGTTTGCTTTGTTAAGGAATTGTGCCTGTTTATTTTAGAGAGTAGGTTTTCCAGTTTCTGCATTCTCTGCTTTATAACACGAGGACTAATTTGTAGCAGTATATTCCAAATAAAGGAATAGGGTCCATTAACTCCCTTGTGTCATCCAGAGTGATGTGCCCTTTAAGTAGCTTTGTAGCTGGGGAGTCAGTATCTAGCCTGGGTTAGGATTTGGATGGGCTGCTTGACAGGGGGTTTGAAATGCTGAGTAAGCTCCTCTAAGAGCCTGCCGGTGAGATAGGGCTCTGTAAGGCTTGGGGAGAGCCAGGCGAGTGGCCGCTGGTGCCATTTTGGCCCTTCTCCCGCTCTGCCAGTGGGAAGAAATGTGGCAGTTTTTTTGGGGGGTGCATATCCTTCCTTTTTTCAGGTCATGGCTGGTGAGGTTGGGGACCTTTTAGGAAGGTTTTAATGGAAGCTCGGGCGGTCAGGCTCACCACTTTTGACGATGTTCCCCCGGTGCTGGTGTGGAGCTTCTGTACAAGACAGCCATCTCATAGTGTGTAAAAAAGAAAAAAGTGCAGCGCTAAGTAAACATAGTCAGAACTATATATAAGGAAATAACAAGGAGCAAAGTATAATGCTCACAACCACGTTATGGTACTCTAAACCTGTTTCCAGTGAACAAAAAGCAATGATACAAAAACAGGTATATTACAAAGTGCAAGTGATATATGTAAATAACATGATAGACCACGTAAAAGAACAGTCATATATTGGACGTCTATTGCTAGAAAAAAGTTCAATATAAAACAAACAAGGGGAAAGTTCTTTAGATCGACTAAGTTTGAAAACATGTGAGGTGAGTCGTCTCAAGGCAGGAATCAGTTGTACAATCCGCTGTATAACCCAATGGTAACTTGGGTAGGTGTAAGAAGTCACATCAAAACATCCTTCCTTCAGGGTCAGCTAAGCCATCCAAATGATGAACGTGAGAAATGGATACTCTTACCGGATAAGGTGGACACACTCGTCAGCGACGGTGTGTCAATCAGGCATGTACGAGCTCCTCAGGCTGGTGGCAACAATGAAACAGGTGATGAAATTGTTGGAGATCAGCATCAGAGGTCACGTGTATCCAAGGTGAGGTAAACTGCTGGAGAAATCCTCATAGGGAGCGACAGGGATACATGTTCAACCGTTGGAACATGAAAGGGAAAAGAAAAAGGCTTCACATGGTGTAGTTATTCCCAATAAAAAGGGCCTTTATTAGGCATGAATAAAAACACAAAAAAAAAAAAACAGATAAAAGGCACAAGTCTTGTGAAGAGACTGGTACAAGTGATCACATAAAAACTGCATGAAGCGTGGTAAGCAGGTAGCACAAATAGGCTATGTACCCGACATGTTTCGAGCTAGTGGTTCTTCAACTGCTTAAGAAATAAAAGAGAAGTTCATTTCTGAGTTTTATATACACCTGTTAAAAATACAGACTAATAAAAACTGTGCTTTTAGTGTAGTTTATTGGCTCAAAAAAGATTGACTGTGGGGCTCTGATATAGAGATCAGAGAAAATTTTGAGTATTTCTATAGTTATTTGACAGATGTAGAAATTGGCACCAGAAAAAGCCTTAGAGGGACTGATACCTGAGCAATCCCTGGAGCAATCTGTGTGTGTGACAATCAAGGTCAGTTTTCTTTCAAAACTGAACCCTAGTACTGAAACTTTTTGAGCTAATAGCATAATGATCAGAGTTACATTCACCCATAGTAAAATATAACATGCTTTATTCTCATAGCATACTTTTAAATGAAACCAAGGTCTCAATTATGGAAAGTGGAACAATGTATGTGTTTTGCTAAAAGCAGTCAATGACACCGCTGCTGTCAACTTTCTAATATGTATAAAGAAGTTAATATATATATATATATATATACAGTGTATATATATATATATATATATATATATATATATATATATATATATATACATTGTAACTGTCTGTATTACTAGCTTTCTTTTTTTCTTTTTTTTTAACCTCCCTGGCGGTATGATTCTTTCAGATTTTAGGTACTGAAAGCGGTACCATTATTTGCAAGGAAATTTGTCGTTTTATACTGTAGGCTTGTAATTCTTAGGAATAACTTACTTAAATCTGACCAAACAAGAGTCTAATAGGCATCCCGGGTATGACATTTAAAAAAAAAAAATTATAATATAATAAATAATTATAAATAATTATAACAAATAATAATATAATTATAGTAAAAATTATTCAATAATGTAATGAAATCAAAATCACTGAAATTTGCTCAGTTGCAGAATTGTCGTTGTCATTATTATTATTTTTTTTTATGACGAATTTCCCAACAAATCGATATCGCTAAATTCTGCAAGTGATTATAATTTATTATCGCTGTTTTTTAGCTGATCTAAAACCATTTTTGACATAAAGGGACACTTTTGGTTGCTATGGGCAATCTACAGTTTGCAGGCAGAAAGAACACTTTTTATTATATGAAAGGACATGTAGGGCACTGCGCAGACCACTAGGGGCAAGGGGGGTGTGTATTTTTTACATACAGTACTGTAATCTATAAGATTACATTGTACTGTATGTAATGTGTTTGTTTACTTTTTTGAATATGGCGCCGTTTCTCCGCCCCCGTGCGTCGTAACGTCGCAGGGAACGGAGATCGACGGCACACGGGGACGCTGTGTGAATCGAGCGAGCACCCGCTCTCTCACACAGCGTGTTGGCATCGCTGGATCCAGGAACAAGGTAAGTAAACCCTGTCTGTGCACTCAGCGAGGCGAGCCCTAGTCAGACTCGGGAATACCGCCAGGGGGGTTAATAAAGGACTTATCTCAACTGTGTCTGTGCGTTTTATTCTTAAATTTTTTACACTTTCTTTGTGAAATGATAGGGGTACAATGTACTCCTTACCAATTTACATAGGGGGGCGGGATCACAGACCCCCAAAGCATCCTTCTCATGTTGAGGCATGTGGCCTGGTGCGGTTCAGGAGAGGGGCGCTCTCTTGTCCCCCCTCTTTTTCTGCGGCCTGCCAGGTTGCGTGCTCGGATAAAGGATCTGGAATGGATTTTTGTTCGGGGACTCCACATAATTTTTATTTAAATTTGACGCAGGGTTCCCCTTAATATGCATACCAGACCAGGCATTTTTTCTCTCAATGACTTTTAAATGACTTTTTTTTTTCCTTCAGAAATTACATTTTGTGCAGTGACAGTTCTAAGCACGGGAAACAAGTACTACTTTACAGGCATGCTATACACCCCCCCTACCCCAATGAAATTTAAAGGAATATTTCACTTTTATTGTTTCAATTTAAGCATTATTAAAATCACTGTTCGTGACTTTTTTGTCCTCTGGGGCAGGACCCGGGTCCCCAAACACTTTTTATGTCATTAACTTGCATATAAGCCTTTAAAATTAGCAGTTTAGATTTTTCATGTTCGAGTACCATAGACTTTAGAGGTGTTCGGATGTTCAAACAAATTGATTGCCTGTTCGAATGTTCTGATGCAAACCAAACTGGAGGGTGTTCAGCTAATCCCTAACCTTCACCAAAAGTTCAATATCACTCTGTAAGAAGGAGATAGGTCTATATGAACCTGTGTCTTTCTTGGGTTTTAAGATAAAAACAATATTGGCCTTGGACATAAGGGGAGACAGAATTTCCTGCTCACGAACTGCGTTAATTTTTTTTAGTAATTGTGGCAATAGGACCTCAGTGTACTGTTTAATTATCTCCATGGGAAGAACATCCTTGCCAGGTGTCTTGCAGTTAGAAAATTCTGCAAGTGCCATCTGCAGCTCCTCTAGTGTTAGCGGAGAGTCTAATTCTCTGCTTACACTAATGAAAGCTTGCATCCAGAAGGGCAATTTTGCAACACTGGCCATAATTTACAGGCTTAAAAGTGGTCCTCTCCTCACTGAAGAGGTGGCTAGTAAGGTTAATGTGGAGGGTGGAGGGGTAAGTCAGGATTATCAGGTAGGAAGATGGATTAATGTAGTTAGAGGGAGTGGTAGGGGCTCACAGAAATGGAAGGCCGGCCCTGGGTTTGAGTACTTGAGTAAGATGTGGGGGTATCAAGCTCAGAGGTGGCAAACCTAGATGTCACTGATCTCCCTAACAGCTGGGAGAGCAGCCCCTCTAGTAGGTGTGGTGAAGGAAGTGCTGGTAGGCCCAGACAGTTGGTGGTAATAGGGGATTCTATAATCAGGACTGATAGAATAATTTGTCGCCAGGATCACCTCAACCGAATGGTTTGCTGTCTCCCTAGTGCCAGAGTTCGGCATGTGGTGGACCGGGTTGAAAAATTACTAGGAGGGGCTGGGCATGACCCAGCTGTCTTGGTCCATGTTGGAAGCAATGACAGAATATATGGAAGGTGGGGGCTCCTCAAGAACCAAATTAAAGAACTAGGCTGCAAGTTTAAAGGAAGGACCTCCAAGGTAATATTCTTTGAAATATTGCCTTTGCCATGCTCAACACAGGAAAGGCAGGGGAGATTAGAGAGCCAAATGCATGGCTAAAGACCTGGTGTAAGAAGGAGAGATTTAGGACAACCTATATGTGCAACCTATATGCTAAAGATGGTTTTCACCTAAATGGAAGGGGGTCTACTGTGGTGAGGGAGAGATTTTTAGGAAGGCTGGAGGGGTATTAAAACTAGGATTGTGGGAGGTGAATTAGGTTATAATTGGGCAGACAGGTTAGACAGGGGTCAGCCCCTATTGTCGGGTGGATTGGAGAAAGATGGGGAGGGCTATGGCAGATGATATGTAGGTTCCTATGTTACAAACTTCCATTGGAAATGGTACTATTTCCACTGAAATAAAAAAAATATGCAACATACATTTGCAAAATGTGACAATGAATAAATGAAAGTGTTTGTTCACCAATGCCAGAAGTCTGCCAAGCAAAATAGGTGAGTTTGAAGCTTTGGTGCACCAGGAGAACTATGATCTAATTGGTATTGCTGAATCTTGGCTTCATTCTTCTTATGACTGGGTTATTGATGTTCTTGGCTATGCTCTCTTTTGGAAAGACAGGGTGAAATGGAGGGTGGTGATGTCTGTCTCTATGTGAGAAGTGATCTCAAAGCTGTGAAAGAGGATCTAGTGGATGGAGGCGGTGGAGCGCACACCAATCCATGCGAGAGAGATCTAGTGTGGTGAACACTCCACAACATATCTGGTTTTAAACACATCTGTTACCTTCAGTGCCAAGGCATAGGCACTTTTAAAATTAAGCGGTCATTCAGCCTGTGTTTTTTACTATTTTAATATATTAAATCATACTATGATTTGCCTTCTTTCGTTTTTTTTTTTTTTTTTTGGAAATCTATCTGGTGGAGTCCTTCTCTGGCTTGTCCCTATAGGCACCAGTACAGACCTCAGAAATAAACTGTACTAAAGCACCACCTGACCTTTCTTTTTAAATAAAGAGGTCACAGTGGTTTGGTAAGTAGGCACTTACCCTTATTTTCCACTGTTATTGTCGCAATGGTGATGCGTTAGAACATCAAGGAATCATACTCATGGCATTGACTTTCATTGGTTTACATCTGGCTTATCATTGCTGCATACTGGATTTTGATTATGGACTTTTGTTTCTTATATTTTAATTTCATTACTGGTTCTTATCAGTATTGAGCACATGCTCTTTATTGCAGGTTGTTTACAGCACAATTGTATGGGTTATTTATATTGCTTTCAAAGTGGTATACTATATCATTGAATTAGATAACATTAATTCAATGATATAGTGTACCACTTTAAAAGCAATATACATTCTATGATCATTGCACTTTTGCACTTTATCTTATTAGCTCCCCTTACCACCATACACCCCCCACAGGAGAGTGTGATGAGTCTGAAGCATTATGGGTGGAACTGTACATGGTTGTGCGTAGTACAAAGATTATCATTGCAGTTTGTTGGAGACTCAGCTCCTTCCACAGATGGAAAAGGATGCTGGGACAGTGATAATAATGGGGGATTTTAACTACTTGTAAATTGACTGGAGTAATGGTACTGCTGGGACAGTTAAAGGGCAAAAATGTATAAATCTATTACAAGACAATTTTATGGTCCAGTTTATTGAGGCCCCGACTAGGAATGATGCTCTGCTGGACCTGGTAATCTTAAACCATGCAGAGCATATTACCAATATTCATATAAAAAAAAAACATCTTGGGGGCGTGTCCGGCCGGCGATGTAGATGGCCGCATAGTTGTGAACTCCCACTACCTCATACCACAGCAACGGCACAGCAACGAAGAGGAGAGGTCCCGCTGAACCCACGCATCGCCTCCTGTACCGGCGGCGGCTCCGTGCAGCCATGTACAAACGGAGGAAGAATGACAGGCAGCCCCAGCGCCTCACAGACTTCTTCCCGGCGATCCCGCCGAACTCCCAAGGTGGCGCCAGCTCCGGCTCCTACAGAGGGAACAGCTCTCATCCAGGAGGCTACACCACGGTTAGTCATCCAGCGGCCACGGAGCTGGGAGATTCGTCCCCCCCGCTACACCCACTACTCGCAGCCCAGCTAAGACCAGGCTACGTAGGGAGGGAGATGAGTCCTCCTCTGGGCTGCAGCATGTCACCATGCAGCTCTCCTCACAGGCCGCGCAATCAGAGCCCTCTATTGATGTGTTCCCAGCCACAGACCAAGCAATCTCAGAGAGCACTATGAAAAACATGCTCCTGTCCCTCAGAAGAACCCTGTTTAATGACTTTTCGGATATGTTTGCTCCACTGAATAACACTGTTACAGCTCACAGCAACCAGATCCATCACCTAGAATCCAAAATGGCGGATCTATACACCGCTCACAATGAATTGGTTGACGCTTATGCTGATCAGGAAATGGAGCTCCAACGCCTCCAAAACAAAATGGCGGACTTGGAAAACCGCTCAAGGCGGAATAACATTAAGTTTAGGGGGATTCCGGAGTCGATCCCACCGGCTGATCTTACTGTCTTTGTTCAACGCCTCATGAAAGCCCTTGTTCCATCCCTGAATGATATTGAATTGTGCGTTGACAGGGCTCATCATATACCCAAGCCAAAATTTCTCCCTGACACTGCACCTAGAGATACCTTAGCACGCATTCACTATTACCATGCAAAAGAGCGTGTTATGGCGGCGGCCAAACAAAATCCAGCAGTGCCTGACGAATTTAATGGTATCTCTTTGTATACAGATATATCGCAACAAACCGCGTTGAACAGAAAAAAGCTCAACCCACTTACCAAAGTTCTTCGCAACAATGGTGTGATCTACCGCTGGGGATTTCCCACAAAGCTCCTAGTCACATGGAATGGCAAGCTATTTCCCATATACAGTGTGGAAAATAGTATAGAGCTCTTTAAACAGTGGAAGCTGATCCCTCCGGATGCTCAACCTCCCGCTCAATCTGCCCCGGAGCGCCTGGATACAGAATGGTCATGACCTACTCTCTGTTCCACTCGTGGAGCCTCTCCTCACCCTCAAAGTTTTTTTCTTTTTTAAGAGGTGTGAGGCATGGAGTTCACTAGTTTAAAGTGTTCTTCTTTCAGTTTCTAGTGCACCGCACTATTGACTCTCACCCCCCTCTGAGATATCGTAGCAGCCCGAGCTGCCCATTGTACCTGTATTTATCAGGTTCCTTTTTACTTGTGTTACCTATGTCTCCTTGTCTTTTGTTTTTTGCTTTTTGTTTTTTGGCACCCTCTACCCTACTGGTCACCGAATATGACTTCACTCTATCCTCAGTCGAACTTGACCTTGTCTCTGATTTACTAACTTGGATTGCCAACATCGTACACCAGCTACCCAGCGAACTGACTGTGCTCTATTCTACTATCCTTTACTGCACACAGCAGTCTTCATGGATCCTTGTATATTGTTTGCTCAGGTACTCCTCTCCTCACCTCTGGGTTGACAATGTAACCATGCATAGCCTTACATTAGCTAATAACTGTCCTATGCCATGCCTTTGAAATGTATGTCTATTAACACAAAGGGACTCAATAGCCCCTTCAAGTGCGCTGCGTTGCTGAAAGAGGCCCGCTCTCATAAGGCGGACATTATCTTCGCCCTGGAAACCCACTTTGCGGCACACAAATGTCCTAGATTGAACTTTCAAAACTTCTCCCACTTGTATATGTCTAATGGCCCCAAAAAAGCATGTGGTGTGTTGAGAGCTATTAAGAACTCAGTTATATTCCGTCACATTCGCTCCATTCAGGACCCCCAAGGAAGGTTTGTAATCCTTATCTGCGAATTGAACCAAATTGCCTTTAAACTTGTCAACGTATATGTCCCTAACACTAAACAGCGTAAGTTTCTGGCCCCTTTACTCGCCACAGTCTCGGAAGTGTCACAAGGTACTCTCATCCTAGGGGGTGATTTCAATTCTATCCTGGACTCCTCTATGGATTCCACTACCCAAGCCAGGAGGCCTACGCAATCTATTGTCCCCCTACTTGAGAAATACGAACTCTATGACATATGGAGGTGCTTCCATGGACTATATGTTTTTGTCAGCTGCTCGCTGCTCTTATTCTCGCATTGACTTTTTATTTACAGGCAAGAGACCTCTTCAGAATGTTCTGGGCGCGGACATTGGCACAATATCTTGGTCACACCATGCTCCACTCACTGTAGAATTTGATGACAAACTTCGCAATTCGCCCCCCCCCCCACTTTGGAGGCTGAACACCGCTCTTTTGGAAGACAAGATGTTGTGCCAAACG
The DNA here is from genome assembly GCA_029574335.1 of Rana kukunoris. Taxonomy (NCBI): domain Eukaryota; kingdom Metazoa; phylum Chordata; class Amphibia; order Anura; family Ranidae; genus Rana; species Rana kukunoris. Next base: position 179,844,919 of record CM056050.1, on the reverse strand, counting down.
ATCGCTCAGGAACATCAACATTTCTTTGATTGTAATGACACCCCTGATGTCAACAGATTTACCTTGTGGAATGCTTACAAGGCCTACATGAGGGGGATATTGATTAAATTGGCCTCAAATGTTAAACGGCGGAGGTCGAAACAGATCACTGACTTGCTAAACTCCATAATGTTAATGGAACAGGAAAACAAGCTTAAACCAAATCCCCGACTTACGCAACATATTCTTACAAACAGGCAACAGTTGAGGACATTGCTCCTCTACAAACATGTGACTCATCTAAAATTTCTCAAAGCAAACTACTATGGTTTGCATAATAAGGCCGGGGCTTGGCTAGATAGGAAGGTAAAGGCTAAACAGATCAGACAAAGAATAGCTGCCCTCAAACATCCATTTACTCATAACACAGTCATTAACCCTAAAGACATAGCCAACACCTTTGCTGACTACTACCAGTCCCTATATGACCTTCGTACTGATGCTTCTACCCCTCAACCCTCACCAGCGCTTATCAACGCATTTCTTAGTAAAATACAACTCCCTACCCTTGCTAAGGACCAACTTGCCTCCATATCCCAGCCATTCACGACCCAAGAAATTTTCTTGGCTATCTCCAAACTACCCAATCGTAAATCCCCGGGCGATGACGGTTTTTCAAATGAGTACTACAAACCCTTCTCTAAAGAAATTGCTCCATATTTGCAAACAGTCTTCGACCTGGCTTCGTCCTCAGGGACCTTTCCACCTGAGATGTTGAAAGCGGTGATAGTGACCTTGCCCAAACCTAATAAAGACTCTACTGGCCCTACCAACTATAGACCCATATCTCTCCTTAACACTGACGTTAAATTGTTTGCTAAGCTGCTGGCTATTAGACTACAGAAAATCTTATCCCTTCTCATCCACTCAGACCAGGTGGGTTTTGTACCTGGCCGCCAAGCCCCAGATGCCACCAGATGACTTATCAATCTGATCTCCCAAGCTGAGACCTCTCGGACTCCTTCTCTGCTCATATCCTTGGATGCAGAGAAGGCGTTCGACAGGGTCCACTGGGGTTACCTTAAGACGGTACTTACTACCTTTGGAATAACAGGGTGGATACAAACTGCTATCTTATCCCTTTATTCTAATCCCTCGGCCATTGTACTTACCTCAGGTATTACCTCCAAACCGATACACATAACTAATGGGACACGGCAAGGATGTCCCTTGTCGCCAATAATCTTTACACTCCTCATGGAACCGCTGGCGGAAAACATTAGAGCCCATCATAAGATTACAGGCCTAACTATAGATGGTAAAGAGCATAAGATAAGTCTATTTGCTGACGACGTCATGCTTATACTCTCCAACTCCAAAGAATCCCTGACCGAAACACAAAATTTACTAAGTGAATTTAGTGCCGTGTCATACTACAAACTAAATGCAACCAAATCCCAAATGCTAGGCATCAACATTTCTACTTCTTTGCAAAACGTACTAACTAAAAATTTCCCTTTTATCTGGTCCCCTCACTCACTACCCTTCCTAGGAACCCAACTGACCCGACAGACCTCACTACTGTACAGGTATCATTTTAAATCCTTTTTGAAAGCTTTACCCCAACAACTGAACCAATTGCATACCCAAGACCTGTCAACGGCCGGGAGGATAGCAGCATTGAAAATGATAATGCTACCCAAGCTCCTTTATTTGTTTCGTACAATTTTAATCCCTTTGCCGCATGCCTTCCTTTCCTCGGTACAAACATTTTTCAATCAGTATATATGGAACAGAAAACCGCCCAGATGCTCTCTCCTTATTATGATGAAACATAGAAAACTGGTGGGATGGGGGCCCCCAATGTGACGGCCTACTATAAAGCGTGTGTCATAAATCAAATTAAACATTGGTGGACCCCCCTCTACCCACAAAACGTGGACACTTCTGGAGGCCGGTAGCATCCCACACAAAGATCTTAAATCAATTCTCATTGCCATAAAGCTGGGGGCCCCTGTCCCCACTTCTCCTATCCCCACAGTGCAGGTAACTACCAAAACATGGTCTACACTCGCTCTTTCTTCCCCAATGAACGGATCGCTTTGTAAGGTTTCTACACCACTTTCGGCTCTTCAGCATTTTATACCTGACCTTTACCTGAAAACTTGGCTCTCTAGGGGCCTTGATCTCTTAAAAAATTTATATTGTAGTTCTTCCCTTCACACCTTCGAACACTTGGCCTCTCGATTTCACCTCCCTCCCTCGGCACACTTTTCCTATTTACAAATGTCCTCCTTTTTGAAAAAACGCCCTTTACCCGTTCACTTGGAAATTTCACCCCTAATTGCATCGTTCCTTCAGGACCCTACTATCCCGGTTAAGGGAATTTCGTTGTTCTACAATATTTATAATAACCAAGACTCCCCTTTCAAACTGGCCACCATCACTAAATGGGAGAAAATTCTGGGTAAAACTTTCCCTGATAACCAATGGAAAACATAGTTCTCCGCCACCTACACTTCCTCCAAATGTGTAAGCCACTGGGCACTCTTTCAAAAGGTAGTACACTCCTGGTATCTCACCCCCTACAAATTATTTAAATACTATCCTGACCGCTCGGCCTTATGCTGGCAGAAATGTGGAGACGTAGGTACATTATACCATATTCTATGGGCTTGTAAATCGGTGCACTCCTTCTGGAACAAGATCTTTTCCATGATCTCAGATATATGTAAGCGACCCATAGATCACACCCCTGAACTTGCGCTACTGCATCTTTCAATAGACGAATTTCCTTCTAAGTTAAGAGTGGTGATTATACAACTTTTGTTAGCGGCCAACCTAACTATTACCAGATTGTGGAGTACAGATAAGTGCCCTTCTCCCACCGATGCCGTAATTACTCTGAACCACCAGTGCGAAATGGAGAAATTGTTAGCAATATCGGATCTTACAACTAAACACTTTAGGATTAAGTGGGAAAGCTGGTTATCGAATCCAAGATGTACAGTTAAAGATTGATTACTAGATCTCAGCTGAGTTGATGATGTGAACCGTATGTTTCTGCATAGCCCTAGTTCGATATAGTCTGACCGATATGAGGTGACCTCCCTCCCCCCTTTTTTTTTCTCTTTCTCTTCTTTTTTTGGCTCTGCCCTACCCTCCCCTCCCCCCTGGACCTTGTTTTGTTATATCTGCTGTGCTATATCTGCACTGTTTTGATTCACTTTGTAAGGAGTACTGATGATATCTGTGTGTGCGGTCCCCCCCTCCTGGGCACAGATTGATCCCATCGGGGTGCCTAGGTGGGAGCGGATAGCTCCTGTACATGGTACTTTCACAACGTACTTCCCAACATTCATTATATTGCTTCCGTCATCTGTCAATGTTCCTCAATTGTTTATCCCTGTGTTTTTGGCAGATGTTGTCTACATATGCGCTGTTTTTGTCCTTTGTCTGTTTTTGCTTTATGATAAAACTCAATAAAGAATATTGAAATAAAAAAAAACATCTTTGTAGCAGTGACTATAACATGATTTAATTTAATGTTAGCTGTAAGCAACAAACACATATGGGAAAGATGAAAACTTTAGGAGAACAAATTTTCCATAGATGAGGTCTGCTCTTCAGGACTTAGACTGGGAATTCTTCAAGAATTCAGAGGCTTTTTACCAAGATCAGTGTAGCAGTGTGTCAGACTGACAAGCCGCAGTACCGGTCGCCGCAATGCGCCCGCCAATGGGCGCGCACCAGCATTTATCCTGCTGGATGTCATACGGGGCCATACCAACTGAACCACCACCCGGCCGTCATTCTGCTATAGGCCAGGCAGGAAATGGTAAAATGTAGTGTGCATGGAGCCTTACTAGCTATGTCAATCTCTATTGATAACAAATGGGTGGGAACACATGCTTTGGAAAAGTGGGGATGATTTACTAAAGGTAAATAGTTTGTATACTGCAAGTGCTTCCACAAGTGCACTACAAATGCATTGCAAGTACAGTTTCTCTAGTTCTGAGGGTAACATGCAGGGAAAAGAAAAAAAATACATTCCTTGCTTACACATAATTGGATGATGGGATTCAGCAAAGCTTCATCTCATTCACTAGAATCCCCTAGCAAATTCCCCTGTGAAAATTGAACAGCCTTTAGTACATCAACCCAATATAATCAATTAGGTACAAGAGCAACTCATGTTTATGCAGCATATTTATAACAACAATCAATTTGTATAAGTTTTTTAGTTGTACTGTTTGATTTACTTTTTATTGTCCAGCTCTGTTTAAATGCTAGGCTATAACTGAATATCTTCAAAAAGAAATCTACTCTAAACTGGCATACCTTTTATCAGCAAACAAGATGGAAAATAGGTAACAATAAGTCACATACTCAATTAGACTACAAGAGCCCATGTTTATGCAGCATATGTTAAAACAACCCTTATGTGTAGTATATGTTTGATTTAATTTTTATTGTCCAACTCTGTTTAAATGCTAGGCTATAACTGAAATCTTCATGTCTGTGGCATACCTTTTTGGTGAGTGGTTAGGGTCCGCACATATGCTATAGATAGAATGAAAATGTTTAGGGACATAAGAATATGCCGAATATTTGCTACATGCCTATTTAATGTAATTTGGCATGTACTAGGGTATTATGGGCACAAAGTGGGTGGCTGTTTTTTTTTGGCTATCTGGGTAATGGTGGTATGCATATTTGTGTCAGGTGCTTGATCTTCATCTTCATCCGTTCTTCCTACCTGGGTTTGCAAACTCCGGCTGTGCGAGTGGCCGGAGGCTCAATGACGTCATTGCGCAGGAGCTGCCGATTACAGCACAGGACTCTGAAGGAACGGCATGGGTATGCCGTTCTTTCAATGTGCATGCACCGGTGACATCATGTTTAGGAGATATTTACAGTACCTATAGGTAAGCTTTATTATAGGCTATAGGTAAAATTCATGCATAAGAGTTTACTCCCACTTTAATGTACTGGTTTTATTTGTTTGCCATTCATTTGTTATTTAGAAAGAAACCGTCAACTTACTTACTATGGCCCAGATTCACAAAGCACTTACGCTGACGTAACTCACCTTTTCCCGGTGTAGCATAAATATGCGCCCATCGTATGTGTGCGCCAGAGTCACAAACCAAGATATGACCAAAAATAGGCCATCCTACCCTGACTTATCTTACTTATGCCGGCGTCGCGTGGGCGCAAATATGGTCTGGATGTATGTTGCTTCTCCCATTAATTAGGCATTCAAATATGCAAATGAGGGAAATACGGCGATTCACGAACGTACTTGCCCCCGGCGCATGATTTACGCGTTTTGCGTAAGTTTTACGTCCGACGTAAAGTTATTCCCCATAGATGAGGCGCAACCCATGCAAAGGTATGGACCAGGGAACACAAGCCTACGTATTGTACATTAGACGTCTGTGAATATGGGCCGATGTGTGTCTGACTGGGCGTAGGTTACGTTCACGGCGTGCACAGTGATCGGGCGTATCTTAGGCAGTGGTTTCGACGTGGTTGCACACGGGGATACGTCCACGTCTTGACGCATGCGCAGTTCATTTTAAGTACTTGTCTGGCGCCCGGCCCATCATTTGCATGGGGTCACGCTTCATTAGCATGGATCAGGCCCACTTCAACCTACTTCCACTTACGCCAGCCTGCGCCTTCAAAATGTACGCTAGGCCGGTGCAGAGTTGGGAGCAATAGCTTGCTGAATTCAGTGCATGCCTCTCCGTGCTGCGCCAGCATAAATATAAATATATATATATATATATATATATATATATATATATATATATATATATATTAGCTTATTCAAATAAGATGCACATCTATCTAGATGGGATTTTGTTTATTTAAGTACTGTGTATTCATGTAAAATTAGCTATTACTTTTACTTGGTTAGTGAATAGCAATACCTCTAGTGAATTTGCTGTTCATGCAGTCAAAGCTTAAAGTAACATAGGCAACCTTCTCATTATCAGCAACGTGTTACTTTTGTTACTTTGGAAACCACTGACCCAAAATAAATTTTGACTTTTCTTGCTGCTAGTTGAAGGTCATTGTTCAGAAAGTGCTGAAGCCAGAAAAAGCCAGGCAACAAGCAATTGGAGAAGTTCAGCAATGACAGGCAATATATTTCTTTTAGTACTTGTTTCCTTTCAGTGCGATGTGAGAGTGCGGTTGCTGCCAACAATATCAGTGGTCAAGATAGAAAGGTTAGGGTTACATAGACTATTATATCTAGATTTACTACTTGTTTCTTATCATCTTATTTGTAGCACACTTAAATCCAGTGCTAATAATGCTAATGAGATGATTGCCATTTGCCAACAAGTGTTTAAAGCGGAGCTCCACCCTGAAGTGGCACTTCTGCTCATCGGAACCCTCCCCCCCCTCCGGTGTCACATTTCTTGGAGGGGGTGCAGATACCTGTCTAAGACAGGTATTTGCACCCATTTTCAGCCACACAGTCTGCGGTTAGACTGCGGGCAGAACATCAGATGCCGCCCCCCACCCCCGTTGTGTTCTGGGAAACACACGGCTCCCAGGACACAGCGGGGACCAGTGAGAACAGTGCAGCGTGACTCGCGAATGCGCTGTAGGGAACCGGGCATGAAGTCGCAATGCTTCACTTCCGGGTTCCCTCACCGAGGATGGCTGTGGGCGAAGCAGAGTGACAAGCGATTGCTTGTCTTCTGCTGCTGACATAGCTGGACTCTAGAACAGGTAAGTGTCCTAATATTAAAAGTCAGCAGCTGCAGTATTTGTAGCTGCTGGCTTTTAACCACTTGCCCACCGCGCTGTAGACGTTTTACTGCTACAGCGCAGTGGAGTTATCTTGGGATGATGCCCTGGGACGTCGTCGTGCACTTCCGCGATTGCGCGTCCCCTGGGACTCGCTCGCGGAAGTGTCCGTGCTCGCCGGGTCTAGAAGACCCGGCGCATCACGGATCACGGTAAATTGCTGCTGATTGCGGCCGTTTACCACGTGATCGCGCCGTCAAATGACGGCGCGATCACTTGTAAACAAACCGGCGTCATTTCATGACGCCGGTTCCCCCCTCTCCTCTCTGTACCGTTTGGTACAGTGTGAGAGGAGAGGGGGGGGGAGCGGGTGGCAGCAGCAGCGCTGTGGCTGGATCTGTGATAAATGTAGTCACAGATCCATCCATCCCAGCTCAGCCATCCCTGCCCCAGTACTCTGCAATACCCCAGTACTCTGCAATACCCCAGTACCCTGCACAATACTCTGCAATACCCCAGTACTCTGCAATACCCCAGTACCCTGCAATACCCCAGTACCCTGCACAATACTCTGCAATACCCCAGTACCCTGCACAATACTCTGCAATACCCCAGTATTCTGCAATACCCCAGTACTCTGCACACTACTCTGCAATACCCCAGTACTCTGCAATACCCCAGTACCCTGCAATACCCCAGTACCCTGCAATACCCCAATACCCTGCACAATACTCTGCAATACACCAATACCCTGCGCAATACTCTGCAATACCCCAATACTCTGCAATACCCTGCGCAATACTCTGCAATACCCCAATACCCAGCACAATACTCTGCAATACCCCAATACCCTGTGCAATACTCTGCAATACCCCAATACTCTGCAATAACCCAATACTCTGCAATACCCCAATACTCTGCAATACCCCAATACCCTGCGCAATACTCTGCAATACCCTGCGCAATACTCTGCAATACCCCAATACCCGGCGCAATACTCTGCAATACCCCAATACCCTGCGCAATACTATGCAATACCCCAATACCCTGCGCAATACTCTGCAATACCCCAATACTCTGCAATACCCCACTACTCTGCAATACCCCAATACTCTGCATTACCCCAATACTCTGCAATACCCTGTGCGATACTCTGCAATACCCCAATGCCCTGTGCGATACTCTGCAATACCCCAATACCCTGCACAATACTCTGCAATACCCCAATACTCTGCAATACCCATTTTTTAAAGCACCCCTGTCCCTGTGTGCTCGCATGCAGAAGCAAACGCATACGTAAGTCCCGCCCACATATGAAAACGGTGTTCAAGCTACACATGTGTGGTATCTCTGCGAACGTTAGAGCAAGAGCAATCATTTTGGCCCTAGACCTCCTCCGTAACTAAGAAAATGTAACCAATAAAAGTAATTAAAGCGTCGCCTATGGGGATTTTTAAGTAGCAAAGTTTGGCGCCATTCCATGAGTGTGCGCAATTTTGAAGTGTGACATGTTGGGTATCTATTTACTCGGCGTAACTTCATCTTTCACATTATGAAAAAAAATTGGGCTAACTTTACTGTTTTTTTTTTTTTTTTTAAGCACAAAACAGTTTTTTTTTTTAAACACGCGCTTTTAAAAATGTCTGCGAAAATACCATGCAGGATAAAAAGTTGTAACGGCCGCCATTGTATTCTCTAGGGTCTTTGCTAAAAAAGCATATATAATGTTTTGTGGTTCTATGTAATTTTCTAGCAAATAAATGATGATTTTTCCATGTAGGAGAGGAATGTCAGAATTGGTCTGGGTGTTCCAGAACGCCTGATGGCGTTCCCTGCATGTTGGGCTTCTGTATGTGGCGACGCTGTGTAAAAGTCTCACACATGTGGTATCTCCATACTCGGGAGGAATAGCAGAATGTGTTTTGGGGTGTAATTTGTGGTATGCATATGCTGTGTGTGAGAAATAACCTGCTAATATGACAGAAACAAGATTTTTATTTTTATTTTTACCGAATTTTCAGTCGTTTTTCTTTTATAGCGCAAAAAATAAAAAACGCAGAGGTGATCAAATACCACCAAAAGAAAGCTCTATTTCTGTGAAAAAAAGACAAAAATTTCAAATGGGTACAATGTTGTATGACTGAGTAATTGGCGCCATTCCATGAGTGTGCGCAATTTTGAAGTGTGACATGTTGGGTATCTATTTACTCGGCGTAACTTCATCTTTCACATTATGAAAAAAAATTGGGCTAACTTTACTGTTTTTTTTTTTTTTTTAAGCACAAAACAGTTTTTTTTTTTAAACACGCGCTTTTAAAAATGTCTGCGAAAATACCATGCAGGATAAAAAGTTGTAACGGCCGCCATTGTATTCTCTAGGGTCTTTGCTAAAAAAGCATATATAATGTTTTGTGGTTCTATGTAATTTTCTAGCAAATAAATGATGATTTTTCCATGTAGGAGAGGAATGTCAGAATTGGTCTGGGTGTTCCAGAACGCCTGATGGCGTTCCCTGCATGTTGGGCTTCTGTATGTGGCGACGCTGTGTAAAAGTCTCACACATGTGGTATCTCCATACTCGGGAGGAATAGCAGAATGTGTTTTGGGGTGTAATTTGTGGTATGCATATGCTGTGTGTGAGAAATAACCTGCTAATATGACAGAAACAAGATTTTTATTTTTATTTTTACCGAATTTTCAGTCGTTTTTCTTTTATAGCGCAAAAAATAAAAAACGCAGAGGTGATCAAATACCACCAAAAGAAAGCTCTATTTCTGTGAAAAAAAGACAAAAATTTCAAATGGGTACAATGTTGTATGACTGAGTAATTGTCATTCAAATTGTGAGAGCACCGAAAGCTGAAAATTGGTCTGGTCAGAAGGGGGTTTAAGTGCCCAGTGGTCAAGTGGTTAATATTTTTTGTACAGCGGAGCTCTGCTTTAACCACTTCAATTCAGGTTACTTGCACCCCCTTCCTACCCAGCTGCATTTTGAATGACAATTGCGCAGTCATACAACACTGTGCCCAAACAAAATTTATATCATTGTTTTACCACAAATAGAGCTTTTTTTGGTGGTATTTGATCACCACTGGGATTAATATTTTGTGTGCTACAAATAAAAAAAAGACTGAACATTTTAAAAATAAAAAAAAGTTTTTTCTTAGTTTCGGTTATTAAAACGTTGTAAATAAGTATGTTTTCTCCTTTACTGATCAGCACTGATGAGGCTGCACTGACCAATATCATGAGGCTGCACTGATGGGAACTGATGAGGTGGCACTGATGGGCACTGATGATGAGGCATTTATATGCAGCACTGGTGAGCACTTATAGGCAGCACTGATAAGCAGCACTGATTAGCACTGATAGGTGACACGGTTAGACACTGAAAGGTGGCACTGATAGGTGGAACTGGTGGGCACTTATCGGCAGCACTGATGGGCACTAATGGGTGGCACTGATGGGCAGCACTGATATATGGCACTGGTAGGCTGCACTTATTAGGAGGCACTGAAAGGCATCACTGATGGGCTCTAGTGGGCATCTCTAGTGGGCTTTAGTGAGAATCCTTGATAGGTCTGCACTAATAATCGATGTGCTGATTATCAGTGCAGACCCCCCTCCCATCAGGAGAGCCGCCGATCAGCTTTCCTCTACACGCGCCTTTGTCAGCTTCACTAGAGGAAAAGCTGATAAATGGCACTTTCTGCTTACCGTGTGATCAGCTGTGATTGGACACAGCTGATCACATGGTAAAGAGCTTACATCATAGGCTCTCTACCAGGATGGGAGATGGCGTTGTGTCAGAGCAACATACCACCGATCGCCGTGCTGCGCACCCCCGTGAATGTGTGCTAGCAGCTTATCCTGCTGGACGTCATATGACACCCAGTTAGGATAATACAACCACTTTCCGGCCATTATTCTACCATATGACGGATGGGAAGTGGTTAAAATCTGTAATACCAAATAGACTTTAATAACGCATTCAATATAGCTACTGTAAAGGCTGAGTGACATTGGTTTGATTTATTAAAGCTGGCGAGTAAAAAATCTGGTGCAGCTGTGCATGGTAGCCAATCAGCTTCTATCTTCATTAATTTATCTTTTACAAATATAATATATAAATATAACCTGGAAGTTCCACCAGATTTTGCACTTTTCAGCTTTAGTAAATCATCTCCATTATGTATTTTTCTGCCCCGTGTGTGTCCTCTAAAAGTGTATGTTGACCCAAATTTTCTAAATTTGCATACTGGGAAAAAAGGTGTTGAGGGGTTTGGGCTGCAACTGCCTAATGTTTTTATGCCGTCTCTTCCAGTCATTAACTGAACCTGAACTAAAGAAAATACACAATTCACCACACATGCGAGCCTTGTACACAACTATGACAGTGTACATATGGCTAACTTACTAATTAAATTGCCAAGTACCCAAATGAATGTCGGCCACGTAATGTATGTGTATAAAAAGCAGATTTTCATAATGTATTTGGAACTATCTTACCTCTGTTAGCTGTTTTATATTTGACTTTTTGAACATCACTGTACAATGAGTAATGATATCAATGAAGTCACACAAAATGGCAATAGTACATGCTGTACAGAAGTATTACAGTAATTACATGTTTTGCACAAGTATGCTTGCACAGGTTCAAAATCTACTGCCTGGGGATTCATATTTTGATTATAATTATCCATTCTTAAATTGCCTTCTTTGTCCAATGGGCATGATGTACTGTATTTATTTTTAGTAAAGGCCCAGTGGGGGAGATTCACTAAAACTGGAGAGTGCAAAATATGATACAGCTGTGAATAGAAACCAATTAGCTGCCAGGTTTTATTGTCAAAGCTGAATTGAACAAGCTGAAGTTAGACACTAAGGGGCAGATTCACAAAACAATTACGCCTGTCTAACTGGGGTTAGACAGGAGTAATTTCAAATTTCGCGCGGCGTATCACTAGTTTGAATCCTCAAACCATGATACGCCGGCTTCGGGCTTCGATTCGAGAGGCTTACGTCTTCGTAAGCCTTCGGATCTACGCAGCCATCTATTTGCGGCCGCTGGGAGGAGTTCGCGTCGTTTTGGTGCGTCGGGATATGCAAATGTGTTTTTACGGGGATTCACGAACATACGAGCGGGCGTCGCAATCGTTTTCGTCTATTTTTTTATACGTAATGTTAGAGCAGCTTTTTGCTGCTCTAACTTTACGTAGCCCATGTTAAGTATGGCCGTCGTTCCCGCTTCGAATTTATTTAAAATTTTATTTTGTTTACGTAACTCGTCGGGACGTGGATCGGCCGTAAAGTACGCTACATAAACAACGAAAGACGTCACGACGTGATTTCGCGCAATGCACGGCGGGAAATTTGCGAACGGAGCATGCGCAGATCGATCGCCGCGGGAACGCGCCTAATTTAAATGTTTCACGCCCCCTACTCGCGCAGATGGATTGCGACGGGAGAAATACACTACGCCGCCGTCGTTTACCGTAGAAAATCTACCTGAATTCCACGTAGAGCAAGGTAAAAAACGGCGGCGTAGTGTATTTCTGATACGCTACGATAATCCATTTCTCTGTGAATCTGCCCCTAATTGGCTACCATGCACAGCTGCATCTGTGCATAAAAAAAAGAGAAAGGCACCTCTAAGTGCAGTGGTTAAAATATTTATTAAAGGAACAATGGGGCGTAAAACACTTACAAGAGAGTTAGGTCGCATACACACGATCAGACATGTCTGATGAGACTTGTCCGACGGACCGTTTTCATCAGACAACTCTGAACTTGTCTAAGGCCGCGTACACACGGAGGGACATGTCCGCTGAAACGTGTCCGATGGACCATTTCCAGCGGACATGTCTCCTCCGGATTTTCGTCTGGCAGTGTGTACACACCATCGGATGAAAATCCCCTCGGGCAGGAAACGTGGTGACGTGGCGGTGACGTTGACGCCGCCACGTCACCACTCCAGGAAGTAAAATACTTCCACGCATGCGTCGAATCCATTCGGCGCATGCGGGAGATTTCTGTCCGCTGGTTACTAACCAGCAGACATATGCGACGGACAGGTTTGTAGCGGACAAATTTCAAAGCATGCTTTGAAATTTGTCCACTGGACAAACCTGTCCGCTAGGTCGTACACACGATCGGATTTGTCCGCTGAAACTGGTCGCGGACCAGTTTCAGCAGATAAATTTAATCGTGTGTACGCGTCCCGATGGTCTGATGTGCGTACACACCATCGGACCAAAATCCGATCACACCAGAACGTGGTGACGTAGAACACAACGACGTGATGAAAAAACAAAGTTCAATGCTTCCAACCATGTGTCGACTTGATTCTAAGCATGCGTGGGTTTTTGGGTCGATGCTTTTGTGTACTAACCATCGAACCTGTCCGACGGACAGGTTTCCATCGAACAGGTTTTAAAGCATGTTTTAAAACTTTGGTCTGATGGAAAAAGGTCCGATTGACCGTACACATGTCTGATCGTGTGTACGCAATCTAAGAAGTCATAGGAATATAATTATTAGTCCTCATGCAGAATTCTTGTCTGGGAGAGAAAGAGAGCCACCCTGCAGATGTCAGAGTCCCTGTTAACGTAGATTAGCATGAGGTGGCCCGGGTTCTGGAACCCAAGATGGAATGCTTGCTGTAACATCAGGTAAAGGTGGTGGGCAAGAATGCTTTGCAGAGCATGCACAGCTCCTTTGTCAGACCATTCTCAGAAATGCGTTACTGCCCACCACCTGATGTTACATTAATTGCATACGTTTAAGCTTGGTTCCAGAACCCAGCCGGCTTATCACATCTTCACCTCCTCACTAATCCACATCACCAGAGAATCTGACATCTGCAGAATGGCTCTATGTCCCAGACAGACGAGGATTGCAACGATTGCACGTGAGAACTAATAATTATAGGCTTATGACCTCTTATGCTGCCTACACACGATAATTTTTCGGCATGAAAAAAAACAAAGTTTTTAAAAACATCATTTAAAATGATCGTGTGTGGGCTTCACATTGTTTTTCATGTTCTGAAAAACAAAAAAAACAAAAAATTGAGCATGCTGCCTTTTTTAACGTCGTTTTAAAAAAATTTGTTTTTCAGGTTGTAAAAAATTATCGTGTGTGAGCTAAAACGACGTTTTAAACTTGTGCATGCTCAGAAGCAAGTTATAAGACGGGAGCGCTCGTTCAGGTAAAACTACCGTTCATAATGGAGTAAGCACATTCATCACGTTGTAACAGACAGAAACGTGTGAATCGTCTTTTACTAACACAGAATCAGCTAAATCAGCCCAAAGGCGAATAGAACTTCCCCTTTAGAGTGCCGTTGTACGTGTTGTACGTCACCGTGCTTTGCTCACCATTTTTTAAAAACAGTGGTGTGTGGGCAACATTGTTTTTAATGATGAAGTTGGAAAAACATAGTTTTTTGGACATGCTGAAACATTTTCAAAAATGTCATGCTGAAAAATGATCGTATGTACGCGGCATGACTCACTTGTAAATATTTTTAATCCCATTGTGCCTGTAATAAATCTTTTAACCACTTAACTTAGAGGTGCCTTTCTCTTACCTTTATTGTCCACCAGAGCTGCTTCTTCTTTACAAAGTGCTGCCTTCAGTGCCAACACTCCACTGCTAGTAAGGACCGGATACCCAGCCTTACCAGAGCACCCTCATCTCTCCCTCTTTTCTGCATCTGATTGTGCATGCTGCTGGTTTAGTAAATCACCATCAGTGTGTTCTATGCTCCATGTATAAGGCCTAAATGTGCATTTACTGTAAAACATGCACTATTCATATTAGAATCAAATGACATATGTAGAATAAATACTGAACTCCTGGGGGGGCGTGGCTACCGCGTAGCTGAATGGCTGTGTGATCACGCTGCTCCGCTCCAGCCACGGGAACAGAGCCCTGCATTCGCGACATTGCCGCAGTCTTTCACCCGGAGCCTGTGCCGTAGGACCCGTAGACCCAGCGGACATGACCCGCAAGCGAAAGGAGACGGTGAAGCCAAAGAAATTGGATGACTTCTTCCCGCCGCAGCGCCGAGGCCTGGGCCAAGATGGCGCCGGCGCGACAGTCTCCTCACCTGCCTCCTCACAGAGATCGCGATCCGACACATCCAGCCCTGGGGACAGGAACAGATCTCCTCAAGGGACCGCGGGATCGTGCACTCCCCTGTCTCGCAGCCCTGCTAAGTCCAGGCCACGACTTGAAACTCATGCTGCCCAGGTAAGCCCAGGGCAGGACTCTATCAATGACACGAGGGAGCTAGTGGATCCCTTCACCTCCTTTCCCACTTCAGGCGCGGCTGTGTCTGACACTGTGCTCAAAGACATGTTAGTGTCCCTCCGTAGCTCTATGCATTCTGACATGTTACAATGCATGAAAAACTTTAAATCTGACATGGGAGAACTGGGGGATAGAGTGACCCACGTTGAAGAAAAAATGGGGGAATTTGCAACTTCACATAACACCCTGATAGATGCCCACTCTGAGCACTCAGAAGAGATTGAATGGTTAAGGGCAAAGGTCGCAGATTTAGAGGATCGCTCGAGAAGGAATAATGTGAAAATTAGGGGGGTACCTGAGTCTGTCCTCCCAACCCAGCTCCAACAGTATGCTAGAGATTTACTGCAGCAATTCCTCCCCTCAGCCCCGGACTCTGAATTACAAGTTGATCGGATCCATAGGCTGCCCAAGCCGTCATTTCTGCCTGATAATGTACCCCGTGATGTCCTGATGAGGGTGCACTTTTTTCAAGTAAAAGACCAACTAATGTCCTCCTTCAGGAAATCCCAACAACTCCCAGAAAAGTACGCCCAGGTTCAACTGTTTGCTGATCTCTCACAGTTTACCATGCAGAAACGTAAATCCCTGCTTCCGGTTACTAAAGCACTTCGCAATCACGGCATTCCCTATCGCTGGGGTTACCCCGTTAAAATCACTGTCACCCACGATGGGAAGGACACTGTGGTCTCAGACCTGGAAACAGGCATCACCCTTCTCAGGTCCCTGGACATCCTTCCTGACGATCAAGATGCGGGATCCCTGCCCTCACCCCCTATGCGAATGCGGCAACAGCATGACTGGCAGACGGTGACGAAAAAGAAGTCTGGCAAGAAACGTGCATCCTGAACGTTTCTCTATTCCTCTGCTGGCAATACCTCTTACATGTTCCAAGTTGGTCTGGAGCCTCCACTCCAAGTTTGAGTTACCCCCCATGATTATTGGCAGCAATGCTGCCCCTGGTTGCTTGATTTTGAAAGACTTTTTTTTTCTCTTGTGTGCTCTCCTTTTTTTTCCTCTTTTTGCCTCTCTTTTTAATGTACTGATTTTTTTGCTCTTTTCATGCACCCCTCCTCTTGTTCACTCCTCTGATCTGACTCGCCCGTGGACTGCGCCGATACGCCTGCCTCGTGATGATCGGATGATTGTCGTGGAGCTACTGAGATCTCTGGCACTCTCCATGCAGTTAAGGTACATTCAACATCTATCCTACTGTTTTGAACATGGCTCTCAATATAGTTTCGTTTAATGTAAACGGTCTCAACCATCCCGCTAAAAGGGCTTCAGTCTGGAGAGAAGCTATTTCTTTAAGAGCAGATGTTCTGTGTCTACAAGAGACACACTTCTCGGTGGATGCCCCTCCTAGGTTTCAACATAGCAGCTTCCCACACATTTTTGTAGCGTCTGCACCTGCCAAGCGTAAAGGAGTCCTGATAGCATTCAGAGACTCTGTTGCTCTCAAGACGCTGCACGTCCACTCAGACCCTGAGGGGAGATACATTATTTTTATTGGAGAATTGGACAACAGACTCTTCACCATTGTCAACCTCTACGCACCCAACTCCCATCAGCTACGTTTCCTGAACCGCCTCTACTCTAAAGTAGCCTCACTCCGCCAAGGCTCCTTAATTGTATGTGGGGACCACAATTTAACTGTTGACCACTCCCTAGATTCCTCTACTGCCGCTCGACGTCCTCCACCGCAACTCCAACATTTGCTCAATTCTGAGGAACTGTTTGATGCCTGGAGGTGCTACCATGCCACTGAGCGTGACTATACGTACCATTCTTCCAGACACAATTCCTATTCAAGGATTGATTTTATTTTTGTGGATAAGTTATTGCTGCAGTCTGTTTCTTCCTCTACCATTCATACCATTTCGTGGTCAGACCACGCACCTGTTTCGCTTACTATTTTGGGAGGCCACGCTACTAAACCTCCTACTGTGTGGAGAGCTAACTCTAAGATTTTTCAAATGCCTGCTCATGTTTCTGCTATTAGTGATGCTCTGTCTTTGTTTTTTGCTGAGAACGAGGGCTCTGTATCAGACCCTACTACTCTATGGTGTGCCCATAAGGCGTTTGTCCGTGGTATAATCTTGCAGATTTGTGCGAGGGAGAAGAGACAGAGGACACAACGGCTCACTCGTCTTCTTGATAATATCAAAAGCCTAGAATCCCAAAACAAATCTGCCCCTACTGCCTTGCTAGCCCAAGAGCTCGCTGAATGTCGCTTCGATCTCCGATTGCTTCTCATAGAAAATTATGATAAACATCTCCGGCATTTGAAATTAGCCCACTATTCCTCTGGAAATAGAGCTGGCAAATTCCTTGCCCGTAGACTTAAAGCTGCGAGAACCAAATCTAGAATTCCATATCTGCTCCACTCAGCGGATAACCATAAAATAACTAACCCCAAGGAGATTGCCGACTCCTTCGCGCATTACTACTCGAATCTGTACAACCTGAAACATGACTCGGCCACGCCTCAACCACTAGAACATGCCATCCAAGATTTTCTCGCGAAAATTAAACTCCCAACGCTTTCCTCCTCCCAATTAGACGTTCTAAATGCACCCTTCACAGAGTCGGAGATCGAGCGACTTATCCAGCGACTCCCTAAAGGCAAGTCCCCTGGACCGGACGGCCTCCCTAACGAATATTATCAAAGTTTTCACAAGTGGATAATTCCCACTCTTACACAAGCGTTCCTAGGAGCCGTGTCCTCTGCCGCGTTTCCCTCAGAGATGTTAAAGGCCTATGTGGTCACCATCCCCAAACCAGGTAAAGACCCTGTTACCCCAGCTAACTTTCGCCCGATATCTCTCCTCAATTCAGATGTTAAGCTATACGCAAAACTCTTGGCCCATAGACTACTACCCATCCTCCCATCCCTCATTGGACCTGATCAGTCTGGCTTCACCATTGGAAGACAGGCGTCAGATGCCACGAGACGGGTGTTGGGGATAGTCCAGCACGCAAGGAAACATCGAACGCCTTCTCTGCTCCTATCTTTGGATGCGGAGAAGGCGTTCGATAGGATACATTGGGGCTATATGCGTCAGACTCTCCTGAGATTTGGATTTGGAGGACCTGTCCTCTCGGCCATCCTGGCTCTTTATTCGTCCCCATGTGCTCAAGTGTATACCTCCGGCCTTCTATCAGATACCTTCTTAATATCTAATGGCACCCGCCAAGGCTGCCCCTTATCCCCCTCAATTTTTAATTTGCTTATAGAGCCCCTGGCGGAGAGGATAAGGTCCCACCCAGACATTACGGGCTTCCGTATCCAAAACTCCACTCATACAGTAAACCTTTTTGCAGACGATATAATCCTGTTTTTGACTTCTCCCGCCATCTCTCTTTGTTCTGCCCACGATACCTTATCGGAATTTAGTTTGTTATCCTATTATAAGGTGAATTTCACAAAATCTACCATTTTAGACCTTGGGATCCCCCCTCCTCTAAAGAGACATCTCCAACAGATGTTCCCCTATGCCTGGAGCCCCTCCACGATTACCTATCTGGGTTTAAAAATTTCAGCAGACCCTGAAAGTCTAGTGCCCGCTAATTACCTACCGTTGATCGAAAAGCTTTCTAAAGAGTCGGTTAGATTAGCCAATGTTGAGCTGTCATGGTCTGGCCGGTTGGCGGCTTTTAAAATGCTACTACTCCCGCAGGTTCTTTACATCTTCAGAACTCTCCCAGTTCCTGTCCCTTCTGCACACCTTAAAACTCTCAATACCCTGCTCTCTAATTTTATCTGGCGAAAGAAAAGACCAAGATGTTCCAAATTGTATCTAATTAAGCATAGACTAGCTGGGGGCATGGGCCTGGTCGATATTAGAGATTATTTCCGCGCCTCCATACTAGCACAACTCAGACCCTGGATAGACCCAAACTCTACTGCTATTTGGACAGTTATAGAGAAAGATCTATGCCCCACCACTAACCTCACTGATTTCCTCTTTATAGACGTATGGAAGCACTTTCCAACTCGGAATCTCCCTCTCTCCCTTCGGGCCTCTATTGAGGTGTGGAGGGAGTTGTATGCTAGAACAGTTCCTCCCTCTTCCCTTATTGAAATTCCTGTACCCATAACTACTCTAACCCAAGCCATCCCTAACTTGTCCCTTCTCAGCTGGCAAACCAAGGGAATTAAACTGGTTTCAGACTTATTTCACAACGACGTGCTTCTCCCCTTCCAAAACTTACAGTCTAAGTTTGACTTGCCACCTTCTGACCAGTTCACTTACACTCGTATTGCCCACTTTTTAAGGTCTATCAAAACTCATCAAATATTCCTTCCTAAGGAAATATGGCGTTTCTACACTGACACCCCCGCCCCATGTAAGGGAATTACTCTCTTCTATAACCTTTTTCAGGATAAGCTACGTTTTACAAAATCCCCCCCTTATCAGAAGTGGGAAAGAGACTTAGGTGAATCCTTTACGGATGATCAGTGGCGTAAGGCCTTCAGCTCCCTATACAAAGCCTCAAGCTGTGTTAACCATTGGGAGCTGACTCAGAAAATTGCTCTTCGATGGTACCTGACACCGTACAGACTCGCTAAATTTAGTACTGACAACTCTCCTCTTTGCTGGAGGAGGTGCGGGATGGTAGGAAATTTGCTACATGTATTTTGGACCTGTAAACATCTCACTAGCTTCTGGAACTTAATTTTCTCACAGATCTCTAGAATTACGGGAATGTTAACAAGCCCCAACCCCAGTCTAGCGATATTACATTTAGGAATTGAAGTCTTCCCACCCAATTTCAGAGGAGTGGTGACCCACATCCTTTTGGCTGCTAGGTCCTTGATAGCTCAACATTGGAAAGCAGACAATGCCCCTAACGTATCAGAAGTCCTGAAAATAGTTCAAACCAACTATGTTCATGAGTCCCTGTTGGCGGAAAGACGAGGTAATAAAGCTAAATTTGACTCCGACTGGTCCATATGGACCTTGTGGTACAAGGCTAGGCCCTAGGATCCTTATTTTATTATCTTATTTTTTTTTCTCTTTTATTTTTGGAATTATATGTTTCAGTTCCTTGGCTTACTATGTTTATGATGACTATGTTTACGATGACTATGTGTGCCCTATACTGCCATGCATTATCTGCACATACGTGAGCTCAGATCAGATATCCCCTTCCCTCCTTTCTTTCTCCCCCTACTCTGTCTTCCCTCCTATTTTTCTCTTCCCCCTTCTTCCCTTTTCCCTTCCCCCCCTCTCGTTCTGTGTCTTCTACTCGTATCAATACTACTTACTCTCTTACCAAGGTTTCAAGGTATTAATGATAACTACGCGAATTTCTATGCTCCTTTAGGTACAATTCTGTTCCACTTGTTACTGTCTGCTCTTCATGGTTACGAATCATTATCTGGCTGGTGTACTTACCTTGGCTCACTCATGTGTATTGTATCTCTGTAATGCTTCTATGTATTACTTTCCTGTAATGACCTTATTTTGTCTTTTTTATAAAACCTTTTCAATAAACACTATTTGAAAAAAAAAAATACTGAACTCCTTAATTAGTTATATACAATATTTAACAAAAGGAATATAAAGTAACTGACTATTTTGCAGGTTTATCATTTTTAATTAACTCTAGTTCAAATAAGTTTCATTTTATCTGCAGTACATGTTTTTCTCAAGCTATCTATTTCTTGGAAATTGATTTCAAATCTCTTTGTCAGTTTTTCCTGTCTGGTGAATCAAATGTCACCACAATAGTAAGTGATTGAAAATCTCTCTAATGGAGCCTCAAAAAAAAAAAACAGTTCTAAAATTACACTTTAGTCTTAAGTGCTAATTCTTCAGCAAAGTATTTCATAACAAACATTTATAATCTTTCGGTAGCCTGATGTCAGCAAGGCAAATTTTGGTTTGTTTCTAAGGAGCACTGCACCTAAAGTGGAACTTAAAGGGTTTGTAAACCCTCATGTTTTTCACCTTAATGCATCCTATACATTAAGATGAAAAAACTTCTGACAGTGACCGCTCCCCAGCCCCCCGTTTTACTTACTCGACCGACCCCCTTTGATCCCACAATGGAGGTGTACTATACCTATCTGCCCAGGGTTCTTGGCTCTTGATTGGATAGATTGATAGCAGTGCAGCCATTGACTCCCATTGATGTCAATCAAGTTCAAAGACGCATTTGTCGGGGGGCAGAGGTGAGTCCTACATTGGACGCTGAATGCTAGACTCAGGAACATGCCCCCAAGTTAACCCCCAGGATAGCTCTTCTCCTAGGGGGTTATACAATGCTGGGAGCACTGCTGGGGGACCCCAAAAGAGGAGGATCAGGGCTACTCTGTGCAAAACAAACTGCACAGTGGAGGTAAGAATGACATGTTTTTTATTTTATTTTTTTATATATAAAAGCAAGTTCACCCATTCATGTCTCTGTGATTTATTTTGTTAAGAAATCCCTTTGAAAAACACCCCATAGCATTTCTAGCTGTGGCCATCTTGAGCAAGGGCAGATGATTCATGTAGCATTTACTTCTTGGAATCCACCTGCCCTTAGCAGGCAGGATGGTGTGCATAGATGTTAAAGCCCTTCCGCTCCTTTAAAGGAAAGAAGAAAATGCCCATGAAGACCCTTGAGATGTATGATCTTATTTTTGCCTAGCCCGAAAATCAGGAAGCAACTGAAGAAATGTCAAAAAGGTTAAAATAAGAAACTATTATATACCTTCCTATCTATTTACTAATGCTAGCAGCATAATTATTACAAATAAATAATGCTGATTAAGAGATGTTGGTTCCCACTACCACATAAGTACTTTAAAATCCTACAACCGATACTATTAAAATTTGTTTGGCAAGGGAAAAAAAGCACGTATCAGCTGGGCAACACTAACAAAAACAAAAAGGCACAGGGGGGGTGGGGAGCACCAGATATTAGAAATTATTATAATGCAATTATTCTCACACGAGTAATAGATTGGATTAGAAACACTAAACAAAAGAGATGGATAAGCATGGAATATCAAATGAGTAATGCAACATTAGGAAGTATCATATGGATTCCACAACAACCTAGAGAATTAAAGCGGAGTTCCACCCAAAAATGGAACTTCCTCTTATCCCACTCCTCACCCCCTTACATGCCACATTTGGCATGTCATTTATTTTGGGGGGGGCAGTGGGGAGCTTCAGGAGGAGTGGGACTTCCTGTCCCACTTCCTCCTTCCGCCGAGGGGCTGGTAAGGTGATTAAGCTTAATCGCCTTATTACAGCCCCCCCCAGTAGGAGATGGCCTAGGACACTGACAGGTCCTAGGCAAGCGCCTGTCCAATGGGACGGCGCAGCGCCGGGCCGCGCCACGCGCGCATGCGCAGTGCCGCTTGCACATGCGCAGTGGTGCCCGGCCATGAAGCCGAAAGCTGTCACGGCCAGGTGCCCACAGTAGCAATGAGCATGCCGGCCGGGGAGGGGGGGAGCGGAGCGGAGCCCCAGCCGACGCGTCGCTGGAACGCTGGAGCAGGTAAGTGTGTGTTTATTAAAAGCCAGCAGCTACACTTTTTCGGATGATGTGCATATGTAAGCTTTAAGAGCAAACAATAAGAAGTTTTTCATGGAAACTAAAGTTAAACATTTAATATATATATATATATATATATATATATATATATATATATATATATATATATAAAAGGAAACCAAAAGAAATAGTAAATTTTTCAAAAAAAGGGGAGGGGGGCACAAAAATGCTAAACCTTTGCAAAGACGTTACAAGCAAATAAAATGTGAGCAAGTCTCATATTAATAAGTGGAGTCTGAAGTGGTTGAAAAAAAAATTGTTCCATTTAAACAATTATAACTTAAAGCATATTTAATTAAACATTTGCCTGCTATATGTGCATTTCAGGAGACTCATTTAACACCAGACACTTTGTCCTGTTGAAAGTTTGCCTGGGTGGGTTGGGAGTACCACTCTACCGACACCTCATATTCTAGAGGCATTGAATTTTCAGGAGTATGAAAAACTGATTGACAAAGGTGGTCAATATGTGATTATTTTGTGCCGTATCTTTCAATTGAAAAGTATGCTTGAATTTATGTATGTTCCACCACCATTTAATTCTGCTATTTTAAGAGTGATTCTGACATACCAGCTGAGCCACACAAAGCTCCCTCTACTTTTAGTGGGGTATCTAAATTGTTATATTGACCTGTACTGTACAAATAGCATGTACCTCATACCATCTTGGGTAATGGTACAGCGCATTATTAACATTTATTGAGGGGGTTGATTGGATAGACCAATGGCACTGCCGTTACCCACAGCAATAACAGTTCTACTGTTTATCCATGATTGACTTACTTTCTACTGTTTGACTGAGTCAAGACATCCAGTATCTGGTAAGGGGCCTTTATGATCATTCACCTTTACTTGTACATTTAAATGCTAGGCCGCCATAACCTTATAGAGAGCCCCATGGAAGCTGAATGCTTTCTGGCTGAACCTTTTCACCTCCCACACCAATATAGCTGCTCAAATCTCTGTGTTGTGGCAGACCCACAATGGCATTTTGAACCTGCTTGTTTCTTGTGATGAATTTAAAGCCTTTTTTTATGGGGGATCTTTATAAAATAAATCATGACACAAGTGCCAAGAAAGAGCAGATTGCACAGCTGGTATGTCAACTAAAACCTAACTTTATAGCTGCCCCACGGATTCTCACAGGGAGTCTTGGATTGTGGCCAAGAGGCGTTGAATTGCATTATTGTGTCTGCAGAGGATAAAAAGCATTTTTTAAATAAATTAGCCTTCTTTGAGGAGGGTGAACAGTTGGGGCGATCCCAGCTGTCCTCTCCATCTATTTGGGTTCTGCGCAATGGGTATGAATCATACTTACCAGTAGATGGAGCATCAGACCCCCGCCATCTCTGCGCTGAGAACCGAGCCACAGAACATCGACGATGGCTCAGTTCTCACAGAGAACCATCCTTTTTCTGAGTGAGATATGTGGTATATGTTAAAGTACCTGGATTCTTTGTACTTTGTATATGTGTAAGTACTATACATGCTGTGGAATGTGCATTGTTTTGTGTAATTTCACTTGTTTTTTTTTTCTTTAACCATCAATTTACATTGGCAGAATGGCGTGGGCAGGCAAATGGGCACACCTGTTCCCTTTGAAATTGCTTTGCGCGTCCGCCGTTCACAGCGGGAGCCTGCCCACGGGTCCCTCAAACTCAATGTTCACCGGCGGCCCGCAATCATGATACAGAGAGGCAAAACGGGGAGATGGCTATGTTAACAAGGCATTTCCCTGTTCTACCTAGCAACATGACAGGGATCTACTACTCCCTGTCATCGGGAGCAGTGATCTCTGTCATGTTGTAGTAAGACCATCCTCCTACAGTTAGAACACATTCCTAGGGCACACTTAACCCGTTGATCGCCCCCTAGTGTTTAACCCCTTCCCCGCCAGTGTCATTGATACAGTAATCAGTGGCTATTTGTAGCTCTGATTGCTGTATAAATGACAATGGTCCCAATATAGTGTCAAAAGTGTCCGATGTGTTCGCCATAATGTCACAGTCCCAATAAAAATTGCAGATTGCAAATTATAATAAAAATGCCATAAATCTATCCCCTATTTTGTAGACGCTATGGGCCAGATTCAGGTAGAATTAGATTCCCGCAGAGTATCAGAGATACTCTACGCCGCCGTACTTTACCTGGCTCTAGGAGGAATTCAGAGAGATTTTGGCCCGCAAGGTACTGTAGTGTATTTCTCCCGGCGGAATCAAACTACGCGATTAGGGGGCGTGAGGCATTTAAATTAGGCGCGTTCCCGCGGCAATCGAACTGCGCATGCTCCGTTCAGAAATTTCCTGCCGTGCATTGCGCAAAATCACTAGTGATACGGCGTGCGTAATTTGAAAGTACTCCTGTCTAACACCAGTTAGACAGGCGTAATGGCTCTCTGAATCTGGCCCAATAACTTTTGCGCAAACAAATCAATACACACTTATTGATACTTATATGTAGAAGAATACATATTGGCCTAAACTGTGGAAGAAATTTGTTTTTATATATATTTTTGGGCTATATTAATTATAGCAAAAAGTAAAAAACGATTGTTTTTTTTTCAAAATTATTGCTCTTTCTTTGTTTATAGAGCAAAAAAACGACGCAGTACAGAATTCGCAAAAAAATAAAAAATGCTCTGGTCAGGAAGGGGGTAAATTCTTCCGGGGCTGAAGTAATCAATAAAACTTTTTTGGGCAATACATAATAATAAAAGGTATTAAAACCCAAGAGTAATGTGTTTTTTATTTTATTTTCACCAAGCGATTTGGCCAAGTATTTTATTTTTTGACTTATTTAACAGATCAAGCTGTCCCAAAAAAGTTACGATTTGAAGGTTTATCCCATTTAACACTGACAGGGGTAAATACAATCATAGTAAAAAAGAAAAAAAAATATGTTGCTGTAACTGGTTAAAAAGTGTTTTATTTTTTATTTTGAAGTTTGGATTTAACCACATAAGGACCGCCGCATTTACATTTACGTCGGCACAATGGCACCGACAGGCACCTCAACGTATATATACGTTGGTGCCCCCCCCCCCCCAGTACATGCGGCGGTCCGCGCGGCTGTAGGAGTGATCCGACAAGAGGGGGCGGCTATTCGTTTTTGTCCGCCCCCTCACGATCGCTCCCAGCCAATGTGCGCGCCCGCCCGCCCTGTCAAACACAGGAAGGAGGAAGCGATGTGATCTCTCCCTCGGCGTTTTTTTCAACCACCGCTGAGGAGAGATCACAACACAAATAAGTCCTGCACTAACACTACACTGCACTAACACTACACATAGTCACATTTAACCCCCCCCGATCTCCCCCCCCTGTCACTGTGTCACTCAATGCAGTAATCATACATGTATGATTACTGTATTTAGTGTCAGTGTGACAGGCAGTGTGACAGTCAGTTAGTGTTAGGTCCTGGGTAGCCCCCGTACCCCCCCTAATAAAGTTTTAACCCCTTGATCACTGCCCTAGTTAACCCTTTCACTCCCTATTGCCAGCCTCACTAAGCGATCATTTTTCTGATCGCTGTATTAGTGTCGCTGTTCCCGCTAGGTAGCTAATTTTTTTTTTTATTGCGATTTTTTTTACTAAAGACGTGTGGCTAAATACATTTTGGCCTAAATGTTTGACTAAAATGTAGTTTATTGATTTTTCTTATAACAAAAAGTAAAAAATATTGTTTTTTTTTCAAAAATTACGCTCTATTTTTGTATATAGCGCAAAAAATAAAAATCACAGAGGCGATCAAATACCACCAAAAGAAAGCTCTATTTGTGGGAAGAAAAGGACGCACATTTTGTTTGGGAGCCACGTCGCACGACCGCGCAATTGTCTGTTAAAGCGACGCAGTGCCGAATCGCAAAAACCCCTTGGGTCATTTGGCAGCATATTGGTCCGGGTCTTAAGTGGTTAATTGGTTATCCCGGTGCTTCTAAATGTGCTAGTGAATCTAGTACTACTCTCTCCACAGGTGGACAATGGTGCTGTCCAATGGTAGCTTGGATTCTTCTCCACAGAGAGGAGACGCCCTAAAGCCTTGTACACATGGCGGAAAATCTGACCGTTTGTATGGTCCATTGGACAATTGTTGTCGGATTTTCCACGGACAAATGTTGGATGGCATGCTTTAAAATGTTCTGTGGACAATTGTCTGTTGTGGGATTTTCGGAGCGTGTGTACACAAGACAAAAGTCCAAAGTACAAACATGCATGCTCGGGATCAATGCTCACCAAACCCAACATTAGCAGAAGGTGCCCAAACGGTGGAGCGAAATAGCTGAAAAAACATTTTCTTTTGTGTTCTTTTGTGTTTGTTGGCCGACAATTGTGTGCCATTTGTAGACAAGACACATTTTTTGGCCAACGCCCTTTGGTCTGCGGAAAATACCATTGTGCTTATCAGGCTTAAGACAAGAAGTGTGTTATTGTCCAGATCAGATCACCATGTGAAACATACACCACGCATGCACATTTTTGGAATTCAGTGGTTTCAAATCTCTATAGAGCTTGTTCACAGTTGAACTTGGTTCTGGTTTCATTTCTCTATAGAGCTTTATCACAGTTGAACTTCATTCATGCTTGACTGCATGTTTGTCTGTGTTTTTTTTTTTACCATATACAGTATGTGTGCTAGAGAACCATTATAGTGTATGCATTATCATTTTTTTTTTTTTTTTTAGCTTAAGATAGTGTAGGGAAAGGATTAGGGATGAGAGAATCTACCTGGGTTTTGTTCACACACAGTTCTGTGAATCTTACTGTACTTCAAGTTTACAAACTTTGTGGTGAAACCTTTTGACGTCTATGGAAAAGGGGGGTGAATCTTGTTATTCAATTGTGGTCATTTGTAGGGTTAATAGGCAAGCAATTGCCAAAATCTGTGAAAATTTAAAACTTTAAAAATAAATAGGAAGTCAGACACTACAAAAACAAATAAATACATAAGAATATCGTCCAGTTAATATATCCACTCTCTTTTGTACTGGCGTCAGAAGGAGAGGAGGGTAAATCTTTCAATAGTTCCACCTGTTCCAATGGCAACAGTCTAACAAATGAATTCCTCTCCCTTTGTAGAAATGTCCTCTCACTTTTTATTGCATCTGGGTCAGGAAGTGAATGGAATTTTCCCGAATAGGACACAAGCAAAAACATATCCCAATCAAGGTTTAATCTGTAGCTACGCTAATCTAAAACTAACAATAATACCTAAACATACACTTTAGGAATGAATACAAAGCACCACAAACCAAATTAAATAGTTGCTCTACTATTGCAATGGTGTGTTAACATGTGTGTTTTACTGCATCTTATTGAATTCAATGTGTTGTGAATGAACTCCTAATCAAGTGATACTGTATATGTGAAAAACTAAGCAGCTTATTTGTAAGTTTGTTTCTATAGTGAACCTAATAACATATATACTATGTGCCAATTAAAAACATGCACTTTAAATGTATAGGTAAATTAAATATATCTACTGTTTTTCATAATATTTTACATTATTCATGTGTTTTAAATTTGTATATATAATAGTAGTGACCCATTTTTTTATCATTTCTCACAGATGGACCACTTGGGCCTAGAGGATTAGCAGAAGCTACAGAAATGTGTACTCAAGAATGTCTGGTATTGGGCCACTCGGATAACTGCTGGATGCCCCCAAGTCTTGGTCCATACCAGCAACCAAAGTCTCCTCTTTCTACATTTGCACCTCAAAAAGATTGGCTGAAAAAGGACAAATTGGTCAATGGACACACACTAACAAAAACCTGGAAAGAAGATAGCAACAAAAACCAGTTTAATGATCGAAACCAATTTGGGAGTACTGATGGACACTTCACAAGTGGGAATCATATGAGTGACATTCCTTTGGCTAATTTAAAGTCCTACAATCCAGTCTCAGGTGCTCTGGATAGCCCAAAGGAGCAGCAACTATAACAAGTTTTTGGACTAATCATTTTAGCCAAACTAGATTTGCTATCATCGTATGTTCAGAGCTTCATATACTGAGTAGACCTCTAGAACTATGTGACATATTACAAAAAAATATGCATACTTTTGTGTTGGCACCATTGAACGTGTGGTGTTCTACTATATGTGAATAAACATATTTCTAGATTTGTTATTTTTGGTGAACAGAGTTTAAAACTCTGCTAAATGTTTTTTTTTTTTTTTACTTTTTTTATACCCTGGACTGCTGCTACCGATTGCAGGAGGCATATTATGGTATTGAAATAGGGATAGGGAGAGGACAGAATTCAATGTGGATTGTTGTAGTTGAAAATCATATCAAATTAGATGAATTGTGCTCTTGTTATTGTCAATCTGTGCTGGAACAGTAATACTTGACATCATAATTCAAAATAAACCAGCTAAATCTTTCAAGATGAAACCTATTGTGCTATTAATAATGTTAGTGGACACTTGTAAATCATTCAGAGATCAGATACCTGTACATAGAAACAAGTTACTACTAACAACTTTGTGTACTTATAAATGAAAGAAATATCACTTATATACTGTAGCATACTTTTGTGTCAAGGTTGCATTCTACAGTATTATTTTATGTTGTTTTTCCAAGTGTTAAGTGTTTCAATGTTTTCTGTCTAACATATAACAACTTGAAACACTTGTGTTAAACTATTGAAGATCATGTTTTAGTGTGGTAGGAAAGTCTGTGGGCATTTGGCAAATAAACTGTTCTCTAAATGTTATATTTTGAAATATGAAAAGGTTATTTATTCCATATGATAATATATCAAAGTCTAAAATTATTTTCTTAAATACAGAGGCAATAAATATATTACCCGTGATACAAATGTATTGTATCCTTCAAAATAGAATAACCCTAATAT
Source organism: Rana kukunoris (assembly GCA_029574335.1). NCBI lineage: Eukaryota > Metazoa > Chordata > Amphibia > Anura > Ranidae > Rana > Rana kukunoris. Next base: position 179,815,450 of record CM056050.1, on the reverse strand, counting down.
TATACAATTGAATGAATTTGTAAAAACAGTTTATATTGCCAAATTGGCCACCTTTGTAGCTAGCGTGCTGTAATAACACAAGTGTTTTTCTTAGATCATAGCCACAAAATAATAAATGTGTTGTGACTCCATAGTGTAACAGGGCATTCTTTTAGTAGGCCAGTTGGTGGGAGTAGATAGTTATCAGTTTTTGTTGTTGAATAATGTTTGTTAACATCAATGGCTAATGCCTGGCAAGAATAAATATCATTTCACTGTTTAGCCAAAAAGTGAATTCTGATGTTCATAGAATCTCAGTTGCACGTAGACATAAATTGGGACATACTATCAAGGTTTTAGTTAAGGCATGACAGACAATTAAAGCAAATAAGTAGCATGCAAAATTCCTTACAAAAAATATCCTATGCCACAGTTAAACATCTATGAAAGGTTTGTTAATCAGATGTTTTTGTTTTTTTCTTCAAATAATATTTTTTTGTGTATACCAACTCACAATTTTATCCACAGTATAGGCGTGGAAAGGGGGTGCATTGCTTTTTGCAGTAATTTGTCAGTTTGTGAGGGGTGTTTGATGAATATGACAGAATATGTATCTAACCAGTTATTCTTGTTACTGCTTTGCCAATTCAACGTTATTTACAGTTATTAAGCACTTGCAATAAATGTTTTAAAATGTATGCTGTTTTGAATCATTTCTTATAATATTAAACAGAGTTTGTTCATATTTATTAAAAGCTTAATAAGCAGCAAGCTTATGGTGATCTTCCAAACAAAGAGAATTTTGATAAAACAATATTGGAAAATATCTAAAGAGAACAAGGTTAATTATAGTGTCAACTTTCTTTAACAAGAGAGAATGCCATTTCTGGAGAGCCAGAATGTAGGCATATATTCTAATTAATAATAAATAAATGAGACACCTCTGCTAAAAGACCTTAAGGTCTAGACCTTGAGAACATGAAACAAAGTAGAGCGTTTTTTAGTAATCAAGTAATAGCTAAATTTAATTTAAAAAAATCAATGCAAGTATAGCTTTAAGATGCTAGCTGCCCATGTACCTGCAGCTTCAAAAGGTATAGATGACAGTTGGAAAAAAGGGGTGATACTGCGCTGTCTAAATTCAATACAAAAGAAAAAATTGCATGCGGCTTAAAATGGTGAGATACTCACAACAAAAAACAGTAAAAATATATAACAAGCTGCGCAACTATGAGAAGCTCTAAGATGATAAAGAGCAATACCAAACAGTAAAAACATGTATAAAGTCCATCAACCTATTACTGCAAATGGAGGAACGTCTGATGGTATAAAATAGCAATGAAATTTCTTGTGTTCAAGCAGATGGTGACATCACAAACAGGAACCTCAGAAAAGTGAAACTGATAGGAAATACACCTTCACCGATGGAAAAACACTGTCCCTTACCAGAGGGGAAGATCCCAACTAGAGACCTTCTGACCGCAGATGGCTTTTGCCCCAGCCTGGGGGTTTAATGGCACGAAATCCAATGGTCAACGGCTCCTCCCGTGGTGGACAGGTGGTCAATGTTGATTGGTGGAAAATTATAAGAAAAGGGGGTACATAGTGTAAAACCATTTACCATTTATTAAAATTAAATTAAAATTGCACTTACAAAAATGTAGGTAAAATATGCATGTAAATGTAGCCGGCCGGCTAGCACAACTCGATATCTCCTGGACACGATTTGCGGTAATGGGCGTCAGCACGCCGTCTCCCTACGCCGTTTCGTCTAAACAGACTTCGTCCTGGGGCACGAGCGGCGTGCTGACTCACCGCAATTTATACCTCTTATGCACAAATGGTAACGCCCCCATCTGAGCTCCCAGAATCCCCGAAGCTGCAATCGCCATCTTGGATAAGGGAAATGTTCATTTTATGAGAGTGGTCTGTCCACTAAGTCATAAGATCATTTAGCTAAAAATCTCTGCAATGAATAAGTAAAAGCAAGACTTAGGAAAAAGAGGAGAAGAAAAAACCATTTTATCTTTCCCCCAAATATGGGGATTCAATCACTTACCATAAACAGTAGATAGCAAAACGAGACACGTTTGCAAATTATAGGAACATAAAGGACTGGTAGATCTCCTAAAGAACCATCACACCTGCAAGATGTCCTTAAAAGGCTTAAAAAGTAGTTCATAATGATGTTTCGATTCTCTGTTCCCAGTTATGGCAAACAAAACAAAAGTCACATGACCGGCATAAGCCTCCCCGGTCAGGTGACCATGAGCCAATAAGCCCTCGCCACAGAAGAAGGCTGTACCGCTCCATTAGACTGAGGGTGAGATAGAATTGCGTGCGTCCCCGGAATATGACGCGCGCATCCACAAGGTGTGACACGCACACACGCACTTCCGCGTTAGCTACAGAGAGTGTGGGCACTACTGCCCACATCCAAAATGGCCAACGGTGATGGCGTGGGTCGCGTGATGCGACGCAACAGACGTAGTGGGCGGAGATGTTAGTGTCCGTCCATCATAGTGCGCTCATTGAAAGAGGCTGAACCGCCTGCCTCGCAAAAGTTAATATGGATACTGCGCGGGCACCTAAAGCTTCCACTTTATTTGCGAGAAGTGTGGACAACACTGCCCACACTAGATTGGGCATCTAAATGACTTATATATTGTTAGAGCATCAATGGGTGGAAATCCTAGTACTCGCCCCCATCGTTATGCTATAAAACAAAATCCAATCATATAGTATCAAAAACTTAAAGAAAATCAATAAAGCCTAATGGATATTCTCGCCCTCTGCTGGACAAAAATCATGAGTGATGTTTATGACACAACTCTCGCCCCCTGCTGGGCGAAATTATGAATAAAATATTAGACTTAATTTAACCATTAGTTAGACAGATATAACCACCGAAATTGAATTATAAAATCAGGATTAATCTGGGAGCTCAGATGAAGTTCACAAACGTACTGTTTCAGCTGTTGTCAATAAATGCATTAACATCTATATCGATATTCAACCCATAAGGTGTATAGCATTTTACGTTATGGATCCACATCATTTCCATTCTGGATAATTGTCTAATAAGTGAGTTTCCTCTCCAATGGGGGGTATATCGATCTATCCCCAAAAAAAGGGTATTAGTAGGGTCACGATTATGATAAAGGTCATAGTGTTTAGAAACAGAGTGGTCTTTGTAACCATTTCTAATGTTCGTTAGATGTTCTCCCAAACGAACCTGCATCGCCCTCTTGGTCCTCCCTATATATTGGAGGCCACAGGGGCATTCCAATAGATAGACGACCCCTGTAGAACTACAAGTAACAAAAGAGTCTATTTTGTGTTCCCTCTGCGTGCTCGTTGATATAAACGATTCTGTTTTTTTATTTCTTATGCGGTTGAGGGAGCAAAGCTGACATTTACGGCATTGGTGGTAGCCTTTTAGTTCTTTTTGGAAAAAGGACACCCTTTTTGGGGGAGGATCCACTACATTAGGTGCCACCCTATCTCTTAGTGAAGGTACCCCTCTGAATATCACCTCAGGTTTAGGAGGTAAAAAGGTGCTAATAACCCTGTCATTAGCCAGAAGGTGCCAATGCTTCCGAAGGATTTTATTGATTAAAAAATGTTGTGAAGAGTAGGTGGTGACAAACGGAATTGACAACCTCTCCTTTTTAAATTTAGGGACATCAATCAATAATGTACTTCTCTCTAACTTTGCTACCTCTTTTTGAGTTACTTCTAGGTAATCCTGATCATAACCTTTTTCTATCATTCGATTTTTCAAAATATCTGACTGTATTTGGTAATCGGTGGCTTCAGTGCAATTTCGCCTCATACGAATAAATTGGCTTTTAGGAACAGACTGAAGCCACGATCGCTTATGGCAGCTCTCCAACGGAATATAGGCATTGCGATCAGTCTTTTTAAAGAATGAAATTGTTTTAAAATGATTATCTTCCTTAGTGATCGAGAGGTCTAAGAAGTTCACACTTTTCTGACTAGCCTCATAAGTGAAATGTATTCCTCTGTCATTTTGATTGATAGAAAGGAAAAAATCTTCCAATTGCGCAGCAGAGCCCTCCCATAGGAGGAGGACGTCATCAATGTATCTAGCCCAAAAGGCAAGACAGGGATGGCGATCTTTATGTATGACGTCCTCCTCCCATTTGGCCATGAACAAGTTGGCCAAACTGGGGGCATATTTGGCCCCCATTGCAACGCCTCGTTGCTGCTTATAGAAGTTAGAGCTGAACCAAAAATAATTGTGGTCTGCTGCATACTCCAACAGATTCATAATGAATACCTGCTGTTGTTCTGGTATGGTAGAAAACATGTTCAAATAATATTTTACCGCTGATAAACCTAAATTATGCGGTATGATCGTGTAGAGGGACGTAACGTCCGCGGTGACTAACCATGTCTGATTGTTACACGATTGTTGAGACAATAAATTTAGAACATGTTTTGTATCCTTTAGATATGAGGGAACTTGTTGAACAAGCGGTTGGAGAAAATGATCTATGTACTTGCCCACCCGGGAAGTAATGGAATCTATCCCACTGATGATGGGACGTCCCGGGGGGCAAGTTAAACTTTTATGGATTTTAGGCAAGCAATATAATATAGGGACTCTGGGAGCCTGTGGTATCAAAAATAGTTGTTCCTTTTCATTTAGTATGCCTGACTGGCCACCTTTCCGAATCAGATCCTCTAGTGTCCGCTTGTATTGTACAATCGGATTTCCTAGAAGAGGAACATATGTTTCTTGATCACTGACTATCTTGGAGAGCTCCTGTAGGTAGTCTTTTCGATCTAATACTACTATGCCACCGCCTTTATCCGCTGGGCGGATCACCAGTTCTTTATTTTTACACAAAGTAGTTAGGCCTTCCTCCAACATTTTATTCATTTTGGATTTGGATATTTTGATCCTGTCCAAATCACGCAGAACAACATCCCGGAAAACCCGAAGGGAGGGGGCCATCAAACCTGAAGGATTAAAAGTTGAGGCGTTGGATAACCCAGAATGGTGATATTCCTGTTGGGTTCTGGTTCCAGTATTACCTGGTATGCTGGCAAAATTTTTTTTTTATATTTACCTTACGGATGTATTTGTGCACATCCATGTATGTTTCAAATTTATTTAACGCTCGGGGGGGGGCGAATTTTAAACCCTTACTCAATATGGAAATTTCCGGCTTAGTCAGAGTCTGAGTGCTAAGATTGAAAATTCCCTCCTCAGTTAGGTCCTTGATTTTTTTTGACTGGATTCTCCTCCCCCCTCGTGCTCCTCTTTGTTTTCTATAGGCCTTTTTTGGCCTTGACTGGTTCTGGGAAAACCCCAATGGTATGGTTCGGGATTTGATTCACTAGACCTGTTTGGATGGTCTTTAGCTGGCCATACATAGTCCAGATCTCTTGCATCATATTCTATGTGTCTGGGACTTTCATATCCTGAGCGTTCATTCTCTCTTACAGGGAAGAAACGGTTAGAGTAGTCACCATTATCTCTACCTTGAGGTTGGGACCCCTGATCATAATGGCGTGATACCTGGGTTGGGGGTCTCTCTTGATAAAAGTTTCTGGGAGGGCCTCTATCATAATTTTTACTATGGTATGGAGATTCCCTATGTCCCAAATAGTAATTTTGCTGTGTTTGGGAGCTATATCCACGGCCTCCATTGGGACCATAGTATTGATTTTCCCTTCCATAAGGCTCACCCTTTTGCGAGGAAGTCCCTGGCCTTTGTGGTGATTGGTAGGATTCGCGCCTACCTTTCTTCCCTTTCATACTTTTATTGGAAAATTTCTTTGGGACTTTCTGTGTGGTAGTTTTCAAGGGAAAATGTTGGATCCCCTTAGGGGCTCCTTCCGGGATAACCTCCCCTTGTGTTATGGCATCCATTCTAGAGTCTTGTTTACTCAATTCCTCTTCCGCTAGTTTTTTTTGCCAAGTGAAGACACTATTGGCATGATAGTCCCCAAAGTCCCTATTGTACTTCTTTCTTTTTTTGATTCTCTGTTCTTTCTCCTCTTTGTCTAAAATCTTTAAAAGGTTAGTACTATAGTCTTTGTACTCCTCCTGATTAACAAAAGGGATGAGACTTTCTTTGAGGACTATAATTTCTTCATCTAGTTTGGTCAACTTACTATGCTTCTTTTCAACCAAAAATTTTAAAAAATTTACACCTGCATCATTGAAATACCGGAGCCAATTTTCAAGTTCAGTTTCGCCTTTTTGGGGACAGACCTCCCACCTTAAGCTTCTTGGAAACCATATTTAATTTGATATAGGTATTCAAAAAGGCTATGTCCCATTGAGTGTGAATCTCCGAGACGGTCAGATTCTTTAGACGTATAAAAAGTCCTCCCAAATCATTTTCTGTATTTTTATAGGTCTCAAAAACCCCTTCTGAATTAAAGGTTCTTGAAGCCCTATATTCAAAAACATCCATTAGTGATGATGACAACCCCTAAAGATAACGGGAAAAATAATTTCTCCCACTTAGTACACCCACTGACTGTGTATGACTGCCGCAGTAAATATGTATCAGCAAGTAGGCAAAATTGGAAAAAAGGGGTGATACTGCGCTGTCTAAATTCAATACAAAAGAAAAAATTGCATGCGGCTTAAAATGGTGAGATACTCACAACAAAAAACAGTAAAAATATATAACAAGCTGCGCAACTATGAGAAGCTCTAAGGTGATAAAGAGCAATACCAAACAGTAAAAACATGTATAAAGTCCATCAACCTATTACTGCAAATGGAGGAACGTCTGATGGTATAAAATAGCAATGAAATTTCTTGTGTTCAAGCAGATGGTGACATCACAAACAGGAACCTCAGAAAAGTGAAACTGATAGGAAATACACCTTCACCGATGGAAAAACACTGTCCCTTACCAGAGGGGAAGATCCCAACTAGAGACCTTCTGACCGCAGATGGCTTTTGCCCCAGCCTGGGGGTTTAATGGCACGAAATCCAATGGTCAACGGCTCCTCCCGTGGTGGACAGGTGGTCAATGTTGATTGGTGGAAAATTATAAGAAAAGGGGGTACATAGTGTAAAACCATTTACCATTTATTAAAATTAAATTAAAATTGCACTTACAAAAATGTAGGTAAAATATGCATGTAAATGTAGCCGGCCGGCTAGCACAACTCGATATCTCCTGGACACGATTTGCGGTAATGGGCGTCAGCACGCCGTCTCCCTACGCCGTTTCGTCTAAACAGACTTCGTCCTGGGGCACGAGCGGCGTGCTGACTCACCGCAATTTATACCTCTTATGCACAAATGGTAACGCCCCCATCTGAGCTCCCAGAATCCCCGAAGCTGCAATCGCCATCTTGGATAAGGGAAATGTTCATTTTATGAGAGTGGCCTGTCCACTAAGTCATAAGATCATTTAGCTAAAAATCTCTGCAATGAATAAGTAAAAGCAAGACTTAGGAAAAAGAGGAGAAGAAAAACCATTTTATCTTTCCCCCAAATATGGGGATTCAATCACTTACCATAAACAGTAGATAGCAAAACGAGACACGTTTGCAAATTATAGGAACATAAAGGACTGGTAGATCTCCTAAAGAACCATCACACCTGCAAGATGTCCTTAAAAGGCTTAAAAAGTAGTTCATAATGATGTTTCGATTCTCTGTTCCCAGTTATGGCAAACAAAACAAAAGTCACATGACCGGCATAAGCCTCCCCGGTCAGGTGACCATGAGCCAATAAGCCCTCGCCACAGAAGAAGGCTGTACCGCTCCATTAGACTGAGGGTGAGATAGAATTGCGTGCGTCCCCGGAATATGACGCGCGCATCCACAAGGTGTGACACGCACACACGCACTTCCGCGTTAGCTACAGAGAGTGTGGGCACTACTGCCCACATCCAAAATGGCCAACGGTGATGGCGTGGGTCGCGTGATGCGACGCAACAGACGTAGTGGGCGGAGATGTTAGTGTCCGTCCATCATAGTGCGCTCATTGAAAGAGGCTGAACCGCCTGCCTCGCAAAAGTTAATATGGATACTGCGCGGGCACCTAAAGCTTCCACTTTATTTGCGAGAAGTGTGGACAACACTGCCCACACTAGATTGGGCATCTAAATGACTTATATATTGTTAGAGCATCAATGGGTGGAAATCCTAGTACTCGCCCCCATCGTTATGCTATAAAACAAAATCCAATCATATAGTATCAAAAACTTAAAGAAAATCAATAAAGCCTAATGGATATTCTCGCCCTCTGCTGGACAAAAATCATGAGTGATGTTTATGACACAACTCTCGCCCCCTGCTGGGCGAAATTATGAATAAAATATTAGACTTAATTTAACCATTAGTTAGACAGATATAACCACCGAAATTGAATTATAAAATCAGGATTAATCTGGGAGCTCAGATGAAGTTCACAAACGTACTGTTTCAGCTGTTGTCAATAAATGCATTAACATCTATATCGATATTCAACCCATAAGGTGTATAGCATTTTACGTTATGGATCCACATCATTTCCATTCTGGATAATTGTCTAATAAGTGAGTTTCCTCTCCAATGGGGGGTATATCGATCTATCCCCAAAAAAAGGGTATTAGTAGGGTCACGATTATGATAAAGGTCATAGTGTTTAGAAACAGAGTGGTCTTTGTAACCATTTCTAATGTTCGTTAGATGTTCTCCCAAACGAACCTGCATCGCCCTCTTGGTCCTCCCTATATATTGGAGGCCACAGGGGCATTCCAATAGATAGACGACCCCTGTAGAACTACAAGTAACAAAAGAGTCTATTTTGTGTTCCCTCTGCGTGCTCGTTGATATAAACGATTCTGTTTTTTTATTTCTTATGCGGTTGAGGGAGCAAAGCTGACATTTACGGCATTGGTATCAATCAAAATGACAGAGGAATACATTTCACTTATGAGGCTAGTCAGAAAAGTGTGAATTTCTTAGACCTCTCGATCACTAAGGAAGATAATCATTTTAAAACAATTTCATTCTTTAAAAAGACTGATCGCAATGCCTATATTCCGTTGGAGAGCTGCCATAAGCGATCGTGGCTTCAGTCTGTTCCTAAAAGCCAATTTATTCGTATGAGGCGAAATTGCACTGAAGCCACCGATTACCAAATACAGTCAGATATTTTGAAAAATCGAATGATAGAAAAAGGTTATGATCAGGATTACCTAGAAGTAACTCAAAAAGAGGTAGCAAAGTTAGAGAGAAGTACATTATTGATTGATGTCCCTAAATTTAAAAAGGAGAGGTTGTCAATTCCGTTTGTCACCACCTACTCTTCACAACATTTTTTAATCAATAAAATCCTTCGGAAGCATTGGCACCTTCTGGCTAATGACAGGGTTATTAGCACCTTTTTACCTCCTAAACCTGAGGTGATATTCAGAGGGGTACCTTCACTAAGAGATAGGGTGGCACCTAATGTAGTGGATCCTCCCCCAAAAAGGGTGTCCTTTTTCCAAAAAGAACTAAAAGGCTACCACCAATGCCGTAAATGTCAGCTTTGCTCCCTCAACCGCATAAGAAATAAAAAAACAGAATCGTTTATATCAACGAGCACGCAGAGGGAACACAAAATAGACTCTTTTGTTACTTGTAGTTCTACAGGGGTCGTCTATCTATTGGAATGCCCCTGTGGCCTCCAATATATAGGGAGGACCAAGAGGGCGATGCAGGTTCGTTTGGGAGAACATCTAACGAACATTAGAAATGGTTACAAAGACCACTCTGTTTCTAAACACTATGACCTTTATCATAATCGTGACCCTACTAATACCCTTTTTTTGGGGATAGATCGATATACCCCCCATTGGAGAGGAAACTCACTTATTAGACAATTATCCAGAATGGAAATGATGTGGATCCATAACGTAAAATGCTATACACCTTATGGGTTGAATATCGATATAGATGTTAATGCATTCATTGACAACAGCTGAAACAGTACGTTTGTGAACTTCATCTGAGCTCCCAGATTAATCCTGATTTTATAATTCAATTTCGGTGGTTATATCTGTCTAACTAATGGTTAAATTAAGTCTAATATTTTATTCATAATTTCGCCCAGCAGGGGGCGAGAGTTGTGTCATAAACATCACTCATGATTTTTGTCCAGCAGAGGGCGAGAATATCCATTAGGCTTTATTGATTTTCTTTAAGTTTTTGATACTATATGATTGGATTTTGTTTTATAGCATAACGATGGGGGCGAGTACTAGGATTTCCACCCATTGATGCTCTAACAATATATAAGTCATTTAGATGCCCAATCTAGTGTGGGCAGTGTTGTCCACACTTCTCGCAAATAAAGTGGAAGCTTTAGGTGCCCGCGCAGTATCCATATTAACTTTTGCGAGGCAGGCGGTTCAGCCTCTTTCAATGAGCGCACTATGATGGACGGACACTAACATCTCCGCCCACTACGTCTGTTGCGTCGCATCACGCGACCCACGCCATCACCGTTGGCCATTTTGGATGTGGGCAGTAGTGCCCACACTCTCTGTAGCTAACGCGGAAGTGCGTGTGTGCGTGTCACACCTTGTGGATGCGCGCGTCATATTCCGGGGACGCACGCAATTCTATCTCACCCTCAGTCTAATGGAGCGGTACAGCCTTCTTCTGTGGCGAGGGCTTATTGGCTCATGGTCACCTGACCGGGGAGGCTTATGCCGGTCATGTGACTTTTGTTTTGTTTGCCATAACTGGGAACAGAGAATCGAAACATCATTATGAACTACTTTTTAAGCCTTTTAAAGGACATCTTGCAGGTGTGATGGTTCTTTAGGAGATCTACCAGTCCTTTATGTTCCTATAATTTGCAAACGTGTCTCGTTTTGCTATCTACTGTTTATGGTAAGTGATTGAATCCCCATATTTGGGGGAAAGATAAAATGGTTTTTCTTCTCCTCTTTTTCCTAAGTCTTGCTTTTACTTATTCATTGCAGAGATTTTTAGCTAAATGATCTTATGACTTAGTGGACAGACCACTCTCATAAAATGAACATTTCCCTTATCCAAGATGGCGATTGCAGCTTCGGGGATTCTGGGAGCTCAGATGGGGGCGTTACCATTTGTGCATAAGAGGTATAAATTGCGGTGAGTCAGCACGCCGCTCGTGCCCCAGGACGAAGTCTGTTTAGACGAAACGGCGTAGGGAGACGGCGTGCTGACGCCCATTACCGCAAATCGTGTCCAGGAGATATCGAGTTGTGCTAGCCGGCCGGCTACATTTACATGCATATTTTACCTACATTTTTGTAAGTGCAATTTTAATTTAATTTTAATAAATGGTAAATGGTTTTACACTATGTACCCCCTTTTCTTATAATTTTCCACCAATCAACATTGACCACCTGTCCACCACGGGAGGAGCCGTTGACCATTGGATTTCGTGCCATTAAACCCCCAGGCTGGGGCAAAAGCCATCTGCGGTCAGAAGGTCTCTAGTTGGGATCTTCCCCTCTGGTAAGGGACAGTGTTTTTCCATCGGTGAAGGTGTATTTCCTATCAGTTTCACTTTTCTGAGGTTCCTGTTTGTGATGTCACCATCTGCTTGAACACAAGAAATTTCATTGCTATTTTATACCATCAGACGTTCCTCCATTTGCAGTAATAGGTTGATGGACTTTATACATGTTTTTACTGTTTGGTATTGCTCTTTATCACCTTAGAGCTTCTCATAGTTGCGCAGCTTGTTATATATAGATGACAGTTGAGCTGTGTCTGAGATATGTTCCAGCTATCACTTCTAATATTGTAGGACACACAGTCTATGAACGGGATGGATGTAGGTATTTATCTAATACTTAGTATATCCAATTGTACATTCAATCTCATGTAACATGTCACTGTCACATAAGAACAGTCAGATTATTACACAATAATTGTTTACATGCAATATTAATATTTATTATCAGTTTAAGCTCTTTGTTCCATGTGATTTTTACTATCAGCTTTAGCTTTGTTGCCCAGTAGTACAGGCATGCCCAACTTTTAAGTACACATCAGGGTTTATTTACAAAAGATGGAAAATTGCAAAATCAGGCTCACTTCTGCATAAAAACCAATGAGCTTCCCTGCTTTATTACCAAAGTTTAATTGAACAAGCTGGGGTTAGAAGCTCATTGGTTTCTATGCAGAAGTGAGCCTGATTTTGCGCTTTCCAGCTTAAAAGTGGGGTATGCCTGTAGTAAATAGTGTTGCTCACGAATATTCGAATTGCGAATATTCGGCTCGAATATTGCATATTCGAGAAATCGCGCAATATCTCGAATATTGTGCCGAATATTCGCAATGTCGAATATTCGGATTTTTCTCAAATTTTTTTTAACACAGATCACATGCTAGTGATCTCCATCGACGTGTAAAAGCAATGGTGGTATGATTAGAGGGACCCTGGGCCGAGTAGCGCATGTGATCCTTTTATGCTGCCGAATATTCGCAATGCGAATATTCGGCAATAGCAATATCGCGCGATTTTTTTCCCCGCCCTTCATTCACATCACAGCCAATCAGAGTTCCATTTCCACAGGTGTCAGAGGTTAGCAACCTCCACATCAACCAATAGGAAGCTGCCTCACGACCATTATATAAACTAAGTGCCAGCATGTGCTCATTGCAGATTCACAAGGTGGATATAGAGGGAGAAGTGTTTCTGTGCTCTGTGTTATATTGCATCAGCATTGCAGTGCCTTTCAGTTCTGTGCTCCTGTTCAGTGTTCAGTTCATTTGAGTATTAGCAGCTGCTAGTGCTTATATTTCTAAACTGCTTTTTTAAAAGCAAGAAGAGACCAAACAGCTTTTTTTAAAGCTACTATTTGTGTGTTTGTGTTCCAGTTTCATTTAGTGTTAGATAGATAGGTTTGAGTGTACTTGTACACCTCTGTAAGCTAGCTAGCTTAGTTTAGTGTGTTTATTTAGTTAGATAGTTATCTGTTTTATAAAAAAAAAAAAAAAAAAAAAAGTTATTTTTAGTTTATTCAGATCTCTGGCTCTGCTGTGTTAGCAGAGTCACTGTTCTATCTATATTAGTTTCTTTATTGCTCTTATTCGTTGCCCAGTCAGTTTTTGTCTGTTGTCTGTCAGTCAGTTAGTTAGTTTAAAAAAAAAAAAAAAATTTAAAAAAATTTACCTTTCGTTTAATTGTTGTTTAGTGGCATAGCTACTAGTTGTTTGTCTGCGCGCCTGTTTTTTCTATTATCACATTTACCCCCCCCCCCCAATAAAGTTTACCCACCCCCCCATATCAGCATGAGCAGCATCCGTGGTCGTGGCAGCAGGGGTAGGGGAGTTACTCCCAGTGCTGGGTCGCTGCCAGCACGGGGTACCTCTCGCGCCCCTACTACTGGTAGAGGATCGGGTGGAAGGGGAGTCCGCCTCATCCGGGAGTTTTTTACTTCGGGCAGCCGCCCGATATTGCCTTCACAGGCTCCAGCAGTGGTGGAGTACATGGGGCACAGCAGTGCCACTCAGTCATCACCAAGTAGCACCACCACCATCAGTACACCGGTGCCTTTAGTACCCAGCCCCAGCGAGTCCAGCCTCATGCTGTTTGATGGTGAAAGTGACATGGATATCTTGGGGGAGGCCCTCGATCATGCAGACATTGATTTATGTGCTGATGGTCAGGACCTTTTTGAAGGGTTAATGGAGGAGGAGGAGGATGGGGTACTGGCTGTCAGTAGCCCAGAGACCTCCCTTCATGGTGGTGCTGGTGGTTTTCTGCAGGAAACACCAGCACCTAGTCAGACCCATGCGTCTGTGAGGGGACATCGGAGCCAGGCTAGCGGCTCCATGTCAGATGTCTCCTTCAGACCACCACATGTCAGCCCTGGGTCTGACATATCTGGGGGCGAAGAGGAGGGTGACCCAACATGGGTGCCACCTGCCTCGTCGGTTCACAGCATCAGTGACGACGAGGAAGGTAGGCACCCTGGGGAAACGGTGCGCCAGGTCACCAGGGAGACCAACGTCAGGGTCTCCACTGGTGATGGCAGCAGGAGGTGTCAGCAGCAGCAGCAGCAGCAGCAGCAGCAGCAGGCAGCTCCACCTGTGCGCACCGAGTCCCAGCAGGTGGAAGTCAGCGTCACCCCATCTGACAGGAGGGCGACGCTGAAGTCACCTCTCTGGGCCTACTTCACCTTGGTAGCAGATAACCCCGACAGTAGCCATCTGCCAGCTCTGTCGTGCCAAGGTGAAGAGAGGGAAGTGTTTGGCTCGGGTGGGTACCACGGCACTCAACCAGCACCTGCGGATTAATCACTGGCAGGAGCATGACCAGATGAAGCGTGCTGGTGGTAGCAGCGCCACCACCACAAGTGTGCAGGGTACAGCAGCCCCTGCCACAGCTTCATCGGCTACCAGCAGGTCATGCCCCCCCGCTCCCTCTAGTAGAGGTACTGCTACCGACAGCCAGACCTCCACATCATCACCCTCCTCTTCGGTGTCCCGCACTGCCGTCCGGCGCCAGGCGTCTCTTTCTGACGCCTTTGAACGCAACACTCCCTTCCCCCCTTCAGACCGACGTGTGCGTTCCCTCAATGGGCTCCTGGCAAGGGTTATTGCCCAACATCTGCTTCCCTTTAACATAGTGGACTGCAACCCCTTCAGGCAGATGTTGGAGCAGGCCCAACCCCAATGGCGTGTCCCCAGCCGCCATTTCTTTGCCAGGACTGGTGTCCCTGCCCTACACCAGCACATTGTGCAGAATGTAACCCTGTCGCTGGATCATGCTGTCAGCAACAGGGTGCATCTGACAATGGATGGCTGGACCAGCAGGCATGGGCAGGGGCGCTACATAAGCTTCACGGCCCATTGGGTTTCCCTCCGAGGGCGCCGGGGAGGGATTGGCGGCATCTGATTTTGTGGTGCCGCCCCGGGGTGTCCAGGGGGGAGAAGTGCTGGTCTCCCTCAAGCCACTGTCTCCGCAGCTGCTGAGCCTCCCAGCAAGCGCCCCCGTAGCTATTCAAGTGTGGGGCACGTGCGCTGTCAGGCCGTGCTCCAGCTTGTTAGTTTAGGGGAACGGAGACACACTGGACGAGAAGTGCTGAGCGCACTTCAGGCTCAGGTCCAGAAGTGGCTGACACCCCGAAGGCTCCAAGCAGGTCTGGTTGTCTGTGACAATGGCAGCAACCTCCTCTCCGCCCTCCAGGCTGGCAGTCTGACACACGTGCCCTGTCTGGCACATGTCCTCAACCTAGTGGTGCAGAAGTTCCTGCGCACCTATCCCGGGTTGAGTGACATAGTGCTAAGGGTACGCAGGATTGCCAGCCAGCCTACTTCAGGCGCTCCCCAACCGCTATACCGCGTCCCTGTCAAAGTTGCAGCGGGACAACAGCCTGCCCCTTCACAGGCTGATTGTGGACAGTGTGACGCGGTGGAACTCCAGCCTCTACATGCTGGAGAGGTTGTGGGAGCAGCGAAGGGCGGTGAAGGAGTACCTGCTGGAGCAAGGCACTGGCGGGCCATCACAACACACACTCCCGTACATCACCAGTCTGGAGTGGGGGCAGATACACCAGGTCTGCCATGTGTTGGCCCCTTTTGAGCAGGCGACCAAGATGGTGAGCAGGGAGCATGTCGGCCTCAACGACGTGCTCCCTATAGTGTTCCTGCTGGACAGGGCACTAGATCGCCTGCTCGGAGCTGGGGAGAGTGCCTTGGTGGAGCAGGAGGAGGCAACACTGCTCCACCAAGACCAGGCCCAGGACGAGGAGGAGGAGGAGGATCATGATGATGATCAGGAGGTGACTGGTGGCGTCCTGGAGTCAGGGCCTGGTCAGGAGGGAGAGCCGGTGTTGGGGGCACCGATAGTCCGGGGGTTTGGCATGACTGACCGCGAACAGCAGCGCCTCCATGACGAGGAAGCGGACGTCATGGACCCAGGCAGCCATGAGGAGTCACAGCGGGCTGTGCTCTTCCCCATGGCTGCCCACATGCTGAGATGCCTCAGGAGGGACCCCCGGGTTAAAGCCATCAAGGAGAGGGACGAGTTTTGGCTGGCCACCCTTGTAGATCCCAGATTTAAGGGGAAACTGGAGCAGTTCCTCCCAGCCAGACGGAGGCAGCCCCGGATGGAGGAACTGCAGGCATGCCTAGTCAGCCGTTTGGAGCAGGCAAGTCCCCGGCCTCCAGTTGTCCCCCCTCATCTCACCCAGCAGGTGGCTGCACCCAGCAGCAACATCAGCAGCCGAGCAGGGGACCTAATGGGTGAGATGAGGATGTTCATGCAAACTGAGCGACCCAGTACCAGCAGCAGCAGCAGCAGCAGCAGCCATCACCACCAGCGGCTGGCCCACATGGTGGCAGACTACATGGGGTCCGTCAGTGCTTCTGACAGTATGAGCACCGACGACCCCATGGAGTACTGGGTTGCCAGATTGGACACCTGCCGCGAGCTCGCTCAGTATGCGCTGGAGTTATTGTCTTGCCCCCCCTCCAGCGTACTATCTGAGCGGACATTCAGCGCGGCAGGTGGGGTGGTCACGGACAAGAGGACCCGTCTGTCCACAGACTCCGTGGACAGACTCACATTCATCAAAATGAATGAGTCCTGGATCGGCGGTGACTTTCTGGCACCCGCCGTCGCTTCAGGGCGCTGAATGGTCCCTTGTCAGTTACCAATACCTCTCCTATCTCTTTATACCAGGGGTGTCAAACTCAATTTCATCGTGTCCGCATCCGCATCAGCATTATGGTTGCCCTCAAAAGGGCCGGTTATATCTGTAATATTATATGTCCAGCGCATCCCCTCCCCTTACATTCGATGTCAAAGGCCACCCCACCATCCTACCCCACCATCAGAAGTGGAGTTCCCCCTCTCCCTTACATCACAGTGCATCTCCCTTTCCTTATGCTGCTGCTGGGAAGAAGGTGGATATTTTTTTGTTTTTTTGAAAAGCCTGTGGCGTGCAAAACACAACCCAAAAACTCCACCCGGTGCCACAGCTACTTAAGGCCTGTGTCATTCTGCTTTTCAAATGTAATCACCATGCTAATGCAATTTCAAGCTTTTGTAATTTTGGCACTATATGGGCTCCTACTGCTAATGCCAAAAGGCTGAGTGATTATGTACCGATATATTACTCATACTGGTGCTGTTACCTTTTGTCTGTGAGATTTGCCACTTTCTTACTACTGCTGGTGCTGCTGCCACCTCTTCCCACGACCACGAGTGAAAAAAACACTTAATTGTGTACTGGTACTACTATGCTGCTGCTTCTGCCAGTGCTCAGATACTTATGTGACAAGTTCTTTGGCACTATATGCTACAATTATCAACGCTGCTGCTATCCTGCTGCCACCTCTTCCACGACCACGAGTGAAAAAAACACTTTATTGTGTACTGGTACTACTACACTGCTGCTGCTGCCAGTGCTCACTTACCTATGTGACAAGTTCTTTGGCACTATATGCTACAATTATCAACGCTGCTGCTATCCTGCTGCCACCTCTTCCACGACCACGAGTGAAAAAAACACTTAATTGTGTACTGGTACTACTATGCTGCTGCTTCTGCCAGTGCTCAGATACTTATGTGTCAAGTTCTTTGGCACTATATGCTACAATTATCAATGCTGCTGCTCCTATGCTGCTGCCACCTCTTCCACGACCACGAGTGAAAGAAACACTTAGTTGTGTACTGGTACTACTATGCTGCTGCTTCTGCCAGTGCTCAGATACTTATGTGTCAAGTTCTTTGGCACTATATGCTACAATTATCAATGCTGCTGCTCCTATGCTGCTGCCACCTCTTCCACGACCACGAGTGAAAGAAACACTTAGTTGTGTACTGGTACTACTATGCTGCTGCTTCTGCCAGTGCTCAGATACTTATGTGTGAAGTTCTTTGGCACTATATGCTACAATTATCAATGCTGCTGCTCCTATGCTGCTGCCACCTCTTCCACGACCACGAGTGAAAAAAACACTTAGTTGTGTACTGGTACTACTACACTGCTGCTGCTGCCAGTGCTCACTTACCTATGTGACAAGTTCTTTGGCACTATATGCTACAATTATCAACGCGCTGCTGCTATCCTGCTGCCACCTCTTCCACGACCACGAGTGAAAAAAACACTTAATTGTGTACTGGTACTACTACACTGCTGCTGCTGCCAGTGTGCTCATATACTTATGTGTCAAGTTATTTGGCACTATATGCTACAATTATCAATGCTGCTGCTCCTATGCTGCTGCCACCTCTTCCACGACCACGAGTGAAAGAAACACTTAGTTGTGTACTGGTACTACTATGCTGCTGCTTCTGCCAGTGCTCAGATACTTATGTGTGAAGTTCTTTGGCACTATATGCTACAATTATCAATGCTGCTGCTCCTATGCTGCTGCCACCTCTTCCACGACCACGAGTGAAAAAAACACTTAGTTGTGTACTGGTACTACTACACTGCTGCTGCTGCCAGTGCTCACTTACCTATGTGACAAGTTCTTTGGCACTATATGCTACAATTATCAACGCTGCTGCTATCCTGCTGCCACCTCTTCCACGACCACGAGTGAAAAAAACACTTAATTGTGTACTGGTACTACTACACTGCTGCTGCTGCCAGTGCTCATATACTTATGTGTCAAGTTCTTTGGCACTATATGCTACAATTATCAATGCTGCTGCTCCTATGCTGCTGCCACCTCTTCCACGACCACGAGTGAAAAAAACACTTAGTTGTGTATTGGTACTACTACACTGCTGCTGCTGCCAGTGCTCACTTACCTATGTGACAAGTTCTTTGGCACTATATGCTACAATTATCAACGCTGCTGCTATCCTGCTGCCACCTCTTCCACGACCACGAGTGAAAAAAACACTTAATTGTGTACTGGTACTACTATGCTGCTGCTTCTGCCAGTGCTCAGATACTTATGTGTGAAGTTCTTTGGCACTATATGCTACAATTATCAATGCTGCTGCTCCTATGCTGCTGCCACCTCTTCCACGACCACGAGTGAAAAAAACACTTAGTTGTGTACTGGTACTACTATGCTGCTGCTGCTGCTAGTGCTCACTTACCTATGTGACAAGTTCTTTGGCACTATATGCTACAATTACCAATGCTGCTGCTGTGCTGCTGCCACCTCTTCCACAAGTGATACAACACTTTATTGTGTACTGTTAATACTATACTGCTGCTGCCAGTGCTCAGATACCTATGTGACAAGTTCTTTGGCACTATATGCTACAATTACCAATGCTGCTGCTGTGCTGCTGCCACCTCTTCCACAAGGGATAAAACACTTTATTGTGTACTGTTACTACTAGACTGCTGCTGCCAGTGCTCAGATACCTATGTGACAAGTTCTTTGACACTATATGCTACAATTTCAAATGCTGCTGCTGTGTGCTGCTGCCACCTCTTCCACAAGTGATACAACACTTTATTGTGTACTGTTACTACTATACTGCTGCTGCCAGTGCTCAGATACCTATGTGACAAGTTCTTTGACACTATATGCTACAATTTCAAATGCTGCTGCTGTGCTGCTGCCACCTCTTCCACAAGTGATACAACACTTTATTGTGTACTGTTACTACTATATACTGCTGCTGCCAGTGCTCAGATACCTATGTGACAAGTTCTTTGGCACTATATGCTGCAATTACCAATGCTGCTGCTGTGCTGCTGCCACCTCTTCCACAAGTGATACAACACTTTATTGTGTACTGTTAATACTATACTGCTGCTGCCAGTGCTCAGATACCTATGTGACAAGTTCTTTGGCACTATATGCTACAATTACCAATGCTGCTGCTGTGCTGCTGCCACCTCTTCCACAAGTGATACAACACTTTATTGTGTACTGTTACTATACTATACTGCTGCTGCCAGTGCTCAGATACCTATGTGACAAGTTCTTTGGCACTATATGCTACAATTACCAATGCTGCTGCTGTGCTGCTGCCACCTCTTCCACAAGTGATAAAACACTTTATTGTGTACTGTTACTACTATACTGCTGCTGCCAGTGCTCAGATACCTATGTGACAAGTTCTTTGGCACTATATGCTACAATTACCAATGCTGCTGCTGTGCTGCTGCCACCTCTTCCACAAGGGATAAAACACTTTATTGTGTACTGTTACTACTAGACTGCTGCTGCCAGTGCTCAGATACCTATGTGACAAGTTCTTTGACACTATATGCTACAATTTCAAATGCTGCTGCTGTGCTGCTGCCACCTCTTCCACAAGTGATACAACACTTTATTGTGTACTGTTACTACTATACTGCTGCTGCCAGTGCTCAGATACCTATGTGACAAGTTCTTTGACACTATATGCTACAATTTCAAATGCTGCTGCTGTGCTGCTGCCACCTCTTCCACAAGTGATACAACACTTTATTGTGTACTGTTACTACTATACTGCTGCTGCCAGTGCTCAGATACCTATGTGACAAGTTCTTTGACACTATATGCTACAATTTCAAATGCTGCTGCTGTGCTGCTGCCACCTCTTCCACAAGTGATACAACACTTTATTGTGTACTGTTACTACTATACTGCTGCTGCCAGTGCTCAGATACCTATGTGACAAGTTCTTTGGCACTATATGCTGCAATTACCAATGCTGCTGCTGTGTGCTGCTGCCACCTCTTCCACAAGTGATAAAACACTTTATTGTGTACTGTTACTACTATACTGCTGCTGCCAGTGCTCAGATACCTATGTGACAAGTTCTTTGGCACTATATGCTACAATTACCAATGCTGCTGCTGTGTGCTGCTGCCACCTCTTCCACAAGTGATACAACACTTTATTGGGTACTGTTACTACTATACTGCTGCTGCCAGTGCTCAGATACCTATGTGACAAGTTCTTTGGCACTATATGCTGCAATTACCACTACTGCTGCTGTCAAGTCTTGCCCAAGTGTTTAGATGCTGTCTAGTACTATTACCACTACTGCTTGTAAATGTTGTGTGTGTGATAATTACTTTATATTTGAATACTACTGCTGCTGCCTTCATGCTGAGTAATGCTTCATGACCTCTCTGTCACAGCGGATCCACAAACAGCATCCGCTAAAAGCTACCAGACCGGATCGTAACAAACAGCAAGTGTGACTAAATGACTGAACGTTATGTTAAACCCTGGTTTGTGGCCTTTTTACTGCAACTTTTAGCCTATCTGCAAGAGCAAATCAGCACTCTCTTTCTCTTTCTCGCTCTCTCTCTATATCTATATCTATATATATATATATATATATATATATATATATATATATATATATGTATATATATGTATATATTGTAGCTTTTGTTATAGTAATTTTTCAACAGTTTAGTTTGTGTTAGTAGTGTCTGTGTCCGTGTATTTTGTTTTTTATTAGATTTGTGTTAAATAAAATAATAGTATGAAATGTTTTTAGGTTATTATGAAGTTAGATGTGTTGATGTTGATGTGTTAGATGTGAAGTTAGATGTGTTGAAAGACCTAAGAATCTCAATAAGAAAGGAAACATTTGAAAAGAATAACAGGTTTAATAACCAAAAATATAAATATTTACATGGATTTTTTCAAGCGCTTGTAAATCTCAGCCAGCTCCTTGAAATTTTTTCTCTGCTGTTGTAACAGCTGTTCATTCTCGAGGTCCAATTTTTTTATTTTGCGCCGATTGGACAGGACTTTTTGATTGGTCCTCTCCATGACATAGGATTTCTCCTGAATCTCTTTCAAAACTGTTAGGATATAAGAAAAAAAAAATTAGGATTAAATACTGTACTTTTTTATATCTACATCTTATTGTTGAAATGTCATTAATCGTTGTGCACATATTTACCCTCCTGACTGATGGTCATCACAGGCGCTGTGTCATCCTCCTGCTCCTCTTCTGCATCATGGCATTCACCAGGAGGTTGGGTGGGGGAAGTTGCAGCTCCTCAGGAGCTGGGGGTGGTAAGTCGGAGGGCCCTGGCTGCTCCTTATCCCTCTCCTCCTCTGCATCCTCCTCTTCATCCTCCTCTTCTTCCTCCTCCTCCTCTGCGGCCTGTCGCCTTGTGCGCTTGGGGCGCACAGATGGTAGAGGAGATCCTATAATAACACAATGTTTATATATGTAAAAATGATTTCTAATAACATATGCACATTCTGTGTACTCTGCTGTATTGTATATGAATACACATTTATTTATATAGACAGTTAACCAATGGGATAATGTTATACTAAAGGGTCTTGCTGGCACTACAGGGGACTGAGTGTGAGCTGGGCTGCCACCATGGTAAAATTAGCTGTTTGTGTTTCCTTTGTATTATTCTGAAGATCTCATGTTAAAAAAAGGGCCTGATGGAGTACACGTGATTACTATGATAACCCCACGCCTAGCACAGGAATTTAGTGGTAATTGAGTTATAAAATACCACCCTTTCCCCTTGAAACCCACCACACCACCACTTTAATTCCATGGTTTAACTTGATGGAATAATGTCTTTTTTCAACAGTACTATGAATACCTTCGGTGGTGATATATGTTACCACAACATGGCGTCTGGGTTAACAACATCTGCCCTAAGGTTAATTACATATCACCTTACATGACTGTCACCAATAACTTACCTGGATGAAATTCATCGCGGATCTGTGTGACCCGGTCCATGTGGCGCCTCTTCAAGTCTGACCATTTTTTGAGAATGGCCATGTGGTCATGTGACCCGCCATGAAACTCATGTAATTCCTCCAATACGGACTGGACGATTTTTTGTTTATCCTGCTGGCACCTCATTAGGTCGTAACCATGTTGCAGGAACCTCTGCAAGATGAAGAACAAAGTATATTATAATACTTTTGTTTAAACCCTTATGGATATATGACGTAAATGTATGGTATTCAATAATTGGAAGCATTCTCGCCTTATTAATCACTGACAGTGGTAACATGACAGATTTTATATGTTGCCATTTTGGTCACCAGCTTTTTGGAATAAATATAGCAGCCATTATCATTTGCATAATTATGTATATATGAGTAACATCACAGGATAGACGTATAGGGGAGAAATGAGTTGCTATTCATCTGACCACTATAATAATTTTTTTGAGCCTTACACTGGCCCTGTACAATAGATTATTTTTTTTAATCCCTATCTTTACATATGAAAAATAATATGTTTGTTTCTTTTCACTTTTTGATGAAAAGGGAGAACTCTGTGGACTCTGATGTAAAAGGGAGAACTCTGTGGACTCTGATGTAAAGGGAAAACTCTGTGGACTCTGATGTTAAGGTAGAACTCTGTGGACTGTGATGTTAAGGGAGAACTCTGTGGACTCTGATGTTAAGGGAGAACTCTGTGGACTCTAATGTAAAAGGGGAACTCAGTGGACTCTAATTTAAAAGGGGAACTCTGTGGACTCTAATGTTAAGGGAGAACTCTGTGGACTCTAATGTAAAAGGGGAACTCTGTGGACTCTAATGTAAAAGGGGAACTCTGTGGACTCTAATGTAAAAGGTAGAACTCTGTGGACTCTAATGTAAAAGGTAGAACTCTGTGGACTCTGATGTAAAGGGAGAACTGTGTGGACTCTGATGTAAAGGGAGAACTCTGTGGACACTGATGTAAAGGGAGAACTCTGTGGACACTGATGTAAAGGGAGAACTCTGTGGACTCTGTTGTAAAGGGAGAACTCTGTGGACTCTGATGTAAAGGGAGAACTCTGTGGACTCTGATGTAAAGGGAGAACTCTGTGGACACTGATCTAAAAGGGGAAGTCTGTGGATCCTGATGTAAAAGGGGAAGTCTGTGGACTCTGATGTAAAGGGAGAACTCTGTGGACTCTGATGTAAAGGGAGAAACTCTGTGGACTCTGATGTAAAGGGAGAACTCTGTGGACTCTGATGTAAAGGGAGAACTCTGTGGACACTGATGTAAAGGGAGAACTCTGTGAACTCTAATGTAAAGGGAGAACTCTGTGGACTCTGATGTAAAAGGGGAAGTCTGTGGACTCTGATGTAAAAGGGGAAGTCTGTGGACTCTGATGTAAAGAGGAACTTTTATGATTAATTTCATATGGTTAGAAATGTTATTTAATAGCGACATCTATGCAAACTAAGACAAAAAATTGCTGTGCGACGCTGAAGTGTTCGGGTTTGAAATGAACAAAAGGTGGCAACCCTGGCATGCTGGGAGTTGTAGTTTTGCAACCGCTGGAAACACACTGTTTGGGAAATACTAATATCTGATCTTGCATCCTAACTTTTTAACTAGTCTAAAATGCAGTTAAAGATAATGAAATAACAAGTGGTGAAATTACTTACAGTAATCAGCAGTTTTTCCTCACTGGATGAAAAGTTACTCCCCACCATCTTCGCTTCGCAGGGCAGCAGTAGATTCGCAGGGCAGCACTAAATAGCAATCCGAATATACACTGGCAAAGAATCCAGGAAATGATCGCCGTTTTCGCGACCGCGTGTTGTCCGCGCGCATGCGCGGTCGAGAATTTCGCAATAAATTTCGCATTTGCGAAATTTCACGTTAGCGAAATTTCGCAATTTTTTTTTTGGATGAAATATCACGAATATTCGAAATTTACGAATATTTCTCGAATATTCTCCTATATATTCGCGAAATATTGCGAAAGCGAATATGGCGTATTCTGCTCAACACTAGTAGTAAACTTCTGTACAATAGAAACAGATAAGATAGTATTGAGATTTCATATTCAATATAGATGAATTATACATGAATGAATAAATTGTTTTTAAACTAGCTCTGTATTTATTTAGTGCACACACGTAGGCACCTTTTTTGCGCATTAGGGCTCATTCACACTAGCTTTGCCTAATTAGGCACAAATTAATAAGCTTGGAGGCGCATGCGCGGAGCTCTGAGGATGGCTGCTTGAGCCGGGAGCTCCTCATCACCCCAGTCCAGCGGCATCCATAAGTCAGCCAAGAACGGGCTGGAAGTGGTGCCTTCACTACACACGGCACCCCCAGACACCAGGGCACCCCCCTATTCATCTAATTTTTAAAAAGGGACACTTTTAAGCCACTATTTTCTCATTTAAAAAAACAGCAACAATCCAAGATGGCTGCCGCTGCTGCACCTCACAAGAACGGAGCTGAGGAGATGCCTGAGGGAAGGATTCTTCCAAATATGGTACCCCTGCCTTTTACCCCCCTGGTCCAAGTAAGTTACCAGCAGGACATGCCCCCCTCAACAACTTCCACAGAACCCCTGGTAGGCAGTAATATGGAGGGCTTTGCACTACCCCTCATAGGACCTAACATAGGGAGCCAGGCTGCTCAATTCTCTGTCAGCTCCCTGACAGCAGCATCTGCATTCTCAGCGACTGACTTATATCAGGCACTGGCTGAACTCCTGGATAGGGGACTCGCTCAGACTGCTACCAAAATAACAGGAGATTTGAAAGCAGATTTTCAGAATTTGGGCACCAGAATTGAAGCGATAGAAGACAAGCTTGATCAAACGGTGGCAGCCACAGACCAGAACTCAGAACATATTCATACAGTACAGGAGCAATTGGATGTGGCCCTTTCCAGGATCGACGAGTTGGAGAACAGATCCAGGAGATACAATTTCCGGATCAGAGGTCTGCCCGAATCCATCACTGACATTCCAGCAGCGGTACAAAATTTGATCCAGAACTTGATCCCAAACATTCCTCAAGCTTGACAGAGCCCACAGAGCCCTGGGGCCACCCAGAAAGGACGGCTCACCGTGGGACATCATCGCCAAACCCCACTTTTACGCAGTAAAGGATGAAGTCATGAGACTAGCACGTTCTGTGCCCAATGTTTAGTGCCAAGGTCATCCCGTCCAAATATACACAGACCTTTCTCCCTCTACAATGCAGCGAAGACGGTCATTAAAGCCGCTACTCCTAGTCCTGGTCCAAAAGGATATAAAATATAAATGGGCATTCCCCTTTGCGGTCAAGTTCTCGGATAAAGGGAAAAACTACTCCTTCTTAACCTTTCCTGGTGGAGAAAGACTACTAATGCGCCTTAAGCTCATCTCGCAAGAACCCGGACACTTCTCATAGCATCCCAAACACCTCCAAGAGACCGACCCCCACCAGTCCTAATTCCCTACTCTGGACCAGGTCGAGGTCCAAGAAAGCTAGAGACAGCGGACCCACTTACCCAGATCTCGGCTGATACATTGGTCATATACTCCTTGAACTTTCGAGGTTCCTGGTCGGTCCTATGCCTGAGAATTAGACTTTCTCTGATCAACGTAACAACTTTTTGGACAATTGATATTTCAACAGTATTTCTCCTGCTAAAAAGATCTCTTTTTCTATTCTATTTTTTGCAGGGGGATGTCCCCACTTTGCTTCTGAGGTCCCTTCCTCCTCGGTCCCCTTTGGGGGGAGGACTTCCGGATCGGACTTTGCAGATACCCTAGTCCCACATATGACAAACTTTTTTTAATTTCAAGACTCAAGGCACCCCTTTGGGTACACAACTTAATACAGCATACATTACGGTTATTCCCAAAACCGGATAAAAACCCAGAAGAAGTCTGTAACTATCGCCCCATTTCCCTGATAAATAATGACCTAAAAATTCTTACAAAAATTCTAGCTCTCCGCATCTCCTCTTTCATTAATAAATATATTCACAAGGACCAAGTCGGATTTATTCCAGGTCGACAAGGCCCAGATCAAATGAGAAGGGCAGTGGACATTGTCTCAATTTTGCAATCCAACTGGGACGGAGGTCCGAAACAAAAAGGCTTTCTCCTAGCTCTTGATCTGCAGAAGGCTTTTGATTCTGTGTCCTGGCAATATCTTCTCCCCCTACTAGAACGATGGGGCTTTGGCCCGAGATTTATGGGGGTAATACAAGCTCTCTATTCTAAACCAAAAGCCCAAATTCGAATCCAAGGGTACTACTCTTCTCCAATAGACATAGCTAGGGGTACCAGACAGGGATGCCCCCTCTCCCCAATCATTTTCGCAATGGCAATTGAAACCCTGGCGATAGCCATTCGACAGAACCCTGACATTCAAGGTGTTTCATGTGGAGACCAAACTCATAAATGTGGGCTCTTTGCCGATGACTTACTACTATTTCTAACTTCTCCTATTACTTGCCTACCAAACCGTTGCAAGGTAATTTCGGAATTCTCTAAAATCTCAGGACTCCAAGTCAATTATGCCAAATCACAAGCCTTGAACGTATCCCTTCCACCTTCCACAGTATCCCTCCTCCAACAGTCATTCAAATTTGAATAGTGTCCCTCATCTATC
This sequence comes from Rana kukunoris, assembly GCA_029574335.1. Classification (NCBI taxonomy): domain Eukaryota; kingdom Metazoa; phylum Chordata; class Amphibia; order Anura; family Ranidae; genus Rana; species Rana kukunoris. The sequence continues at coordinate 179,788,226 of CM056050.1, read as the reverse complement.
AAATATCTAGGGATTTCTTTAACAGCTCGTACAGAATCCCTTTACACAAATAACTATCCTCCCCTATACCAAAAACTTACAGCAGGCATGAATAACTGGGCCAAATATGATCTTTCCTGGCTGGGCAGAATTAACTCTATAAAGATGACTTTGCTTCCTAGAATTTTATATCTATTCCGCTCCCTTCCCATTCCCATCAGAAAAGACCACGTGCAGACTTTACAAAGCAAAATACTCAAATTCATTTGGGGCAATTCAGGTTACAGTATCCCCCAAAACACTCTATATAACCATAGGAAAAGAGGAGGACTAGGATTACCGCATCTATATAAGTACTTTGTAGCTGCCAGACTGGCTCAACTATCCGTAGTTTACTCCAAACTGGATAAACCAGACTGGGTCCACATAGAGAGGCAAGCTGTCCCCCAGTTTTCCCTAGAATACTTACTCTGGTGCCCCCAAAAGAGAAGACCACCCATTTTGTCCCCCTCCCTTTCTCAATCTTACGCCCTTTGGGATAGAATTCGTCACCTTCCAGCCCTGGTTTCGAAGGGGCAACCTCTAGCCAGTGTATTCCAAAATCCGGATTTTCCACCTGGAATGGACAGGATGGCCTTCAGTTGGTGGCTGGATAAGGGTCTGTACCGCATAGGACACTACTTCACAACCAAAGGCCCTCTTACCCTAGACCACTGTGTGACTAAATTGGACCTCCCTGACACTGAAAAATTCAGAATCAAACAAATATCACAACTCCTACACAGTTTATGGACGGATAGGCCTCTACCTCCCAAATTCACAGATTATGAGCTCTGGTGCGTGCAGACCATGGGACAAAGGGGAGGAATATCTGTCATCTACTCTTCACTCACCCGCCCGACTGAGAAGTCTTCTTATATGATGGCATGGGAGGCAGACCTCCAACTAGAATGGGACTTGGAGACCTGGCAGGCAGCTTGTTCTGATTCTTTTCAGGGCATCTTAAATACTTCCCTGATGGAAGCAAACTTAAAGGTCCTTATGAGGTGGTATATGACTCCCACCAGGCTTGTGGCCATCTACCCATCATCAGATCCCAGCAGCTTTAGAGGTTGTCAACTCCTGGGTTTGATGGTGCATGTCTGGTGGGAATGTCCCAGAATCAGACCAGTCTGGAAGAGGATTTTTAACCTCATTAGTACAGTCACTGGTTGCTCGGTCCCCAGGACGGCTTCTGTAGCTCTCCTAAATGCTCGGATTCCGGGTATATCCAAGCCCAATCAGAAGCTGATCCGATTTATGCTCCTCGGGGCTAAAATTACCATCGCTAGGGCTTGGAGACAACCCAGGGTTTCCATTGCAGAAATAAACCGCAAGATTTCGTGGATCATGGTGCAGGAAAAGCTGGCCAGCATCCTTTCAAACACGAAACAGAAATTTGAAGCAGTGTGGGGACCATGGGCGTCCCAATGTGGTATACCTTTGGCGACTGGGGTACACCCCGCGCAACCTACATCCTTCAGCACTAGTTAGGCTCATGCTTCCCTTCCTTTCCCTTTTTCTTTCCCCCATTTTTCTCTCTCTCTTTTCTTCCTTCTATTCTTTTAAGACAGTTGTATGACTAGAGGGTAAGGTTCTTTGTTCTTCGTCCGGTTTTTCATATGTGCAATTTGGCAACACTATAGGCCTATCTTATTTCGTGAGTACGAGCTAGAGGTTCAATGAAGCCAAATTCGAACCCACTTATTTCCTTTCAAATACTTTTATAGGAGGAGGCGGATCGGGAGGCGCCTGGCCGGGACACAGAATGATCCCATTAGGGGTGTCCGGGACAGGCAGGATTCCCCCGAGCGCAAGACCACCATATTCACTTCTTTTCCGCCCTTTCCTCTGTTATCAAGCTCGTTGGATTCCTTTGATCAGCTCACAGTTGGGCAATTTGAAATCAATTGAGTCATTGTTATTGTCATTATGCCCGGTTTGTTGAATGTTATGATGATGTAGTCTCAGCCTTTGGTCATACTATATCTGTATCCTTTATTTGAAAAAAATAAAAATCTATTGATAGAAAATTAATAAGCTTTAAATATAAGATGAAAAAAGTATGTGATATTGATTTTTGGGGTTTTATGAAATTCCTTTGGTGTTCTTGTAATATGTGAGAAGAGCTAATGAGTCATTCACTAACTAGCTTCTAACTATCTTGCAGCAGGAAGCTTAAAGCGATCTTAGCACCTGGAATTAGATATTTCACCTTTTTTTTAATTTACAGTTACAATTGCAAGTAAAACTTTCCATGCTGTAATAATGCATGGCACTTTACCTACTTTGATTAATCAACAAATCCTGTTATCTTGAGAATGACAGTAGATGAGACGTATGCTGTCATTAACCACTTCAATACTAGACACTTACGCCCCTTTCTGCCCAAGCCAATTCTCAATTTTCTGTGCTGTCGCTTTTTAAATGACAATTGTGCGGTCATGCTACACTGTACCCAAACAGAATTTTTATCATTTTGTTCCCACAAAGAGAACTTTCTTTTGGTGGTATTTGATCGCCTCTGGGGTATTTATTTTTTGCTATACAAATAAAAAACAGCCTGAAAATGTTCTTTTTTTTCTGTTATAAAATGTTTTTTATTTCAATGATATATATTGAATTTTCAAGTAGAACAGAAAGGTACAGTACAGTGTTCCATAAAGGTACAAAGTCTAATGCCGCGTACACACAACTAAATAAATCCGATCAAATCGGTCTGACAGACCGATTTTATCAGATTTGTCTGCTGGGATATATTGGTTTGATCGTGTACACACGATCAAAACCAAAATCCCCGCGGCAGACATCGCGGTGACGTGGCGGTGACGTTGACGCCGCCACGTCACCGCACCAGGAAGTAAAAAACTTCCACGCATGCGTCAAATCCATTCGACGCATGTGCGGGCAGATATGTCCGTGGTTAGTGTACTAACCAGCAGACATGTCGGACGGACGGGTTCCCAGCAGACAGATTTTAAAGCATGCTTTAAAATTTGTCTGCTGGAAAAATCTGTCTGTCCGCCCGTACACACGATCAAATTTGTCTGCTGAAACGGTCCGTCGGACCGTTTCCAGCAGATAAATTTGATCGTGTGTACGCGGCCTAAGAGGATTAACATTACAGACAAAAAAACAAACATTTGTAACTGTCGATCCTTTGGTGCTGTACAACATAAGATAATATAGCTGATGCTAATAAGACACCATATTAACAAACATTGTATATCTATAAAGGGTTAACCAGTGCAGTTGATACCATTAGCAGTGGCATCGCTCAATCTGGGATGCGAGCAAACACCATCTGTAGGATGTAAAGCTATGGTAAAGTAGATCAGAGACCCAAGTCTCGTGGACGCCCCTCACAGGGATCACACTGCGTCCAGAGGGGCTCCGGTACTCCTCCATGGATCAGTTTGCTGAAAGCATTTACATACATATGTTAATAAGGACCAATCAGTGTTTGAGAACCAGGTTAGCCATGGTGACCAGAGATCAAGTGAAGTTTGCAGATGTCCTAATGAGGACGCCAACATTCTTTCGTAAGTGCAGTGTAGATTGGTTAGATCCACCACCCCAGTAACACTGAACTCACAGCCGTGGGTGACAATTGATATCAAAACAAAATTTAAAATAAAAGTTCAGTAGCTCGCAAAGTTGCAGCTAATAGGTAGGTATGAGCAATAACCAAACACAAACAGTCAGCAATTAGAAACAGCAATACTGACACAACTTGGGGGAAAGTTCAACCAGTTGTAAGTTAGCATGCCAGAGGACCGGGGATATTGGTCGCTGGGAAAAAAGGCATTGTGAGTCACATCATTTTTTTGTGTGTGTGTAGCGATCAGACCGCGTTGCTCTTTGTGGCCTGGGTTCAGCAATGGAATTTTGTTGCTCAGGGGTCAACTCAGGAATGATGCCCCACGATTGGAGCAGTCTCAGCCCGTCCCTGGGATTTGTGATGACAGTCGCCGTGCCATTATTGGTAATAACCAGAGTTGCAGGGTGTCTCCATTTGTATGGAATCTTGTGTTTATTAACCACTTAAGACCCGGACCAAAATGCAGGTAAAGGACCTTGCCCCTTTTTGCGATTCGGCACTGCGTCGCTTTAACTGACAATTGCGCGGTCGTGCGACGTGACTCCCAAACAAAATTGGCGTCTTTTTTCCCCACAAATAGAGCTTACTTTTGGTGGTATTTGATCACCTCTGCGGTTATTATTTTTTGCGCTATAAACAAAAATAGAGCGACAATTTAAAAAAAAATGTAATATTTTTTACTTTTTGCTATAATAAATATCCCCCAAAAATATATAAAAAAACATTTTTTTTTCTCAGTTTAGGCCGATACGTATTCTTCTACCTATTTTTGGTAAAAAAAATCGCAATAAGCGTTTATCGGTTGGTTTTCGCAAAATTTATAGCGTTTACAAAATAAGGGATAGTTTTATTGCATTTTTATAATTTTTTTTTTTTACTACTAATAGCGGCGATCAGCGATTTTTTTCATGACTGCGGCAATATGGCGGACACTTCGGACAATTTTGACAAATTTTTGGGACAATTGTCATTTTCACAGCAAAAGATACATTTAAATTTGCATTGTTTACTGTGGAAATGACAGTTGCAGTTTGGGAGTTAACCACAGGTGGCGCTGTAGGGGATGTGTGTCTATGTGTTGTGTTTACAACTGTAGGGGGGTGTGGCTGTAGGTGTGATGTCATCGATCGCGTCCTCCTATTACAGGGATGACGCGATCGATGCTACGGCCACAGAGAAGCACGGGGAATCCCGCGGTCCCGGTCCTGGAGCTTCGGACCGGGTCGCGGGCGCGTGCCCGCGGAGCGCGCGCCCGTGACCCACGGCTGGGTACTAAAATCAACGTATATATACGTTGATGTGCCCAGCCGTGCCATTCTGCCGACGTAAATGTGCAGTAGGCGGTCCTTAAGTGGTTAAGGGCTTTAGTGGTTGTTTTCATTTGCCTTCTTATGCTGAGGGTGTATTGAGACAGGTCAGCATACAAGTGTATCCCATTATATGGTGCCGTGAGCTCAGGAGCTAATCTAGCTTTCGCAATCAGTTTCTCTTTTGTTGGAAAGAAGTGTATTTTCATGAGGATGTCCCTGGGGATCGAGGCCTCTAAGTGCTTAGGCTTGGGTATACGGTGTATACGGTCTATAATGCGTTTAATCTGTGACACTTCAGGCAGTAGGTTAGCAATCATTTCACCTGCAAATTTTTGTAGATCAGCGGGGGGAATGGATTCTGGCACCCCCCTAATTTTTACATTGTTTCTCCTCGAACGATCTTCGAGATCTGTGATCTTCACTTTGATCCAATCGGTTTCCTCCGATTGTTCCTTACAGGCATCAATAAGGTCATTTACAGTTGAAGTGCATTCCTCCATTTTATATTCAATATGCTGTACCCTGTCTCCCATCCTCTGCATCTATGTTGTAAAACGTTTTATCATGGCTAACAAGCTTAGAATGAGGGAAGACTGAAGGTATTGTGGTATCCAGGACAGGTAGGCCTGATGTGGGTAAGCTTGCAATAGGAGATAAGTTGAGGCCTACCTGCTCCTGGTGTGCTCCGTCCAACTCAGCATTTGCGGCCTGCGCTGCTGGATCCAGTCTCATCCATGCTTTGACTGGGCTAAGAGAAGCAGGGCTTTGAAGGGAATGATTGTCGTCGTGCAGAGGTGCTGCCTCATCCCCCCAGAAGTCCGGATTGGCGTCAGGTAAGTCTGTATAAGATGATGAGGCCTGTGTTCGAGTGCCGCCTGTGCCATCTTGCCATGTCTCCCGCTCTGTTGTCGGCAAGGTAAAGAAGTCTGTGAGCTTTTTAGGGTACCGCTCTTCTTTGCGCTTGTGGGACTGCATCGGTAGGGTTCCCCCTGAGAAGCGGGGGTATGTTAGGGCTGTGGATGCGCACTGGTGTGCCTGTAAATTCGCTCATTTCCCCGGTCTCTGGCAGAGCTAATAGCCTAGGCAGCCATCTTCGTTGCGCGCAGACCACGCCCCCATCATGTTATAAAATGTTATAAATAAGTAAGTTTTCTCCTTCACTGATGTGCACTGATAAGGTGGCACTGATGGACACTGATAAGGCAGCACCGATGAGGCGGCACCAATGAGGTGGCACTAATGGGCACTGATATGCGTCACTTATGGGCACTGGTAGGAGGCACTGTTGGGTGGCACTGATGTGCAGCATTGATGGGCATTGATAGGCAGCACTGATGGGCACTCATGGGTGGCACCGGTGGTCACTGATAGGCGGCACTGACGGGCACTGAAAGGCTGCAATGGTGGGTACTTATGGGTGGCATTGATAGGCGGCACTGCTGGGCACTGATGGGCATCGATACATGACAATGATGGGCACTAATTGGCACTGACATGCGGCACTGATATGCAGCACTGATGGGTATCCCTGGTGGCACTGGCACTGGCAGGGGTTTTGAATGGGCACTGGTTGGCAGCTGCCTGGGCATTGATTGGCATCTGTCTGTCTTGGAACAGATTGGCATTCCCTGGTGGTCTAGGGGGCATACCCGGTGGTCCAGTGTCGATGCCCATCCCTGGTGGTCCTGGACGGCATGCTGGTGGACGGCATGCGTCGGAGGCTCTTTACCAAGATCAGTGTAGCAGTGTGTCAGATTGACACACCACATCACCAATCGCCGCAATGCCCCCCCCCCTGGCAGACGGCGGCCGTTATCCTGCAGGACGTCAATAGACGTCCAGTCAGGATAACAAAACCACTTACCGGACGTCAATTTACTATTATAAAGAAGAGTGCACAAAAAAGGGGGGAGGGCCACAGTCAGAGGATAACAATAGTGCACTTCTCGGCGCCGAGGACACAGATTACTTTTATCAAAGGAATAGATTAAAATAATATATAATATATATATATATCTAAAAAATCAAAATTAAATTAAATAAGTGAAATTCAATTAAATATTGATCCCACTAAGAGCAATTAAGCAGTATATATATATATCTAAGCAGCTGTTTAAAAATAAATGAATAAATTCATCTATTCAAGATATAAAACAAGGTATCAAAAAACATAAGCCAAAAACATTTTCTGGTTAGAATGATAAAACAGCGCATAAAAAGTCCAATATAGATCAGGATGTTGAAAGAAAGTCCATAGATCAGTGAATCAGGTTTAAAGTGATTTGAAGGAAGCTTCATGGAATAGTTATACACCCTCCACCGGTTTCCAATCTCCACCAAACGTGAGGCACACTCCCCCGCAGGGGTTCAAACTCACCAGAAACTCAAAGAAAACAGGCCTTAAACATAAGACGTCCTGATCAAACCTCCAACATCATTCCAGAAGCAGCAAGGGTTAATGAGTCAAACTCCAATATATGGATCATAGAAAAAAGCAAAAAGCACCAAAATAGTGTAATACTGCTTTAATAAAACATTTTCTTCATATAACACCCCGCTTCCTATCTACGTACATTGAAAAAATTAAAAATGAACAATAAGTGTAAAGGGTGTAATTCACCGCTCTCCTCCGCTCTCAGGGGGTCGCGATTGTGCCTCAATGCACGCTGCTCGAGACTCCAATCTCAGTGGCGATGATGGAGCGGTGGAACGCACTCCTAGTATTTCCTGGATACGCCGTCGTAGCCACGCCCTGACGCGTTTCGTCACATCCGACTTCAACAGAGGGCGTCTGTTGAAGTCGGATGTGACGAAACGCGTCAGGGCGTGGCTACGACGGCGTATCCAGGAAATACTAGGAGTGCGTTCCACCGCTCCATCATCGCCACTGAGATTGGAGTCTCGAGCAGCGTGCATTGAGGCACAATCGCGACCCCCTGAGAGCGGAGGAGAGCGGTGAATTACACCCTTTACACTTATTGTTCATTTTTAATTTTTTCAATGTACGTAGATAGGAAGCGGGGTGTTATATGAAGAAAATGTTTTATTAAAGCAGTATTACACTATTTTGGTGCTTTTTGCTTTTTTCTATGATCCATATATTGGAGTTTGACTCATTAACCCTTGCTGCTTCTGGAATGATGTTGGAGGTTTGATCAGGACGTCTTATGTTTAAGGCCTGTTTTCTTTGAGTTTCTGGTGAGTTTGAACCCCTGCGGGGGAGTGTGCCTCACGTTTGGTGGAGATTGGAAACCGGTGGAGGGTGTATAACTATTCCATGAAGCTTCCTTCAAATCACTTTAAACCTGATTCACTGATCTATGGACTTTCTTTCAACATCCTGATCTATATTGGACTTTTTATGCGCTGTTTTATCATTCTAACCAGAAAATGTTTTTGGCTTATGTTTTTTGATACCTTGTCAATTTACTATTGACCAGGGGGGGGAAGGTTAAACCAACTACAATGTACCTTGTGATTGACTCAAATATAATAAATGTATACATTGAAAACATGGGCACTGGTGATATTCAAACAGGTATGATACTTTCTATTCTGGGTACAATGATGAGTGCTTCAAGTGGGCAACAGAAGTTCATTATCCCCTTATCCTGAAGCTGTATGCAGTCCAGTCCTCACCCTGTTATCACAGACAAATTCTAAAATTAGCCCGGAATCAGGCTACCCTTACACCTAAGGATTCCATAGATTTTGCAGTTACAAGTTTTTTTTCTTTTTCACAGCATGTATGTCAGACAGAATAACTGTCTAAGTGATATTTGTATTGGTAAGTAAACAGCCTTGTATTCTTGTTTATGGGTATGAATCGCACTGAACATTACCATCTCTACACCAATGACGCCCATATTTATCTCTCTACCTCTCAGCTCACCCCTTCAGTCTCCTCACATATCACCAATTTACTATCAGACATATCAGTCTGGATGTCACACCACTCAAACTCAATCTATTGAAAAACTAAACTCTGTGGCCCGGATTGACAAAGCACTTACGCCAACGTATCTCGAGATACGTCCTACCGGAAGGCTTGCTCTGTATTCATGTGGAGGGACTCTCCACCTCGCATTAAGTTTTCCCAGCTCACAATAGCCAAATCTAGAGGGGGGCATTGGGCTACCGGACCTCCTAAAGTACTAAAATGCTTGTCACCTCATGAGGATCACAGACTGGAATATCCATGCCTTCAAAAAGTCATGGGTATTTCTTAAAAAAGCTTTTTCGTCTGGACCCTTACACCTTCTTCCGTGGCTATATCCAAAGAACTGGTCTCAAATTCTAACAAACAGCCCTTATCCTTTGACAATTTAGGATCTACCACTAAGGCCGCGTACACACGATTAGTCCAAACTGATGAAAACGGACTGAAGTTAATTTTCAACGGTTCACAGACTGATGGTCTGATGTGCGTAAACACTATCAGTTCAAAAACCGATCGTGTCAGAACGCGGTGACGTAAAACACAACGACGTGCTTAAAAAAAACGAAGTTCAATGCTTCCAAGCATGCGTCGACTTGATTCAGAGCATGCGCAGGTTTTTGAACCGATGCTTTTGCATACTAACCATCGGTTTTGACCGATGATCAGGCGTCCGTCAGTCCGATTTTAAAGCAAGTTTTAAAACTTTGGACTGAAGGACGAAAGACTGATGGGCCATACACACGGTCGGTTTGGACCGATGAAACTGGACTTCAGTCCGTTTTCATCGGTTTGGACTGATCGTGTGTACGCGGCCTAAGACGTCGTCACTATCTTTCTAAACCTATAGACAAATCCGACACTTTCTCACAACCCATGCCCATCAGTCTTTCTGGACGAGACAGCTTACACCCTTTGAATCTCTGTGTCACCGCAAAGTCCGGCAAAGACATCTACACCTGTCTCTCGGAGTCCCCGACCTAAGTCCCAACACCCTCACAAACTTCCTGGAATGGAGACCTACTGTACATGCGCCTCTATCAACGAAAGACTGGAACATTATCTATGAATACGCACATAGGCCGCGTACACACCATTAAATAAATCTGATCAAATCGGTCTGACAGACTGTTTTGATCGGATTTGTCTGCTGGGATATATTGGTTTGATCGTGTACACACGATCAAATCAAAATCCCCGCCAGCAGACAGCGCGGTGACGTGGCGGTGACGTTGACGCCGCCACGTCACCGAGCCAGGAAGTAAAATACTTCCACGCATGCGTCGAATCCATTCGACGCATGTGCGGACAGATATGTCCGCTGGTTAGTGTACTAACCAGCAGACATGTCGGACAGACAGGTTCCCAGCATACAGATTTTAAAGCATGCTTTAAAATTTGTCTGCTGGAAAAAACCTGTCTGCTCGCCCGTACACACGATCAAATTTGTCTGCTGAAACGGTCGGTCAGAAAATAAATTTGATCGTGAGTACGCGGCCATAAAGGCTTGTTGAATGTAGCAATACAAGAAAACGGCTATAAGGTGATCACTAAATGGTATAAGACCCCGTCACATGTCCACAAATTTTCCCCTAGCATCCCTAACACGTGCTGGAGATGCGGGTCGGAGGTTGGCACGATGCTTCATGTGTGGTGGGATTGTGAGAAACTTCAGCCCTTTTGGAGGGAGGTCCACAGCCTTATTTCACATATCACCACATTCACCCTAGACTTCATCCTGGCTCAATTCCTATTGCACCATTCATCGCTACCTAAAAGAGACTATTACAAGTCCCTAGCCATGCATATGGTCAATGCTGCCAGACTTTGTATTCCCAGACATTGGCGTTCTACCCACTCTCCAACAGCCATGGAATGGTTTGCAAGGCTTTCTACCATAAAAGAAATGGAAGAACTGATCCACATTTCACAAGACAGAATTCACAAATTCACAACCACGTGGGCTTGTTGGACCCATTTTGTAACTACTGATCATTACCGTCAGCATGTTTCTCAGGGTTGACATGCAAACGTGGCACTGTTTTTCAATGCTGTGTACGAGCTGGCGGAGGGGTAGCAGATGGGGATCTACTTGGGTCCTCCTATTATTATCCCCTTCTCTGTTTTTACCCCCCTCTTTATTTATTTTCCCAGTTTCTGTTCTTCTCTCTTTCTCCCTCCTTTTGACCCCCTTTGTTTTCTTTCTCCCTTTTCTCTATTCCCCTTCAACGAGGGTATCACTACTTTGCTCTACACATAAGCTAGGCCAGGATACGTTGCATCCTAGATTTTTATAGATAGGTCTTGCTATAAAAAATGCATAGAACACAGGGCGACTAATGCTGTGAATGCCAATGTACTAGTGTACCAACGTCCCGATAATATGTAACTGGGGATTAAGCTGGGCTAATGAAATGGACTTTAGATGGTACAGATGTATATAGTAAAAAAAAACTATGGGTATATTTTTTCATAAAAGTAGAAAGTATACAAAAAGATATACAGAGCTTTGTGAATATAGTTATACAATATCAGCATATTTATCACAGTATATACATAGGGAATGATACATAAAAGTTTACACTAGTGTGTGTATGCTAATCAAACAAAAACATACAGCACCAGAAATTATATAAAAACTTTTAAATCCTTGGAACTGGATAAAATATGTGGAGTGATGGTGGTTGCTTTTACTCGCGTTTACTCAACATGTTTCGTGTTTTGAAAACGCTTCATCAGGAGCATAACAATCTAATAATTCACAAAATATGACAAGAACAAGAAAACATCAAAAACATATCAATTAATACATAATTAAAACATATAAGAAAAATAACAAAACAGATATATAAAATTAAAAACTGCTGGAAAATTGTTGGTAGTATATAGCAGGCCACGTAGCCCCTCCCAAAAAGGGAAAGAAATCACCCAGGAAAGTAAGAATAAGGAAGAAGATATTGAAAGTGATAACAATGGAGCAAATAAAAAAAAACATTATATAGACTTACATATAGAATAAATCTCTGCAGGAATGTATGGAACAATCCGTCGAAAATACAGTAGTTATATAGCATATACAATGATGTTACCTGGCCGGCCTGGTAGGCTAGTAACAGGTTGTTTAAAACATTTTAAAAATACAAAGAAAAAGATAGTCCTGATGACATAGGACTATTGCAACTGGTGGTATGAAAAAGAGAGGGGAGGGGAAAAAGGGAGGGAAGGGGAAAAGGGGGGAAGGGGAGAACTAGGGAGTGGAGGTTCAGAGATTCAAAGATAAAGTGCCATGGAAACAGACACCACTAAAACCAGAAAGAAAGGAGAAATGGTTCACCAAAATATATGGATGTAAAAAACTATCCTAGATTTTGATCAAGATCGACTTCATACGCCTCCTCCTTCCCTTGATTTTATTGACGGGGGAGGGGAGAATAGAAAAAGTGATCATCCGCCCTTATACGCAAGACCACATCTAGATATTTTGGTCATGGTCGTTTAATTTCAGTCCAGATTTTTTATAATGTATCTTGGAATTGGTACCTATTTGTCACTCTGTTTTATGTTGTCATGTGACAATTACTCTGTTATGTATGTTTTTCTTTCTTTTACTGAATAAAATCTTTTTAATGGAAAAATAAATAAATATGGTAAGAGTAGGTATGAGATCACTCTACATAACTTTTCTCCAGAAACTGACAACAGTTCAGGTATCTTTTTATTGTTCAATATTTTTATTGAAATGTTCAGGGATATGACAGTAAGTATACAAACATTCAAATGGGATAAGTACAGTATGAACATTAACCACTTAACCCCCGGACCATATTGCTGGTCAAAGACCAGAGCACTTTTTGTGATTCGGCACTGCGTCGCTTTAACTGACAATTGCGCGGTCGTGCGATGTGGCTCCCAAACAAAATTGGCCTCCTTTTTTCCCCCACAAATAGAGCTTTCTTTTGGTGGTATTTGATCATCTCTGCGGTTTTTAGATGTTGTGCTATAAACAAAAATAGAGCGACTATTTTGAAAAAAATGCAATATTTTTTACATTTTGCTATAATAAATTTCCCCAAAAAAGATATAAATTTGTTTTTTTTTTTTCCTCAGTTTAGGCCGATACGTATTCTTCTACATATTTTTCATAAAAAAATCGCAATTAGCGTTTATTGATTGGTTTGCGCACAATTTATAGCGTTTACAAAAAAGGGGGTAGTTTTATGGCATTTTTATTAATATATTTTTTTACTAGTAATGGCGGCGATCAGTGTTTTTTTTTCAGTACTGCGATATTATGGCGGACACAACGGACACTTTTGACACATTTTTGGGACCATTGGCATTTTTATAGAGATCAATGCTATAAAAATGCATTGGATTACTATAAAAATGCCATTGGCAGTGAAGGGGTTAACACTAGGGGGCAGGGAAGGGGTTAAGTGTGTTCCTGGGTGTTTTCTAACTGTATGGGGGGGTGGCCTCACTAGGGGAAATCACTGATCTTCTGTTCATACATTGTATGAACAGAAGATCAGCGTTTCCCCCGCTGACAGGAACGAGAGGTATGTGTTTACACACATACCTCCCGTTCCCCGCTCTGTAACGAACGAGCGTGTGTGCCCGGCAGCGTTCGCGCACGCTGGGCACGCGCTCGGGACTCGGGGGACGAGCGGGGGCGTGCACGCGGGGCGCCGGCGGCGCAGGCGCGCCCCCTAGCGGCCGCAAATGGTAGGACATAGAGCTACGTGCTCTCGCCCAGCAGTGCCACCGTCCCGCCGTATAACTGCGGTGGGCGGTCAGCAAGCAGTTAATATAAGAAAGATCATATACAATTGAATGAACTTAAACAAAGCAATCAATGAAGGATTAAAACAGTTGGATCTTAAGAGGAGACTCGAACAGAGGGACTCTGAAAGTCAATTAGAAAAGTCTAATATGCCTCCGGTCCACCCGACCACCCCTAAGAGGAACAAACTGTGGACAGGTGGGAACACATCCGACAAGTGACAATTTTAAACTTGTCCGGAAATGCAAGTGTGGCATGAGAGACACAGGGGCACAGAGTTAACAGGGAACCTTGCCTATCAATTGTCTAAAAGAACAGTCATAAAAACGTATTTGCCCTCGATGGGTGTAGGTCGAGATAAGAGGGTGTGTGGGGGGCATGCCACATATACCACCACCTATCATTATGTAACAAATTAGGATGTAAAAGTATTAATTGATAATGTAGGATAAATTAGTAAGTGTCTGTAACGATCACCACTGTTTACGACCTTCCATCCACCCACGACAAGCTTATCCGACACTCCACAATCCAGCAGACTCGATCCATTCCATTTCCCATAATCAAGACGAGACTCCGCTCTGTACTTGTTCCAAAATAAATGAATACTTTATTGGTTTCTTAACTTGCTTATATATCCAGTACAGCATATTAAAGTTAATCACAGGACAATGCAATCTCCACCCCCCTCATCACACACTATGGCTAATTACTATGCAGACATTTCGGCACCAATACTGACGAGACACATCACATTCCTTTATCAATAGAATTCAAGCAAAATACAATCACACAATGATTTTTCCTTCAACCCACATCTCCAGACAGACGGACCGTCTGCAAAGGAAAGGGACCCACACCTGAGCAACAATACATTCCTTTGCTAAACCTAATTGAACATAATTGACATGCAAATTCAATACATCTGAAGAGAGACGTGTGATCTTGAATACCCAATCTTTTAGGTGTAAACACAGAGGAATGTGTCACTGTCTTGTTGACCTGGTCAGGTCAACCTTAACCAACACTTGTAATATCTCAAGACATCCTGCAATATGAAGTATCAATAATGTCCCATCTCATGTAATACATGAAGTATGATTTTATTAGCCACCCTACGCCCAAAAGGGCACAGGGTGGACTTAGACCCATGAGTTATTAGTGCCGCTGGCACAGGAGTATCTCTCATCCTTCCAAAGTCTCTGGTTGTCAAGGGTCATTCCATTACATCTCTCCCCTTTCGGTGAGAGACGGACACAGGAGGGAACCCCAAACCGGTTGACTCCAAAGTCAGTCAGTAGTTCCAGTCCTCCAATGCTGGTATCCATACCATACCCCACATAAATTTCTCCAAACTGAGCATTACTCACCCGCCAACCTCTGCCTCTCTCAGAGAACACGCCTGCCGCTGGGGAGAGGCCTGGACTGGCCCTTCTCCCTGGAGCCCTTTCAGCCACTGGAGAGAAGACAGGGTGGCTGGGCTCAGTCCATCATGCTGTTGGGGATCTGGGCCAACTGCCACCCATTCCTGGGGTATACCAGTGGAGACTGAAGTCCCACCCACTGGTGTTAGGTGAAAATCCCCCGTTGCTTGCAAAGCAAAGCCGACATCCTCCTGTCCCAGTCCTGTACCATTTTCTGGGGTTGTGTCAGTGGAGACCGAAGTCCCATCCACTAGCCCAGGAACCCCCTCTTCCGTTAGTGGAGAGCAGAGGTCTGTGACCCTCTGTTCTGTTGCCAGCTCTTCCGCTGGGTTGCTGCGAGTGGAGACCACAGTCCAATCCACTATCACAGGAACTCCCCCTCCTGCTATTAGAGGGCAGAGACTTGTGGCACTCTGCTCTGTTGCCAGCTCTTCTGCTGGGTTGCTGTGAGTGGAGACCACAGTCCAATCCACTACCACAGGGACTCCCTCTCCTGCTAGTTGGGAGCAGAGGCCTGGGGCACTCTGCTCTGTTGCCAGCTCTTCTGCTGGGTTGCTGTGAGTGGAGACCACAGTCCCATCCACTACCACAGGGACCCCCTCTTCTGTTAGTTGGGAGCAGAGGCCCATGACACTCTGCTCTGTGGCCAGTGATTCAGCTGGGGGTAAAAGCTTTACTACCTCAGCTTGTTGCTGGAGAGAGGGGCCAACCCGCCCCGGCTCTCTGGAACTACACACCATCCGCTTCGGCTTTAGGGATGGCAATCTCCATATTTTCCACTGCCGATTCATCAGCCAGGATTTCACAGTTGTCATCTGAACTTTCCTCATAGTCCCAGGCAATGGAAGCCCCACCCAGCTGCTGAGCAGAGTCCAGCAGCTGTCTGTAGGCGACCTCCAGCTCCCATTCCTGAATGGCCAGAAATTCCAAATCTTCATGTAACCAGTGGCCTCCCGAGATATTAAATTTTTCCTCTCTGTGCTCCATTATGTCCTCCAAGCGCCACTCCCGATCATCCCCAAAGTCGGGATCACTGGACATCCTTCAATACAACAATCCCAGGCCATCATAGTCATAGCCTTCTGTGGGGCTGTCATCCGCTGACCACGGGCACTCTTGGGCTACATACCACCGGAGGGCTCTGTAGCTCTCGTCCAGCTGCATCTCTGCCCGGATCAGCCTGCTTAACTCAGCTGTCCACTCCTGCTTCTGTTGTTCCCCCAACAACAGCATTCGTACGTCATACTGCGGCCAGTACCTTGCATTGATGGAGGGCAGGACCTTTCCTTGGTGTTGCTGCTCCAGAGCTAGCGCTTCCTTCCAGAGTTGGCAACGAATTACATCCAACCATCCCAGCAGGGCCTCGTCTGATACTGGTCCTCTGTGCTGTATCCGCATCTCTTGTAACCTTTTTTGGAATTCCTCTTCCAAGGAGACTGGTATCTGTACCTCTCCCTTCTCTTCAGTTGGTGCTACTGTGACTTCTGCTGCTGCAGCACCTCTTTGCTGTAGCAAGGTGGCATCCACAGCCGCTATAACCCGGTCTCTGATCTCCGGTGGAGGATTAGGACAATACTGTGCCAGTCCACGTCTAACACCCCTATCAAAAAATTCTTCCTCGGGGGTCCTGTCTGTTACACCGGGCCTCTCAGCGCTATTCATTTCGACAAGTTCTGCGATAATGTCCCTTTTCTTACGGTTGCTGGCCGGTCTGCCCCGGCTCTCCAGTAAGTCCTAGAGGGTAGAGAGCTTCAGCTGTTCATACTGTGTCTCCATTGTCCTGTGCCCTTGTAGCCGTCCTACTGGTGATGGAATCATCTCACTGCTGTGCCACCAATTGTAATGGTCACCACCGTTTACAGTGTCCAACTTCATTAACGACTAATAACTTTGAGAGTAAAAAGATATTCCATTCGGGAGGCCTGGCAAACTGCCTGCTTTAAATCCTTTAAAGGTATCTTGAACACATCACTCACAGAGGCCAGTATAAGGCCCTGTACACACAATCAGACATGTCTGATGAGATTTGTTCGACGGACCGTTTTCATTAGACAACTCTGAACTTGTCTGATGGTCTGATGTGCGTACACACCATTGGACCAAAATCTGATCAGACCAGAACGCGGTGACGTAGAACACAACGACGTGATGAAAAAAACAAAGTTCAATGCTTCCAAGCATGCGTCGACTTGATTCTGAGCATGCACAGGTTTTTGGTCCGTTGCTTTTGTGTACTAACCATCGAACCTGTCCAACGGACAGGTTTCCATCGGACAGGTTTTAAAGCATGTTTTAAAACTTTGGTCCGACAGACAACGGTCTGATGGGCCGTACACACCATCGAACTGGTCCGATCGTGTGTGCGCAGCCTAAAAGTAATTTTGAGGTGGTACTTTACCCCCCCTTCAGATTAGCATCCATGCATGCCTCTGCAGATTCTCTGTGTTTCAGAGGATGTCAACTTACAGGCACAATGGCCAACATCTGTTGGGAGTGCCCCAGGATACGTCCCTTCTGGAGAAAAATCTTTAACATTATAGACAAGTTGGTCATCGCTAGGTGCCTAGATCTCCGACAATAGCCCTTCTCAACAAACAGATTCCAAAAAAAACTGCACATACTAAGAAGCTAATCCACTTCATACTTGTGAGTGCTAAACTTACAATAGCTAAAGCTTGGAAACAACCAAACATCTCCATTAAAGCCGCCCAGAGGAAGATCTCATGGATTATGTCCCAAGAAAAATGATCTAGCATATTGTCAGACACCGGCACTAATTTTGAAGCCGCATGGAAACCGTGGGCTCAGTTCATGTGTATCTCCCTCCTCCCTGTTAGTAGGCCTGACTGAGACTTTAAAATCTCAATCTCAAACTTATTAACACTAGACAACACCAAGCAGCACCTCCTCCTCTCCTCTTCTGTATCCCTTACTCTCTCTACTCTATCCTATTCTCTTTCCTTGTTTATCTCTGTTTCAATGGGACAACAGTGGAACACATAAAAATCACCAGCCTGGATTTTCAGAAGCTTATAGGTCATATGGTAGGGGGGAAGGGGTCGAGACCCCCACCCAGCACAGTCTGATCCCCTTGGGGTGCTGGGTGTATAAAAGGGACTCCCCTTTCCCTTTCTGTCTCTACCATTGTTCTACCATAAGGGCATTTTCTTCAGTTGCACAACCCACCTTTCAGTTTGCAAGTTGTAACTGTTACCTGACTATAATGAATTGTTGGGTCCCGGCAATACAGATACAAGTCATTGAAAAATAAAATAAAAAAATGCATTGGGTTCCCCCAACTTCCATTACCAGACCCAATTTAAAAGGAACTCTGCGCCGAAATAAAAAAATGGTGTGGGGTTCCCCCCAAAAATCCATACCAGACCCTTATCCAAGTACGCAACCTGGCAGGCCGCAGGAAAAGAGGGGGGACAAGAGAGCGGCCCCCCTCCTGAACCATACCAGGCCACCTGTCCTAAACATGGGGAGGATGTCCCCATGTTGATGGGGACAAGGACCTCATCCCCACAACCCTTGCCTGGTGGTTGTGGGGGTCTGCCCCCAGATCCCGCCCCCTATGTAAATTGTTAACAGGGTACATTGTACCCCTACCATTTCACCCAAAAAGTGAGAAAAAAACACACACAAGTTGGGACAAGTCCTTTAATAAAATAAAAAAAACTCCAGCGTCGTAATCCTTCTACGATCCCGGTCCTGGACCCGCCACTACAGACAATACTGCCTTATAACCGAGGGCGGGGCCAACTGTGATGTGGACATGTGACCCCGCCCCCTCTGACACAAAAGGGGTTTCCACTTGACGCATCAAAGGCGGCGGATCACAGGTCACGGGTGGCCCGCCCTTGGTTATTAAAGAGCTGTTAGACAGCTTGCACGTCATTCGGACCGGAGCCTCTGGTGGAGGCGGTATCGTTTTATTAAAGGACTTGTCCCAACTTGGTATGTGTGTGTTTTTTTTTTGCGTTTTTCTCACTTTTGAAATGGAAGGGGTAGAGGGCATGTGGCCTGTTACGGTTCGGGGGGCGCTCTTATGTCCCCTCCTCTTTTTCCGCGGCCTGCCAGGTTGCGTGCTCAGATAAGTGTCTGGTATGGATTTTTGGGGGGAACCTCACACCATTTTTTTATTTTATTTTGGCGTGGAGTTCCCCTTAAAATCGCTACCAGACCTGAAGGGTTTGGTATGGATTTTTGGGGGGAACCTCACACCATTTTTTTTAAATTAGGTGCAGGGTTCCCCTCAATATCCATACCAGACCTGAAGGGCCTGGTAATGGAATTTGGGGGATTCCCAAGCATGTATTTATTTTTACTTTTCAATGACTTTCAATGACTTTTATCTGTATTGCCAGAACCCGACAAATCATTATAGTCGCGAGTAGTTTTAAATTACTTTCCTGACGCATTCATGGCAGCACACACTGGGTTGTGACTCCGCCCCCACAACCTGACAGGATTGTTTAGCTATACATTTGAAGAGGAGACACCCCGCACCATTCTCTTTTTTATCCTCACCTGACAACATTGGACGTCAAGCATGCCTCTTACCGCAATCGCCCTAGCAGGTTCAAGCCTCTCCTGTTTGGAAGTCCCTCCTGTACAGTCTCTAAAGGAGCTTTATGGAGGGAACCCCATTCTGGTAGTCTCAGGGGTATTTGGAGGATTTTATACTGGCATTTTTTTGAAAGCTTTAAGAAAGCTTAAATTTCTGCAGTGGCCCTACTCTTTGTCTCCTCTCAGCCTGCTTGTATCACTCTTTTTCCTTATTTTGGTTTGGTACCATTTGCCCAGGGATTTGCTGGGCTTTGCTGTCCTAAAGATAGCTTGCTGATCCACTGATTCCCTCCAGCCGCTCTGCACATGCGCGCAGCAGGATGATGACGTCGGCGGCATACCTTGTCCTCATCCAAAATGGTGCCTGGACGAGCGGGGCGCTTCTGCACATGCGTGCACGCGTCATCAACGCTGCGACGGCGGCGCCAATTTAAAAAAATCAAAAACGCTGTCCTTTCCTTCGAAGGCTGCTGCTCTGCCTAAATCCTTAGGATTCCATTACCAGGTAAGTCCGTCACCTCCCTGTTCACTGGTCAGTCTTCCTGTTTTATCCTGGCTCCTTCCTTTCTCACTTTTTTATCCTTTCAGACTACCACTCTGCTGCTGTCTCCTGCACCCTTCATGAAGGCCACTGCCCCCGCAGACCACCACCAGCCAACTAAGAAAGGAGGCCATCTTAAATAGGTAATGATAGAAAAGACAGAAAGAGAGCCTGACCACTAACGCTGCATTTCTGGCAGTCCTATCAGGTCAATAGATGCAAGCCCGCGGCATAGAGGGAGATCAAGCCATGCATCAAGCAGAAGATCCTGCAGAAGCCACTCAAGATCGCCCTCCTGCTACCACCGATCAAGGCATAGCTGCTCACGCTGCAGCCCCTCCCGTTATAGCCGGTCCCACCGCAGGCGGTCACCTTCACCTCACCGTGGAACGGAGCTATCATACCCATCTCGCAGCAAACGCTTGCTGGGTATGCGGTGCTCCAGCATTGCCAGGGAAGTTAGCCTGCCGCTCTTGCTTCAATGAAGCGACCAAGGAGAAAGAAGCAGACGCCAGAGTAGCTACAGAACTCATAAGGGAGTCAGTATGGGAGTCAATTTTGGAGACCACGGCCCCTCTAACTAACGACTCTACTCCGGGCACATCAACAGCGACCTGCCATTATGCCCATGTTTCAGAAACTCACTTTGATAATGAGGAACGTGAGATGGTATCAGGATTTGACTTCGGCTTAGTCAAACCTTTCGCTCGTTCTGTCAAGGAGGCGATCGGACGGGAAGATGAAGTGGAACCTCAGAAAATCCGAAAGTACTTCCCAGAACTAAAAAGGGACCCCGAGCTATTCCCGTTCATTGAGGAACTCTAAAGCTGACCTTCCTCATCGCTATTCCATCAGCAAGAAGGGTGTCAGAAATACAAGCACTCATGTCTAAAGAGCCCTATTTAGTTTTCTTATCTGGCAGAGTGGTACCGAGACCTTCAGATCGTTTCATACCGAAGGTAGCCTCGTCCTTTCACTACAACCAGGACATCGTCCTTCCATCCTTTACTAACGAGAATGGCGAGCCTCATGCCTTGGACATTAAATCTACTATCTCTAGCTACCTTTCAGCTACTACTCACCTTCGGAAGACGGATACCCTCTTGGTTATACCACACGGGGGCAGACGAGGCCAATCAGCAACCTCCCGTACCATCGCCTCTTGGCTGGTCAAATCTATTGAGAAAGCATATTCCATTCAACAACTAACGATCCCGGAGGGCATCAGGGCCCACTCGACCAGGGCAGTGGCAACCTCATGAGCATCATATTGTGGTATTTTATCAGAAACCATCTGCAGAGCAACAACCTGGTCTTCCAGGCATACCTTAATTTCCCACTACAGAGTGGACTCTGCTCACTTGGCCATATATATATATATGTATATATAGCTGGCAAACTGTAGTGCATATGTGAGGAAAAGCTAATATTTGACCATCTGTGAAAGAGAAACAGAAAATTAGCAGAACAGAAAATTTGCACAAACGATAGTGACGGTGTGCACTGACTGATGTGAGTTTGTGATTTGAGTGCTGCATGGGCCTGGAGCCTCAACGGTATGTGCATATGTAAGGAGGTGTCATGACTTTAATGCTGGATGTGATAGAAAGTGCAAAGTTTAGACCGAGAACAAGAAAGAATGAGAATGAATGTGGAACTGTGGAAGCGAGAGGCAGAGGACCGTATGCTGATGAATGAACAACAGAACATACTAAATGGAACCGAAGATTTGATCCAAAGCCTTGCATGCGAGAACGAATAACCGTGAATGTGTGCTAATGACTGAAGCAAGTTGCGACTTGAGAGCTGTGTAAAATAGAGCCTCACCAGAGTGGTTTAGAAAAAAAGTATCTGAAGAAATTGCAGCGCGTGTGTAAGGAAGTGTTACAACCAACCATGCTGGATGTGAAAAATGCAAAGTTTAGACCGAGAACAAGAATGAACAACAATGATTGTAGACTAGCACAGTGGTCAAACCAGCGAGAGGCAGGGGACCAAATGCTGAGAAAATAAAAAGGGAACATACCGAATCGTACTGAATATTCGAACCGAAGCATGGCATGAGATAACGAATGACCATGGATGTGCGAACAGCTGATGCAAATTGCAACTTGGGTGCAGCGTGACAGGGAGCCTCGTGAGGGAGGCTGGGTAACTTGAAAGTAGCCAGAACTAGCTGAACTGAGTCGAGGACTTCAACCTACGCCTCGCATAATGGACCGGGATTTGACTCGTTAACTGCCATGGAGCGCGCAGAACTTGAACCAGCAGACTGCTATGAGAACTGCAAACTGGAGTCGAACTGTGATGAGGTGACCCATATGTGTCGGCTTGAACATCGATTGTGTACAAGATCTTGAAAAGGCCCCGCATCGATGCACGGGCTCCAAAATGACACATACGGTACCTTGTGAGTAGTATGGATGGAGCTACGATCCAACAATGAATGATGCAACAACATCAACTGACTGCCAAATGACCTTTAGCGAGCAAATGCCAGAGGACAACCAGCAACGATTTAACAAGGCTGCAAAAAGGGGGAAATTTACTAAAGAGGGGAACAAAAACGAATCGTAATGCAACGTAAGGGTACGGGAAAGAATTCTAAGCTTACCTGCTAGCAAGTACCACCGACAATGACCCTGAACGAAGGAGTCATACCACTCATAAGGTTCAAATGCTCACTGGTCACACACGAATCTCTTGATCGACGACCTGAGTGGGGAAATGTTGCCCTGGCGACATCAATGAATTGTGCATCGGAACCGACAAAGTGACAGGGACGTGATCTGAACATATGTACACCAAACTCCTCCTATAAATCATACTGGCCTTTATGTATGTATATATATATATAGTATATATGTATTTATATATATATATATATATATATATATATATATATATATATATATGTAGCGCCATGCTCCCAATGACTGGGGTGCTACTATAAATTTAGGGGGTGTCTAAGCCAATAGTTAGGCTCAAACATCACATCAAATCTGGGATTGGCTTTTACATTGCAGTCTTGATACCTGGAAAAAAATGATGGTATCAAGTTATAGCTACATGGGTGACAAATAGTTCATAATCCCTTAACTGTAACGGTGGAAAGATCCCTCTTGTTGATCCAAAAGAATTCTGGTGGATTCTGTTCTCAGGAGGCTCTGCCTTCACCCTGTGATGTAGAGATAAAATTATTGTTTAAAGGCTGAGGTAATTGGATACATTTCTTAGGTTGCTAATAAGATTACTGAGACATGGCTCGAGCTTTCAGCAATGTCTGCTTGGATCTTGGTTCACCTATTGAAAGTTCAGTTCTGTTTTCTGTCAGTAGTGGTTTGGGAAGTTATTTCAATGATGCTGGTGTATAATGATTATCTAATATAGACTTGATTGGTCACAGGAAGATTCATTGTTGAAGTAGGTATCTGTTTTGAGTTCTCATTGTTTGAGTTTTTGAGGGATTAAGAGGGTGTCCTGAATTCTCATCAATAGTTTTACAAGTGTCACTTCTTACTAGAGGGATGAGAACTAATGATGACCCAACCTAGTTCTGTATCTTGTGGACTTTTGGACCATCTTTTCCCAGTATACATAAGATTTTGGCAGGATTTTACAATAGTGGTATGTGGTCTTGAAACTTTAGTGGGGTTGTAAAGGTTTGTCTTTTATTATCTAAATAGGTTCCTTTAAGCTAAAGCATTGTTGGTTCACTTACCTTTTACTTCGATTTTCCTTCTAAATGTTTTTTTTTTCTTTGTTTTGAATTTCTCACTTATTGTTTCTCCTCAGTAAGCTTTCCACCATCATCCAAATTGGGGAAAGTCATTTAGAACAGCCTACTGAACAGCTTACTGAGGAGGAACAAGAAGTGAGAATTTCAGACAAAGAAAACAAAGACAAAAAACATTTAGAAGGTAAATTGAAGGAAAAGGTAAGTGGACCAACAATGCACTAGCTTAAAGTAACCTATTTAGAAAATAAAAAATGAACCTTTACAACCCCTTTAAAGTCAAACATATAATGTTTGTCTTCTGATGTAGGGATTCCCTCTTTGCAAGTAGGTATGTCATTGCACTTAATAAGTATAGGAAGATAAAGTCCTTTTGTATTGTATGAAATAAAACCTCCAACAAGCCAAATCTTGCTGTGATTTCTAGTGTGCCAGCACATGTAGTCAGGGTGAAGGACAGTACTTTTCCCTGTATATTAAATAGGTCAAGGCACTTTGAAGTGGCAAATGAATGACTGCTTTGATTGACTAAAATAGCATACATTGTGACAGCTTTCTCTGGTTCCTGAGTAAACAGATATATTTTCACACTGGTTTTCTCTAAAAGTCCTTAGTGACATAACTCATTATATTTAGATATGGTTGTTGGAGTTGATTGGTCATAGCACTCTTGGCCATGATCTGACATAGGTGTAAGATCTTTAATGGATGAAGAATCACATGTAAAAAAAGGTTTTTATGTAAGGCTGATACAGTATGTGCCTGTCAATGTCTAAGCACTTAACTGTAGCCTTGCAGTCTCAAACAAAATGGTCCGTGGATGTGCAAAATTTAAAGCAACTGTCATGGTTACTTAGAAACTCCTTGCATTCCTAAAAGTGCTTTCCCTTGAAATGCACTTTTTGGGAGGGTGTGGTTTGCCATGAATGGGACAGCCTTTCTTCGCTGTCATGGGAGTGGGTGTGAGCCCTGGTTCACACTGGGCTGCGGGAGTGAAGCAGTGCGAGTTCAGCTGAACTCGCACGATTTCACTCCCGCCCGGCAGTCCCGATTTCAGCCGCGATTTCAGAGACATCTGTGCAGGTTTCTGCACAGATGTCAATGTAAATCGCAGGCTGAAATCGCAAAAAGTAGTACAGAGACTACTTTTTGAAATCAGTGCAATGCCGCAGATGCAGCGTCGCACCGATTAGGACGGTGTCATTGCCGTCAATTTGAGGCAAAATCTGCCGTTTTGACATGCGATTTGACATGCCAAATCGCATCTCAAAACGCACCAGTGTGAACCAGGGCTAACTCCCATATTTATAACAGAGACAATGATTTACTAATGGAAAATAGACTGTGCACTTTGCAAAGTGCAGTTGCACTCTTCAAAAACAGTTGCTCCAGAGCTTAGTAAATGAGAACAAGCTCTGCTGAATTCTATCATCCAATCATATGCAAGCAAAAAGGCTGTTTTTTCATTTTCCTTGCACGTGATTGGGAATTTGTTGAAAAGTGAAGCTTTACCTCATTTAAATTAACCCCAATGGGGTTGATTTATTAACCGTTTGCCAACTGCCTAATGCAGATATACTTTGGCAGAATGGCACGGGCAGGCAAAGCAACGTATATATATATATATATATGTTGCTTTGAATCCTGGCTCTAGCGAGCACACTAGCGGTCTCCATTAGACATGTGCATTCGTTTTTGTTAGAATGCATTTTCGTCCGAAAATCGGGTATTTTCGTTATCGTTTTAACCACTTAAGACCCGGACCAATACGCTGGCAAATGACCCAAGGGGTTTTTGCGATTCGGCACTGCGTCGCTTTAACAGACAATTGCGCGGTCGTGCGACGTGGCTCCCAAACAAAATTCGCGTCCTTTTTTTCCCACAAATAGAGCTTTCTTTTGGTGGTATTTGATCGCCTCTGCGATTTTTATTTTTTGCGCTATATACAAAAATAGAGCGACATTTTTGAAAAAAAATCAATATTTTTTACTTTTTGTTCTAATAAAAAAACAATAAACTAAATTTTAGTCAAACATTTAGGCCAAAATTTATTTAGCCACATGTCTTTAGTAAAAAAAAAATCGCATTAAAAAAAATTAGCTACCTAGCGGGAACAGCGACACTAATACAGCGATCAGAAAAATGATCGCTTAGTGACGCTGGCAATAGGGAGTGAAAGGGTTAACTAGGGCAGTGATCAAGGGGTTAAAACTTTATTGGGGGGGGTGGGGGGGCTACCCTGACACTAACACTGACTGACTGTCACACTGTCTGTCACACTGACACTAAATACAGTAATCATACATGTATGATTACTGCATTCAGTGACACTGTGACAGGGGGGAGGGGGGGGGGGCGATCGCGGGGGTTAAGTGTGTTTGTGTGTGTGTAAGTGTGCTGTTTGGTGCAGGACTTACTTGGCGTGTTGTGATCTCTCCTCAGCGGCGCTTGAAACAAACGCCGAGGGAGAGATCACGTCGCTTCCTCCTTCCTGTGTTTACACAGGAGGAGGAAGTGACAGGGCGGGCGGGCGCGCGCATTGGCTGGGAGCGATCCGGAGGGGGCGGATGAAAACGGATAGCCGCCCCCACTTGTCGGATCGCTCCTGCAGCCGCGCGGACCGCCGCATGAACGGGGGGGGGGTCCGATCGGACCCCCGATCCCCCCCAAGGCACCAACGTATATATACGTTGATGTGCCTGTCGGTGCCATTCTGCCGACGTAAATGTACATGCGGCGGTCCTTAAGTGGTTAACGAACAAAAACGAAAGCGCAAGAAACGAAAACCGAAAGATCCGACATAAAAAATGCTTTATTTTCAGATCCGACGATTTTCAAAGCTTTGTCGAATTTCCGTCGTTCAATTCGACAAAGCATCGAAAATCGTCGTTCTGAATACAGTGAATAGGTAGGAATTGAATCAATTCCCACCTATTCACTGTATTCAGAACGACGATTTTCGATGCGTTGTCAAATTTCCGTCTTTCAATTTCACAAAGTCATCGAAAATCGTTGTTCTGAAAACAGTGAATAGGTAGGAATTGATTCAATTCCTACCTATTCACTGTATTCAGAACGACGATTTTCGATGCTCTGACGAATTTCCGTCGTTCAATTTCACAAAGTCATCGAAAATCGTCGTTCTGAATACAGTGAATAGGTAGGAATTGAATCAATTCCTACCTATTCACTGTATTCAGAACGACAATTTTCGATGCTTTGTCGAATTGAATGACGGAAATTCGACAAAGTCATCGAAAATCTTCGTTTTCGGACGAAAACTTTCCAGACGAAAACAAAATAAATCAAAACGATTTTCGGGAGTAACTAAATAAATTTATTTTCCGGACGAAAACGAAAAAACGAAACGAAATATTCCAGTCTGCACATGTCTAGTCTCCATGACTGTGCCCGTGGGACCCATAATACTTGTTATGTTTGTAATATGCATGTAATAGTTTCCTTGTTACCTTTCTCTGAGCAAATTTAACATTCTCTAGCATTCAATCCTGAGAGAAAAATATCCCAAGAAAGTTTGACTATGAAAGTTAACATTCAGTACACACACTACGTAGCTTTAGGTGCACACTGCAGAGGACACAGACAGTACACCACGTGAGAATACTGCAGCTAGCACAATAACCTGCCTGCCTGTCAGTATATTAGGAAGAGCGGATGTAGCTATACAGTGTATAAATATATATACAACACCTGGGATGCATATATATCCTCTACACACTGTAACTCTAACTGACTAGCCTGCCTGCCTGCCTGCCTGCTCCATCTAACTGCAAAAAATGACACTCTCTCTCTCTCTGGCTCTCTCTGTCCACTCTTAACCACTGCAACACACTACACAAGGCCAACTTCCAGGCAGCCTTTTATAGGGTGGGGCATGTACTAAACCCCCTGAGCCATAATAAGCCATAGCCATAATTGGCTTTGGCCAAATATGGCTCTCAGTTTTTTGCGTGCTGTGATTGGCCAAGCATGCGGGTCATAGTACATGCTTGGCCAATCATCAGCCAGCAATGCACTGCGATGCCGCAGTGAATTATGGGCCATGACGCACCACTCGAATTTGGCACAAACGGCTCGTAACGTTCATATTTTGATGAATGGTTGAACATGACTCAAACACAAAGCTCATCCCTACTTATTCCTAAGAAATCTGAGCTTGCCTGCAGTTTACCTTTCCACTCTGTCAGCCTGATAGCAGCCTCACAGGGTGATCCCCTGTCTGTTTTTTGCAGCTTTTCCTATGGCAGCTCCTGTATATGTCACTGAGGACACTTTAGAAGTTGCTTTGGATGGCCTAGAAGGAAGGATTGATACTATTATTGCAACCTCCTTAAATAATAGCAGAAAACGGGGTAGATACCCTTCATCTGCTCTAGCTATCTCATCAGATGAGCCTTCTGAGGGTGAAAAATCCCTCTCTGGAGATGAGGATCATGTGCAGTCTGAGGACTTAGAGGATGAGAGGATTCCTGCTACCTCTCAGTTGCAAAAGACACAGGTGCAATATTATGCAGAGATGGTGCATGCCACTTACAAATTGCCTCCTGTGGAAGCTTCTATGTCCTCTGTTTCCTCTTTGGGATCTTGGAAATGCCTGCAGGCTGCATGCTCCTTTCCAGTTCATCCCTTGCTGGATAAACTGATGTCTGATGACTGGGTTCACCCAGATAAACAGTTTCTCCTCCTAAGCATTTTTCCCTCCTTTACCTCCTTTATCCTATGGAGGAAGGTTTCACTAAGAAATGGGGGGTACCTGCTATAGATGCAGCTATTGTTGCAAACAAAAGCCTGACCTGTCCTATAGACAATCCTCAGGGCTTTAAGGATCCAACTGATAAAAAGCTGGAGTCCCTATTAAAAACCTCCTCTTCCATGGCTGGGGCTGTAGTACAACATGCAGTTGCAGCCATTGGTGTATGTCAGTTCCTCAAGGAACAACTGAAGCAGATGATTAGCCTCCTCCCTACAGAGGAGATTGAGGTTCATGAGGACCTTCTTAGGACTTGTGTTTTGCGGTTGATGCAATTATGGACTCTGTTCAGCAAGCATTCCACTTGAATCTCCTGCAGGTACACATGCACAGGTCTGTTTGGTTAAAACATTGGGAGGCCTTTCGATTTGACCCTTTTGGTATCGTAATTATTATGAATATTCTAAACTGACTCACTGCACCCTCCTGGGGTTTGTGCGACCCTGCCGGCCTTTCTTCCTCTCTCCCCTCTCTCCTTCTTCTTTTTCTTTCTCTCTTTTCTCTTCATTCTTCCCCTCCCTCCTCTTCTTTCCCCTCTGTTTTCCACTCACCATAAAATGCTATAAGTGACTCCGCTTGGGCAAACCTCTTCAGTCTCGCCCGATATTAGCTTACGATTTAACCTCTGCTGACTTACAGAGTCTTCTTCTGACATACCTGTTAATAACGGTGAAAGGACTCCCCCCCTTTTTTTTCGTACTTTTTTTCCACGGTCCCTGTTATTGGGTTGGTGATCCTTTTACCTCTCCTCTAGTTCTTTTTGTTAACTTTTTTTATCTCAATAACTGTTATCTATGTCTTGTTAATTATTATGTTACTTGTACGGTTGTTCTTGTCTCATCTGGATTGTTACATGATGTACCCTTAAGTGTAACAAGTCTTGTTTGTGTACTCTGTGTTTTTTCATTTAATAAAATACTTGAACAGAAAACATTGGGAGGCCAAGTTTTGTTGCAAAAGATACTTGGCAGCCTTCCCCTTTGGAGGAGGATGCCTGTTTGGGGATGACCTGGATATATACATCCAAATGATTACCGGAGGCAAGTCTACTCTGTTGCCGGTTAAAAAGAGTAAATGTCCTTCAAACAACTTGGGGTTCAAAGTCTAAACAGACATCCAAAACTTCTCTATGGAGGGATGCCCCCGCTCGGCCAAGTGGGTGGAAGGCTGCTGCAATTTGCAAATGCCTGGCGGAACAAAGTTCAGAACAAGTGGGTCATCTCCACAGAGTCCTCAGGCTACAAGCTAGAATTCAGAGAACTTGCACCACCCCGTTTTCTGAGATCAAGTGTTGCAAAGATCCAGGAAAAAGAAGGCCTGAACTTCTTTAAAGGGGTAATCATGGAGTTAGCCCCAGGGGATTCCTCAATCTGGGGAAATCCTCCTTGCAGCCTCAAAGGCTGGAGTACTTGGGCATGATTATAGACATGTCCCGAAGCCAGGTATTACTTCCCTAGCCAAAGGCAAAAGCCATACGAGACTTGGTCCGAGTGATAAAGGCAAAGAGAAGGCCTTCCATCTCTATGCATGGGGTTATTGGGGAAGATGGTAGCCTCCTTCGACCCAGTCGAATGAAACCCACTTTCACTCAAGGCCATTACAGGGCAAAATTCTGTCAGCTTGGAACAAAGATGTTTAGGCCTTGACCTTCTTATAATCTTAGCTCCAAAGGTTCACCAGAACCTCAATTGGTAGTTGCTTTCCCAAAATCTGTCAGAAGGAAAATCCTTCACTCCGGTTACCTGAAAAGTGGTGACCACAGATGCCAGCCTTCTTGGCTGGGGGCAGTTCAAGAAGAAGCATCTGGCCAGGGGCAGTGGTCTGGAGCTGAAAAGCTCCTTTCCATCAACATTCTGAAGATTCAGGCAATTTATTTGGCACTCAGAGTTTGGTCATACAGACTGCAGGGTTGGCCTGTTTGGATTCAGTCCGACAATGCTACAGCAGTGGCCTATATCAGTCCCCAAGGAGGCACCAGAAGTCTGGATGCCCAAAGAGAGGTGAATCACATCCTAGCCTGGCCAGAAGGGCATATCCTCGCCTGTCTGCATGCTTAATTCCAGGGGTAAAAGATTGGGAGGCGGATTCTTTGGCCTCTACACCTTGACATATTTGAAATCATATGTCAGAAATGGGGTACCCCAAATGCGGACCTCTTGGCTTCCCGGTTCAACGTAAACCTGGACGAGGATCAGATGCCCTGACAATCTCATGGGATCGTTATTCTCTGATTACGCGTTCCCTCCTGTTCTTATTCTCCCACTTTTCCTTCAGAAAGTCAAGAGGGAAGGAAAGTGGATTTTGATCACCCCGGTTTGGCCCAAGAAACCCTGGTACGTAGAAATCGTGGGGCGTGGCCGGACCTTGCTGGAAGATGGACGCTTAAATCTAGAGCTCCGGACACCTCAGAGCAAGAACCGCAATAACTGGAGATATTCACCCTTAGTACCATCTGCACAGGATGGGTACAGCTTCCAGAGCATCTTCTGCCTCGAGATCGAGGTCCCCGAGGGGTAATACCGGGACCGCTCAGCAACACATCCCGGATATGTTCCGCTCCCAGAGGGGTAACATGGCGCCAACTCGCCAAGGCCCCACACAAAGCCCCGCAAACCCCCTACCTCCGGGCAACTCTGAAATAGTCCTAACAGCCCCTCTTAACCCTTTCTCACAGGCAGGAGATTAATTGGACTGAGGGACCTGCCTCGGCACATCGTCACCTCACTTTGGACGATCTGCGAGCTGTGGCAACGGACATTAAAGAGGCATTGGCGGCCGCCATTGCAGGCCTCCGCATTGAGGTACATGCCCTGGATGATCGGGTCTCCCAGACGGAGCGCTCGGTAGCAGATCACGAAGGCATCCTCAAACGGTCCGCAAGAAAGGTGGACGACCATACCCTCCAGCTCCGGGATATGAATCGCCATCTTGAAGATTTAGATAACCGGGGCCGACGCCATAACCTTAGGGTGCGTGGCCTCCCGGAATCCATCGATGGAGACCGCATCCCTGAAGCTGTAACTGCACTATTCAACTCGGTGCTAGAAAGGCCCCCCATGACTGCCATAACCTTTGACAGGATTCATCGCGCTCTACGCCCCAGGGGAAGGGACTCGGACCCCCCTCGAGATGTCGTCTGCTGCCTGCCCGATTACGCACTAAAAGAATCCGTCCTAAAGAAGGCCAGAGGCAAGCGACTCGTCCATGGAGACCAACCGGTCCAAATATACCAAGACCTATCAGGGATCACGCTGAAGAACCGACGCGACCTCAAGCCGCTGTTGGAAGTCCTGCGTGCTAAGGAAATCCGTTATCAATGGAAATTCCCCTTCTGCTTGTCGGCATCCCACCGAGGCCATACTGCCACGCTGAAAGTTCCGGAAGATCTACCCGGCTTTTGTGAGTCTCTCGGGATTCCCCTAGTGGCAGTACCGGACTGGTACGCTGTCTTCCGGCAATCTGTCCACCGATGGCCTAAACCCCGGGAGGAACCTATGGAGACTCAAGCCTCCCGCTTCCGACGCCGGAGATCCCCGTCCGGATCCAGAAACCAGGGAGGCCCGCAAGGCCCCGGAGCACCGCATGAGATGTCCCCGACCCCCGGTGCTAGAAGGGCCAGGAGAGACTATTGACGGGGCTGGAGGGAAGTAAGTAGTCTTCCTCTACTTGAGTTAACCTGCATTAAAATGATACGCTTGAAGGACTGTTGTGGCTGTTCTAATGGTTGCCACGTTATGTGTGTTTGCACGGTACAACTTTTAATAACGTCTGTTAGCACTCCTCGCTACATGAGCCACCCTGACTGTCCTGGAGGTGAGCTCATACTGAGACGTCCCTAGGCCTTACGTGTCGGAGCGCCACATCTCCACCCTACGCCACTGAGCGGAGCCCACCCCCCTGGTCATCTTACTAAACCTCCTCGGACTACAAACCCCACATTGCCCCGCGGCGGAAGCTTACCTACAGGATGTGTCTCGATGGGGCGGATCTGGATTTGAGCAGTTAACACATGACCCTCGACGCAACAGGATGTCCGCCGTGACCCGGATGGAGAGAAGATCCTTCCTTCCGGCTCCCGTATCCCATGAATGAGGTGCAGCCCTCACTCTCGCTCCTCCGATCATCGGCTCCTTCACACTGCTGCGGACACAAGACCGGAATGCGATGCTTCCCATCGGATTGCCCGCGAGGATGACTTCTGAATGATAGACCTGTCGACCGCCCGGTCCCTTCACTCCCTCGCTCCACGGACTGAGTAGAGGCGGCGAAACACCTCTCCGGTAAGAGACTCACCTTCTACCTTGTGCACCACCCAAAAGAATATAGCTCTGATCCTCCTCACAATCTGTGAGTGCTCACCGACTGTACTATCAGCCTGGTCTTCACCGCTGCGCGGCGGTCCTGTGGATGCTTCCTGATCCCGCCACATCTACAACCACAAGTGACACTGTAAACACACCAGTATTAACTCCCCACAGTCCACCCGCCGCAGAGGACATAGACAACTGACCATATAGTAGTGTGGACTAGTCGTGTCCACCTTCAGATTGTGTGGACCTTGATTGATTGATTGACTGATTATTAAACTGTTCTCTCGTGCTGAGGTAGGTGATTGAGAGGGTGCAAGGTCCCCCGAGCCTGTTGATACCCTCATAAGACCTCTCTGCCCTGAGCTAGGCTCCAGGGCCCCAGGTTGTCGCCAGCAGCTGGCTTGGGAGACCCCTTCTGCCACCCAACGCCTGAGCCTCTGGGCAATGACAGCCCGGCTCACTGACACTCCTGCCCGCATGAGTGCCCCATGGGCTTCGCCTGGTGCCGGTGGGGTGTGATCCGAGGTTCAGTGGCTCGCTAGTTGTCGGTTGTAGGGCCTGGTGACAAAGCTGGTTAAGCTTCTGGACCTCGAGAGCGGCGCCCCTGAGGCCTGCCGTATTGCACCTTCCCCACATGTGGCCTGGGGAGTGGCGCACGGGACACTCTGAAACACGTTTCTCCCTTGCTAACTATCCCTTTTGTCTAGAAGGCATTGCTCTGGGGTGGCCGTTAGTATTAGTGATTTAGTGATTTAGTTTGGTTAATTTTGGTTTCACTCTTAGTTACACTCAGAAACTTTTGATCTCCTATATTGTTCCTACCGTCTCCGGTGGGGATCGTTCCAACCCCACACCAGCGCGGACGGCGGTGCTCAGGCCCTGTGATTGGACCTGTCCCCCCCGTTCGCGTTGAACTTTACCGAATCCCCCTTCCCTCATAGGTAGGTGGACTAGCCTCCACCAGCCTATTCGGTTGTCTTTCACTCTGTGCCATCGCACGTACCCTACCCTTCTCTTCCTACTGTCCCCCCCCCCTTCTCTCCCATCCACGCTTCCCATCCCCTCTTCCCCCTTCCTCTCGTTACCCTCGAGATGGAGGCCCTCGGCCAAACCCCGCCGACCCCAGATCAACCTCCACCCCAATTGACCCTCAAAGTGTACTCGCTAAACATAAAGGGGCTTAACACCCCAGAAAAGCGTTCACGGATACTATACACTCTGCAAAAAGAAAAGCCACATATTGTCCTACTTCAAGAGACCCACTTTAGAACTGATGCTGTCCCTAAGTTACGTAACCAATATTTTCCGACGGTGTATCACGCCACCACCGCTGAATCAAAGTCTAAGGGGGTCTCAATTCTGCTCTCTAAACACTGTCCCATACAGATTGAAGATGTTCAACAAGACACCCTGGGAAGGTACATCTTTTTGAAGGGCACGCTCCATGGCATTCCCATTACGGTCGCAAACGTCTACGCCCCCAACTCCCACCAAGTCAAATTCTTTCGAGACACACTCCACCTCCTAACGGCTTTCCAGAGGGGCATACTGGTGCTGGGCGGAGACTTCAATGTACCGCTGGCTCCCCTTCTGGACACGTCCAACGGGTCCACCTGCCTAACGTACCGCGCTCTTAAGGCGCCGTACACACGGCCGAGGTTCTCGCTGAAAATCAGCGAGAACCTCGCTGGAATGCACATTCCAGCGAGGACCTCGGCCGTGTGTACGGTCTCAGCGAGCTTCCCGTCGGGAAGCCCGTCGAGCCGAAATAGAGAGCACGCTCTCTATTTCCTCGACGGCCCGCCTGGAAGAATGGCTGGTTGCCATTCCCGACGGGCGGGTCGCCGAATTTGACGGCAGGGAGAGAACCTCGACGGGCGGAACGATGTGTTCTGCCCGTCGAGGTTCTCTGCCGTGTGTACGGCGCCTTAAGGCTATAACATCCCAACTGAACACACTCACCCTGCACGACTCTTGGCGCACGCTACACCCGAACGAAAAAGACTTTACGTTCTTCTCCCCCATGCATTCTAAATACTCCCGTATTGATCTCCTCTTTCTCTCCCAGAATGACCTGCACTTACTCGCCTCGGCCACCATTGAACCGATGGTTCTCTCGGATCACCACCCGATTACAATGACTTTGAAGTGGCCGGGTCGTCGTCCTAAATCAGGGATCTGGAGGATGGACGATTCCCTCCTCCTAGATCCTGCAGACACTCAAGCTATTTTGACCAAACTCACCCAGTTCTTCGAAGAAAACGAATCCGGGGAGGTGGTGCCGGCCACAGTGTGGGCGGCACACAAATGTGTTGTCCGTGGTGAAATTATATCCCTAATGGCGAAGCGGCATAGACTCAGGAAAGCATGCATTGATGAGCTCTCGGAACATGTGAAAACGTTGGAACGGGTCCATAAACGTACTTTAGCAGCCGATACCCACGGGGCACTACTAGCAGCCAGAAAGGCGTTACTAGGTGAACTTCACTCACGGTTACAACGTAAGTTCGCCTTCACGCATAAATTATACTACGAGTTTGGGAACAAGTCAGGAAAACTGTTAGCCTCTGCGTTACAAAAGAAAAAATCGGCACTCACGATCCGGGCTATCACTTCCCCGACGGGCGCCTCAGTGCGTAGGTCAGATCACATTGCCCGACAATTCGTACAATACCTCTCTGCGCTCTATGACCTCCCGACACCACACGCCTCCGTGACCAACCTGAGACGCCCACAACTCATAGAAGAATTTCTCGCCACTTACGGACTACCCCCAAGCCCAGCACCAGATATGTCGCAGCTAGACACACCAGTGACAATAGCAGAAGCCCAGCTAGCTTTAAAACAACTAAAACCAGGGAAGAGCCCGGGACCTGACGGACTCACCTCCGGCTATTACAAAACGTTTGCAGCACTTCTGCTTCCAAGATTTGTGAATGCTTTCAATGGCATCCCCCTTCCCCCACATACCGATAAAGACCTTCTAGAAGCCCACATTACCTTAATCCCCAAACCGGGTAAAGATACTACACTAGTCACTAATTACCACCCAATATCCCTACTTAATGTAGATATAAAACTGTATGCAAAAATCCTTGCCAATAGATTGCTCCCATTCCTCCCTGATCTCATTTCGACTGACCAAGTTGGCTTTGTCCCTGGCCGTGAGGCCCGGGACAACACGACTAAGGCTCTCAACATCCACCACTGGATGACCACTCACGATACAAAAGGATTCTTTCTTTCCCTGGACGCGGAGAAGGCGTTTGACAGGGTGGCCTGGGACTATATGTCCGCAGCACTACTCAAATCGGGAATACCTAACCGTTTCCTCCAAATGATTATGACTCTATATTCTGCACCCACAGCTAGGGTACGGGTCAATGGCCTGCTGTCAAGCGCCTTCTCCATCCACAACGGTACCAGACAGGGTTGCCCCCTCTCCCCCTTGCTATTTGTCCTATCCCTCGAACCGTTCCTTCGCAGACTCCGTGACAATCCGGATATCAAAGGGGTATCAGTCCAGGATAAAACCCACAAGATCGCGGCGTACGCCGATGATGTGCTACTGTTCCTGACCAACCCTCATATTACGCTGCCCAACCTACTCGATGACTTGCAAACCTTTAAAACCCTCTCCAACCTGCAAATCAATTATGGCAAATCAATGGCGCTCAATGTTTCCCTCCCCCAGGCTCAGGTTGCCTTTTGCAAACGACAGTTTCCTTTTAAATGGGATTCCAATGAAATCACCTATCTGGGCATAAAACTCCCCACCCATCTCTCCGATCTCTACACCAAAAATTTCCTCCCGGCCCTGCAGACTATCAAGGGAGACTTGTCCAGCTGGAATAAGGGTAATTTTTCCTGGTTCGGCAGGGCGGCGATCCTGAAAATGAACATTTTGCCTAGACTACTATATTTACTACAGGCGGTACCGATCAAACTCCCCCCTTCCTTCTTCACCTCCCTGAAAACAGTCTGCAGATCCTTTTTATGGGCGGGTCAATCCGCGAGAATAGGTTGGGACAGACTCATCCTCCCAAAACAACAGGGGGGAATTGGTTTGCCAGACCTGGCCTATTACCATAAGGCCTGCCATCTCACCCGGATTTTGGACTGGCACGTACATAAACATAATAAGGCCTGGGTCGAGATAGAGGAAGCTTTTGTTGACATGCCCATCGCGAACTTACCTTGGATTACCCCCAGTTCCGTCCCCAGATCGGGTAAATCCCATCCGCTGATCGGCCCCACCCTATTGTCCTTGAAGGCCACCTATACCTCTGCTGACACGACTCATTCGCCGGGACCAATGACGCCCCTTACCCGAAATCCCGACTTCCCCTCTGACATCCCAGGTCGTGGTAGCTCAGGGGCTAGCGACAGTCCACCGCTGAAGGCCCATCTCTTTTTCGAAAACCAAACGCTACTGACCCATGAGGAGATGGTCTCCAAATTCCCGTCCCATCATATCCCTCGGTTTCTGTACTTCCAGCTCCGTCACTTCTTTCACAGTGTGCCGTGTCCTCTGCCTTGGCACAGGGATCTAACTCCTTTCGAACGTCTCTGTTCTCAGGCAGAACCGCAAAGGCACGTGATATCGACCATGTACTCCCTGCTTATCTCTACCGTCAAGCCCAGAACCGAGATCCAGCGTGTGTGGGAGGCCGATCTCTCGGAGGGCTTGACGCCAGATGACTGGGCATCGGTCTTCCTACACACCCACAAGGGCTCCATTAATGTTTCTGCACAGGAGAACAGGTTTAAAATATACTCACGATGGTATAGGACCCCCGACAAGGTACACAAAATTTTCCCAAACACCCCCTCCACATGTTGGAGGTGCAACTCCGAGGAAGGATCCTTCCTCCATATATGGTGGGATTGCCCTATGATACAACCGTTCTGGAGAGAAGTTCACTCACTTATTTCCAGCATCACTACTTACACGCCTATCTTCTCGCCAGCACAATACCTGCTTCATCACACCCCCATCCCCCTCTCAACGTACCGGAAATCCCTGATCCTACACCTTATCAATGCAGCCACTCAATGCATCCCTACACACTGGAAGGACACAACCCCCCCCACGATAGGAGAATGGCAGGCTAGAGTATCTAAAATCGAGGAAATGGAAAGGATTATTCATCAATCTAAAGACATGCATGACAAGTTCAGGCTCACCTGGTCTTGTTGGACCCACTATAAGGAATCCCTACAACCCCCATCCCCCTGTACACCCCCTGCTCTCTTGTCCGGGCTGTCTGGAACGAGCCCCCCATGAACTCTTTGGCCGAGGTACCCCCCCCATTCACACCCCTTCCCCTACCCCACCCCTCATTGTGCACACTGTTCCGGATCTAGCATGACCCCCCATGAATCACTTTTTACGGTAGTACCCTCCCGCCCACAGTGTGTCCCCTTTAGGGGTGGGCGGATGCTGGGTAGAACCCCAATGATCCGGAAGCCCCCGTTACATCAGATATATGTTATATCCCGCCCAACTGTCTCCCTCCCCCATCCTCCCTGAACTGTTTCAATGCTGTTACGCTCTGTGTTGCTTTCTTTTTCTTTTTTTTTCTTTTTTTTTTTTGGTTTGCAGTTTACGCAGGTATACCGATCAGTAGAGGGAAGGTCTCCCTCCATCCTCCTTCGCATCACAGCAATGCAGTCAGATTGTATGTTCACAGTGACATGTTACCTGTGCTCACATGTTTTGTAGTCTGTTTCTTTTCATGCTGTCACTTGTAACCTTTATATGACAAATAAAAATCTTTGAGAAAAAAAAAAAAAAAAAAATCGTAAGGATGGCAGTAGGTAGAACCTAAGTTCTCCCACTACGCTCGGACTTACTACCGCAGGGTACAATATTCCATCCTGCCTTACAAAGTCTAATTTTGACGGTTTGGCTGTTGAGACCCACATTCTGAGGAAACGTGGGCTCTCAGGTCCAGTCCTATCAACTCTGGTTAATGCTAGGAAGCCAACCTCCAGGCTTATCCACTACAGAATCTGGAAGGTATATGTTTCCCCCAGAAGGGGGCATCCTAGGAAGTATGCCATTAATAGGATTCTTGCACTTCCTCAGTTGGGCTTAAATATGAAGTTGGCCTTGAGCGCTATCGAGGGCCAAATCTCGACCTTGTCTGTATTTTTCAAAAACCGCTCGCCTCTCATTCCCTAGTCTGGGCCTTGTTCAGGGAGCACTGCACTTGAATCCGCCAGGCTAAGTCTCCTGTATGCCCATGGGATTTGAATTTGGTATTATCTGTTTTACAGAAGCTAACTTTTGAACCATTACACCATGCTTCTTAAGTCTTTTTTGACAAAGAAACTTTTTCTTGTAGCCATATCCTCGGCAAAGAGGGTATCGGAATTGGCGGTTCTTTCTGTTAAGAACCGTATATGATTATTTATGATGATAGGGTGGTGCTGTGTCCTCAGCCGACTTTTTACCCAAGGCGGTTTCAGTATTTTATCTGAATCAAGATATAATCATACTGTCTTTTTTTCTAAATCCACAGTCTGCAGAGGAAGAAGGTCTACACTCTATAGATGTTGTAAGAGCGGTGAAAGTTTATCTGCAAGCTACGGTTCAAATGCGTAAGACTGATTGTCTGTTATTCTGCCAGGGCCCAGGGAAGGTTCAGGCAGCGTCAAAATCTACTATTGCAGATTGGATTTAACAAGTCATTATTCAGGCCTATGGTTAGAAAAGAAGATGCCTGCTTTTCAGGTGAAGGCACACTCGGGTAAAGCAGTTGGTGCTTCATGGGCAGTGCATCCCCAGGCCTCCATGGCTCAGATTTGTATGGCTGCTACTTGATCTTTGGGCCATACATATACTAAGTTCTACCAGGTAGATGTGAAAAGGTATGAGGCCTTCGGGCGTAGTGTGCTGCAGGTAGCAGTATAGATCCTCTGGCCCGATGGCGGTCTTATCTCTGATCTGTGTCTCCCTCCCCTCAATTTTAGCATTGCTATGGAACATCCCATTAAGAAATTAAGGCTCTGCATCCCGTGATATATGTTCAAGAAAATATAATTTTTTATTACAGCTTACCTGTAAAATCCTTTTCTTGGGAACACATCATGGCACACAGAGCTCCCACCCCTCTTCGGAGTTAAACGTGGAACACTTATTGCTTTGCTACAAAACTGAGGCAATCTCCATTTTGGAGGGGTTATACAGGGGAAAAACTCAACTTTAATTGGGTTAACCAGTGTCCAATCACCTGTGGTGACTACATAACCCATTAAGTAATTAAGGCTCTGTGTCCCGTGATGTATTCCAAAGAAAAGGATTTTACAGGTAAGCTGTATTAAAAAATCATATTTTTTATGGTTTTAGCTTTAGCATCAGTAAATCACTGCTCATTTAAAAACAATATTTTTTACTAGCCTTGCGGCTTCACAGCCGATTCCCTACTGCGCATGCATGAAACGTATTGCACTTTCTGAATGGTCTGTAGGCAGGGAAGGAGGAGGGGGGGCCGAACTGATGTACCTTGTTGTGGTGAGGTCCAATAAAAGTGGGTACAGGTAATTGTCAAAAACAGGTTCCCACTTTCCCCAGAAAGGTGCCAAATGTGGCACCGGAGAAGGAGACCGATAAGTGGAGCACAATGGTGTGTGTTTTGATATCTGATAAAAACAAAAAATCAGGTTTACATCCACTACATCCATAACCCTAATAATTAAAGAATATGTGAACCCAACATTTCATAATCATGATATGTACCATACACCTCCTCCAATGATCAGACCCCCCCCCAGTTCACTGCACAGCCATTTACTGGAAAGACCAATGTGCTGCTGTTTTTCCTCCCCAACTCTCTGAACTTTTTATGCAGCTGTGAACATAGCTATATAAATCCTGTTTATTAATAATAATAATAATAATAATAACAATAATAACAATGATAATAATATTAGGGTCTGCGATAACTTAACCACTTCAGCCCCGGACCATATTGCTGGTTAATGACCAGGCCCCTTTTTGCGATTCGGCACTGCGTTGCTTTAACTGACATTTGTGCGGTCGTGCTCCCAAACAAAATTGGCGTCTTTTTTTCCCCACAAATAGAGCTTTCTTTTGGTGGTATTTGATCACCTTGGTTTTTATTTTTTGCACTATAAACAAAAATAGAGCGACAATTTTGAAAAAAATGCAATATTTTTTACTTTTTGCTGTAATAAATATCCCCAAATATATATATAAAAAAAATAACATTTTTTTCCTCAGTTTAGGCCGATACATATTCTTCTACATATTTTTCATAAAAAATCGCAATAAGCGTTTATTAATCGATTTGTGCAAGAGTTATAGCGTTTACAAAATAGGGCATAGTTTTATGGCATTTTCATTAATATTTTTTTTCTACTAGTAAAGGCAGCGATCAGCGAACTTTATCGGTACTGCGACCATATGTCGGACACATCGGACACTTTTGACACATTTTTGGGACCATTGGCATTTTTATAGCGATCAGTGCTATAAAAATGCATTGATTACTATAAAAATGCCACTGGCAGGGAAGGGGTTAACACTATGGGGCAAGGAAGGGGTTAATTATGTTCCCTGTGTGTGTTCTAACTAAAGAGGGGGTGGGACTGACTGGGGGAAATGATGGATCGCTGTTTATACATTGTTTGAACAGACGATCCGTCATTTCTCCCCCTGACAGGACCGGGAGCTGTGTGTTTACCGATTCTCGCTCTGTAAAGAATGATCGCGGGTGCCAGGCGGTGATCGCGCCCGCTGGGAACGCGCTTCGGCACCAGGGGCGAGTGCCCCTATTGGCTAAAATGCGAGATGACGTATAGCTACATGATCTCGCGCAGCCGAGCCGACCTGCCGCCGTATAACTGCGGCAGCTGGTCGGCTAGTGGTTAAAAAGGGAAGAATGATATATTTATAATTCTTTTATATCTGTACACAAGTCACATATACTTTAAAGCGGTAGTAAACCCTCCGGTCCTATCCTAACCATTTACATATTCGGAAAGAGATTTTATTTCTACATCGATCGATCGCTATGTATTAAATGACTAGTCTTACTGTTTTAACCTTTGATTTTGTGCTGTCTCATTGTTGTAGTAAGCCTGCGCCATTTGTGATATGGTCTTCCGCTTCTTATGCAGTGATTATTTCCGCCCACAATTATTTTCTGTTGTCGCAGTGAAAAGCGGTTAGAGTTACCCCATAGATATCAATACATTAATAGGCTATAGTTCCCCTATACTAATAATGCATTATAAGGCTTGTTAGAGTTCCCCCTTAGTGATTAATGCTTGCATAATTATATATCCTTGAGCTTCTAGGAAAAGCTAGGAACATTGCCATTGTTATTGTGTACTAAGCAAAGAATGATAAACATTAGATAAGCTGCAGTAGGAACCAAGATTAGTTAGCCGCCCGAAATACAGACTGTTATATTTTACACACAATGTATAATTGTGACGAATATTACTTGTATAACCTAATAACTTAGATATGATTGGCTGGGACAAGGGCGTTCCCTTCTTGTATGATTGGTGGATGTTTCTCACTACCAATGCATTGGGGACTTTTCATACATCCAGCTTGTCCTTAAAACCCAGGTTTAGTTGAACCAGCAACCTAACACGCAGTGTGGTCAAAATATTCAAGCCTCTTCTTCATTTTCAGTTACTATGGAAATTAAGAAAAGGGGCTAGATTCAGGAACACTTACGACCGGTGTATCAGTAGATACGTCGTAGTAAGTCCTAATCTGAGCCAGGGCAACTTTAAGCGTATTCTCTAAATCAGATACAGTGCTTCAGTGATATTTAACCCTTGTCAGGTAACCTGTATGAGGGATAACCCAATAATTATGGATTCCCTTAGCCCACACGCTCCAGTCCTGAGACGTGTATAGGTTGCCCCTGTTAGTGATATAAGAAAAAAAAGCCTCGTGGGCAAGTGCATGGGTATTGGATCACCTCCTAGATGGGTGTCCAAAAGGTGATCAGAGTCTGTGAGTGGTGATGGTGGATATCAAATTATATGTAAAAAGCGTAAATGCATATGAATAAAATAAAATAAAACAAAAAGGTCAGGATCCTGTGCAGGCAGGCCCTGATATACCACTGTGTGTTT
Source organism: Rana kukunoris (assembly GCA_029574335.1). Taxonomy (NCBI): domain Eukaryota; kingdom Metazoa; phylum Chordata; class Amphibia; order Anura; family Ranidae; genus Rana; species Rana kukunoris. Next base: position 179,745,098 of record CM056050.1, on the reverse strand, counting down.
AGAGAAAACCTCAATCCTAATGCGCCTATTGAGGGATGAAGCCCCCTGAGGGCGTGTGTGAAGAGTGTATGTGAGATGGTGCTTACACAATCAAATTATATAGAATGAACAAGCAAAAAAACAACAAACGAAAAACAAGTGATAAACAAGTGCAGCCCCGGTAGCGCAGAAAGTCCAATACGTGGCTGGGACTAGAAATGCAGTGTGCGGTTATTAAGAAATGGTAAACTGGTCAGGTAGGACACTGTGCAGGCCAATGACTCACATTGGTTGATACCCAGAGTTAAGGCTAAAAGAGTGGTGTATCAATGAAGATCCTGATTAGGGTAACTCTGGTAGTTCCTATACCCAATGGGGAATGCTATCCACCAAGGAATTGGCCACAGTGTAAGAAATTATATATAAACAAATGCAATTAAAAAGCCAAGAATTCATGTGAAGCGAAATTAATAGAGCTCCACGCACCACTGTCAGCACTAATTAGTGACCAATATGCAGTAGAAGTTACAAGTGTTCTAAAAATCAGGTCATGAAATCATAATTCAACCATCAAACTTAATCCTTAGAGAAACTCTATGACATATTATGGTGACTTCGGGTGCTGTTTCTTCACAAATCGATAATTGAAGGTTGAAGGAAGAAAGCTTCAGCTTTTAATCACTCCCGATGTCACTCAAACATAAAGAAAAGGGATTCTCATAGCGTGATGTGTTGTAAAAAAAAGGCGTCAAGCCTTTAATATAAAAAGGGTTAAAAAGTAGTGGAATGAATCCACAGCAATCCCAGAGGCACCTGGGTGCAGTTCCAAAGAAACAAAACAGGTAAAAAAATATTTTAAGAACAAACAATAAGATAGCCCAACTGTCCCCCCTGTCTCCTGAGAGCTGGATTAACGAAACTGCCATTTCCGCCACGAGATAGATGAACGGGCTTCTGAGTCCTCCGGGCAGATCGTAATTCCGACCATCAACGTTCGGACAGGCAAGTGGGCGTGCGTGCGTACGTGCTTGCGTAGAGATCCACTGACGCGTTTCGTCATGTGACTTTTTCAAAGGCGATAAAAGCCTCGTACGAATGCCTTTTTATTTATATACGGAGGCAGATGTATCCCGCCTACAAAGGGGAAGGATAATTTGAATGGATTTAATAGCAAAACCGACCTCCCTCCTATTTACCCTTGGTATTGTCAATTGTAGAGGTGGGGATAAAACATCTGATGCCGTGGTAATATTACAAACATATTGTACAAATATATATGTTGAGCAGAGGATTATTCGGATAAGCAGATGACAGTGGTTTATCTGAATAAAAGTATGATTAATGTAGTATTGATTAATATGGTATTCAGAAGTCAAATGCGGGCAACGATGCGCCAGCGCAACGTAAAACCTGAAGCGTAAGCAGTCGTAATTCAAAGTAGGAAGGAAGTGGGCATGATCCATGCTAATGAAGCGTGACCCCATGCAAATGAAGGCCCGAACGAACGGCGCATGCACCGTGACGTGAACGCAGGTCCCGCGCCCCTCTGCGCATGCTCACAACTACGTACTGCTGACGTCCAGTGCATAAAAGCGACCAGACATGAGCCCGTCGTGCGCAAAATTACAGCAGAGAATCTTTTGGGGTAAAGTACTGTTTGCTTTTGAACATGTCTGCACCCGTGCCTACTAAGGAGCGTAGGAAGAAGAACTTCAGTCCTGAGGAGAGGGAAATCATCATCGAGGGCCTCTCCAAGTATTGGGAATGCCTCCATGGGGCACAGAGTGGGCAGACCAGCAAGGTCAAGAAAGAAGAGATCCTGGAGCAAGTTACTGCCCAGGTGAATTCACTTGCCCATGAGGTCCGAAGCACCAAGGACATCGCAAAAAAGATCAATAATCTGCGGCGCCTGTTTTTTTTTTTTTTTTAAATACTCAGGTTATGAGTTTTTTTTTTGTTTTCAAATACTCAGGTTATGAGTATTTTTTTTGTTTTCAAATACTCAGGTTATGCTTTTTTTTTTTCATTTGTAGTATCTGCACACGGTGAGGAGTGTAGGCTACAGTGTGTCTGGTGTGTGACTGGTGTGTGAATGACGTGTGAATGACGTGTGAATGGTCAGCAACATCATTGGGGCCTTGGCGCGGCATTGCTGCTCCCAAGTCCTGCATGGTGGACTTGGGCTAATCCAATGTGATGTGGATGTGGTGTGTGTGATCTAGGGACCACAGTGGTGTGCATGCATGCATTGTCCGTGTGCCATGATGAATTTGTGTTTTTAACGTGCAAAGATACGTTCCACGAAGCAACTCCTGACTGCTGTTCCTTCAGCAGAATGGGTAGCCTCGGGCAGGGGGGGACTGTGTAGTTCGGGGGTCAGGTCATCACGTATGTCAATCTGCAGGCCCTTTCTCATGGCAAAATTGTGCAAAATGCAACATGCACCGATGATCTGGCACACAAAGTTTGGGGAATACAATAGGGTCCCCCCGGACTTATCCAGGCATCGGAAACGGGACTTCAGGAGGCCAAATGTTTGTTCAACCACTGCACGGGTACGTATGTGTGCATCATTGTTTCTTCTCTCTCCTCTGGTTTGGGGATCCCGGAATGGAGTCATGAGATGGGGTCCCAGTGCATATGCAGAATCACCTGGAAGGAAAAAGACAGGAGGATGTTAGCCATGCATGTGCCCCTCGTGATGTCTGCATCATGGGGTTGGACAGTCATGCCTGCCACCCATGTCACTCACCAACTAACCAGCTGTCCTTGTACAAATTCTGTTGGGATGGTGCTTTGACGGTATATGTAGTTGTCGTGGCTGGACCCAGGGTGTGTGGCACGAACGTGCCATATGAGGCATTGGGCATCGGCTATCACCTGTACGTTGATGGAATGCCAATGCTTCCGATTGCGGTATATGTGCTCTGTGTGCAATCAATGGCCCGATGGTGCGTGGGAATCCTGCTAGTCTGTAGAAATCCTGCATTGCCATCAGCCGCAGGTGCTCCTGGGTGGGTCTGATGATGTGGTGGGACATGCGTGTGAGGATTGCGGGGACAACCTGGTGCACACATCTGCTTATGGAGGATTGTGACATCCCAGCCACCATTCCACTTGTAAAGATCCACTGGCAAGGAAATGCAGTGTTGCCAGTACCTTCACCAGTGGCTGCACTGCTTGTACGCGGTGGGTCTGGCTGCTGATGTCATCCTGCAGGATTGTGGCTATTTCAAGGATAGTATCAGGGCTGAATCTGAAGATGCAATACACCTCCGATTCACCCATGCCAGACACATTGATGCGCGTTCGGAATATCCTCTCCGGTGCCCTCCTACGTGCCCGTAGACACAATAGTGCTATGACCACGGCTGCCCCTGGCATGTTGGCATATAGGTGTGTTGTCCTGCAAGTGTTCTTGCTCAGCTCGTCCGTTACGGTGCTTCTGTAGCTGCTCTCCAGCTGACCTGTGCATGTCTGCTGCAAAGTTACCCCTGCTTTATGAGGGGTAACTTTAGGCAAAACGTACAGCTTAAGCGCACCGCACGGAGCCAGCGCCGCACAAACGTAAGTTTATGAATCACCGTATCTCCCTCATTTGCATATTTGAATACAAAAATCAATGGGTGCGCAAGCTGATCCCCGCGTAAATATGCGCCTACGAAACACAGACGCAAAACAGTTACATCGGTCGAAAGACGGCGATTTTTGGTCGTATCTCATTTTCTGGGTATGGCGCATAGATACAATGGCGCATAGTGACACTTACGTGGCGCATATCGAGATACGTTGGGGTAAGTTCTTTCTGAATATGGCCCAATATGTTCAGCGTGACACAGAAAGGGGATCCCTTGTGATCCCTACTACGGGGTGAAGGGGTCAAAGGTGACGACTAAATAACAACAACTGAAAGAAATGATGGTTAATACCAGGGGTTGTTCCCCTATGTAGATGGGCTATCTAAGTGTGCCTAAGGCCCACATGGGGGTACCCGATTTTGAAGATTTAGAGTATCTCATATGACTTGGGGTGCCATGCATGCCTAGATGAAATAACTGTTGGTAAAGAGGGAGAATATTCATGTGATGGTCACCAGTTGGACTCCTTAGTATAAATCTGTTATGAATGTCCAAGTGTTCTAAATTAGATGTCGCATAATCTGGGGCTGAGTGTATGGGAATAGGGACAAAGAATTGTCACAGATGCCAAGATTATGTCATTTAGAAATTAGAAATGAAACAGTTCAAATCTATATCAAGGTTGAGGCCTCGGGGGGCTAGGGACCCCAATTTGTGGATCCAACGGGTTTCATTCTGTGAAACCTGTATTTGTTTATTGCCATCAAATGGTCTTTGATGATGTCAATCCCATAAAAAGTTAGACAAGATGGATCTTTGTGATGTTTTTCCGCAAAATGTCTGGAAAGGCTATGTCTGGGGAATCCCTTGCGTATGTTTTTAATGTGTTCCCGTATTCTAACACGTAAGGGTCTGGTGGTACGGCCCACGTACTGGAATTGACAAGGGCACCCTATGACATACTGTAGGTCACATGTGTACTGTTACAAGTGATAAGATCCTTTATCTGAAATTCTTGGTTGTATACAGAGGATTTGAAAGTTGTTTTTCTCTGGGGTTGTGGTTTATTCGTTTTGCAGGGAAGGCAGCGTTGGCACCTAAAAAAACCTGTTAGCTCTGGGCATATGTTGACTTGTTTTGGAGGGTCCAGTACATTTGTCATAGAGTTTCTCTAAGGATTAAGTTTGATGGTTGAATTATGATTTCATGACCTGATTTTTAGAACACTTGTAACTTCTACTGCATATTGGTCACTAATTAGTGCTGACAGTGGTGCGTGGAGCTCTATTAATTTCGCTTCACATGAATTCTTGGCTTTTTAATTGCATTTGTTTATATATAATTTCTTACACTGTGGCCAATTCCTTGGTGGATAGCATTCCCCATTGGGTATAGGAACTACCAGAGTTACCCTAATCAGGATCTTCATTGATACACCACTCGTTTAGCCTACACTCTGGGTATCAACCAATGTGAGTCATTGGCCTGCACAGTGTCCTGACTGACCAGTTTACCATTTCTTAATAACTGCACGCTGCATTTCTAGTCCCAGCCACGTATTGGACTTTCTGCGCTGACGGGGCTGCACTTGTTTATCACTTGTTTTTCGTTTGCTGTTTTTTTGCTTGTTCATTCTATATAATTTGATTGTGTAAGCACCATCTCACATACACTCTTCACACACACCCTCAGGGGGCTTCATCCCTCAATAGGCGCATCAGGATTCAGGTTTTCTCTAAACACACAGTGGTATATCAGGGCCTGCCTGCACAGGATCCTGACCTTTTTGTTTTATTCTTTTTTATTCATATGCATTTACGCTTTTTCATATAATTTGATATGCACCATCACCACTCACAGACTCCGATCACCTTTTGGACACCCATCTAGGAGGTGATCCAATACCCATGCACTTGCCCACGAGGCTTTTTTCTTATATCACTAACAGGGGCAACCTATACACGTCTCAGGACTGGAGCGTGTGGGCTAAGGGAATCCATAATTATTGGGTTATCCCTCATACAGTTTACCCGACAAGGGTTAAATATCACTGAAGCACTTTATTTCAGACTTTCTAGGGCCAGCAGCGCCACTATCCCAACACATTAATTTTATTACTTTGGTTTCTTTTGAAATCCCTTTGGGAGGCAGCAGCTTAGCCACATATCCTAAGCGTGGATTTTCTTTTTTAGTTTTCTAAATGAGATACGCTTAAATGTTGCTAAGATACGACCTGCGTAAGTCACTTACGCCATCGTATCTTAGTTTCATATTTAAGCTGGCCGCTTAATGCGCCAATTCATGAATGTACGCCCGGCCGGCGTATCTACTTGCGTTGTTTGCAATAGGCTTACGCCTGGCGTAAAGTTACCCCTGCTATAGTGAGGCGCAGCCGATGTTAAGTATGGACGTCGCGACAGACGTCGTTTATGTCGTTTGCGTAAGTCGGTTCAGAATGGGCCTGGGCGTAAGTTACGTTCACGTCATATTCATTGACAATTTGTGACGTGATTTTGGAACATGCGCACTGGGATACATTCACGGCCGGCGCATGCGCAGTACATTCGGCGCGGGATCACGCTTAATTTAAATACTACACGCCCCCTACCCACCCAATTTGAATTACGACGAGCCATTTACGCTACGCCGCCGCAACTTTACAGGCAAAAGCTTTGTGAATAAAGCACTTGCCTGGAAAAGTAGTGGCGGCGTAACGTAAATGACATACATTACGCCCGCACAAAGATCCGATCTCCATCCTGAATCTAGCCCAAGGTCTTCACAGCTTACACCAGGAAGCTATTATCATACCTTCCGGAGCATGATGCAGATGTGTGGACTAAAATTTACTCACAGTAATTCAAGGTAACCATGATCCTCTTGGGGGGGAAATATCAGCCTAAACAATATGGGATGGGCAGAGGTACGCATGCGCGGGTCTTCCGGGAAGACGCTCTGAACGGGAGCTCCGAGCCGCCCCAGCATTCCGGGGATCACAGCGCTAAAAGCACTGGGAGATTGATTCCGAGGACGGTCGGACAGGGTAGCGGAGGGAGCGGAGCACATCCCTGAATGTCAGGTTCCGACGAAAATAAAGGTTTCAGCCGGCAGCTGGACTTTGGCCTAGCAGCTCCATTGACCTCCAAGATGGCGACCGCGGCCTCTCCTCGTGGTGACGAGGCAGGCCAGGACAGTATTGCGGACCCTTCTTCTCCAATCCAGCACATCCTACCCCTGCTGGCAACTCCAGTGAGTACTGTCCCTCGTCACCTGGCATCACCAGCCTCCACAGAATCTCTCCTCAGTCGCACTATGGCAGACATCATGAACACACCCATGTTGCAATCCCCCTTGAGCCAAGCTGGCTTTCAGATGCCATCCCCCATTCCTCAGCCCCCTCAGTCTGACATGGCACAAATCCTAAACTGCTTCTCTGATATGCTGGCAGCTGGACTGACACAAACTGCGGCACAGATTACATCTTCCATTAAAGCGGATCTGCAATCTATAGGTGCACGCATGGATGCAATTGAGCAAGCGGTAGACAACACCTCAGCTCGCACCAATCAAAAAACAAACTGCATTCAGACACTGTAGGACCAACTTGAAATCGCATTAGCCAAAATCGATGAGTTGGAGAATCGCAGCAGGAGATATCATTTCCGCATTAGGGGACTTCCTGAGGAGGTAGTCAATATTCCTGAAGCAGTGAAATTGTTCATTAAAAGTGTCATACCCGATATTCCGGAACATAAACTTGAACTGGACAGGGCCCACAGAGCTCTACAACCCCCTCGCCAAGATGGGCTTCCAAGGGATGTAGTGGTCAAGCCCCACTACTACAGTGTGAAGGAGGAGGTTATGAGGAGATCACGCAATGCTGAAGACCTCAACTTTCAGGGTAGCAAAATACAGATCTTTGCGGACATCTCACCGACCACAATCCAAAAGAGGAGGGCCCTGAAGCCCCTTTCCGGGGTTCTCTCACAGAAATCCATGAAGTATAGGTGGTCCTTCCCATTCCGCCTACAATTTGATCACAAAGGCAAAACCTATGGCTTCTCAAGCTTCGGGGAAGGAGAACAGCTGCTACTGCGTCTTGGATTCATCAATCAAGAATTGCCCCCCCGAGACTCTTCTCCAAGACCCGGCTCGTCCAAGAGACCCTCCACTGGCAGCCCCATCAACCCATTGTGGAACAAACAACAATCAAAGAGGCACCGAGACTCTCGCCCTCCAAGATGACTTTGCATTCCTGACCTGTCTCTCGGAGACAGCTGTGCCTTATTCCGGGTATCTTAACCCCCATCTGAATAGTGCTACTCACTATTCCATCAGAGACTGAGTTTATCCCTCTGCTCCCCTTTCTTAAGAATGTTGCGACTCGCCTCCTCAACGGGGTTCCCCCGCCTCGCTGTCCTAGATCTCCCCTTTGGGGTCAGCGCGATGCCAGTTTGCTGAGTATTCTTTGTTTTCCATTTTTATTATTATATTTATCCTGTGTTTGATTGAGCCCCCTGTGCAAGAGGGGAGGTGGGGAGTATACGTATTAGATATTCACGGGACCTCTGGAAGGAGAACCCGGTCCACTGCCCTATATTCCTTGTAATCTATTTGCTTTTACTTGAGATGTGATTGGGGGTGGTCACCCCCCCTATGCTCCCTAAACCTGACGCCCCCTTGTCTACCCCTCCCTCTTCCCTGCCCCCTCCACCCAGACATCTCCCCCCCTGCCCTCCTGAATCCTTTCCCTTCTACTTTCCCTCGGCATCGAGGATTGCTAGTCTTTGATTTTTCTGTATGCCATTTTGTTCATGTTACAATTTTATTCAGTGTTTACTATTTAAGTCTGCGGTTAGATATGCCCCTGAACCTAGATGTCTCCCATATATGATTATATTTTTTACTGTGGGCTTCTGGTCTGGGGCGGACAAGCATGCCACCTTAACCGCGGTACCAGATAAGAGCTAGCTCTTTCTGCGACTGCGGGCATACGACCCACATAGGGATCGTCACCTCCCTGAGCCCAACATCGTTTTGGGTCTCAGTACTGGTCTAGGCCATTTGATCCTGTTTATTCTCATCCCTAGTCAATCTTGCCTAGGTCTCCATTCAATCTCCACTCTTCTCTTTCTTTACCCCCTTTTCTATATGTCTGAATTTTTCTCACATTATTATTTTTGCAATACTTCTTTCCTCTCCCAGGAACCGACACGGAAGGCCCTCAAGTATACTGGCACTCGGTTACGACTTCCACCCCGATGCGATTTCCCAGTCAGTGGCGGATCAAGGTAGGTCTCTCTTTTATGTGCTCGTGCTCACCCTCTTTTGTCCATGGCTGATACACCTTCCAAACCAGTAGCCCTTAGAGTAGCTTCACATAATACCCAGGGTCTGAACTCCCCGTCCAAACGACGCAAAGCCTTCCAGAGTTATCACACACGGGGCCTTGACGTAGTCCTACTCCAGGAGACCCACTTCCCCAGCAGCTATAACCCCCCCTTTCTTCACCGTGGTTACCCCACCTTTTTTTTAGCAAGTGCTGAAACCAAAAAGAGAGGGGTAGCGATACTATTCTCCAAAAAGACCCACTTTGAACACTCTTTAACGATTACAGACAAGCATGGTCGTTACATCCTAGTTAAGGGTTCAATAGAGGGGAGGATCCATACCGTGGTTTCCTATTATGCCCCCAACAGTGGACAGGCCAAATTTTTCTCGATCTTACTTAACACACTAGCACCACACTTTGAGGGTCGGGTTATCCTGGGTGGTGACTCCAATGTCACCTTTGACACTATTCTAGATAAATCTAAGACGGGGACTCCCAACCATAAAAGACCTCCTAAACAGAGCCTTCATATTGCACGCCTTCTAAACTCCCTGGGCCTTATAGACATTTGGAGGGAACTCAACCCTTCGGCGAAAGATTACACACATTACTCGGCTCCTCATAAAACCTACGCCAGAATTGACCACATCTTTCTACCTACACCAGACATTCACGCTGCCTCTCATGCCTCCATTCACAAAGTCCCATGGTCTGACCACTCTTTGGTGCTCGTTAGGCTCTCTGGTACTTTATCCTCCCCTGGGCCTCGTCCGTGGCGTTTAAATTCATCTCTTCTTTCTAACCCGGTGCACTGCACTATGTTGGAAAAGGAGATCCGGGAATACTTTGAGAACAATGACACAAACGATATCTCCCCTGGTTCTCTTTGGGGGGCCCACAAAGCAGTGCTTAGGGGGAAGATTATTCAACTTTCATCACAACTGAAGCGGGAACGTAAGGCTGACATTGAGAAACTTGAGAAAGAATTCAAAACCCTAAGCGAGAACCATAAGAGAAATCCTTCTCAGACCTCCCTGGCCAGGTTGGATTCTATCAGGTTAGCACTTAACATGGCTCTAACTTCTACGGCTGACAAACACCTAAAATGGCAGAGTAGTAAGCACTATATGCAAGCTAATAAGTTTGGACCACAGCTGGCAACCAAACTTACTCCCAAGCTAAGGTCATACGCCATCCCTAAGATTAAGACTTCAAGCGGTAATTTATCTCAAAACCCTGTGTCGATACTTAAGACTTTCCAATCATTCTACTCTACCCTATACTCCTCAAACTCCCAACGCCCACTCGCTGATCTTGACACCTTTCTGCAGAACGTCCCCCTCCCTAGATTATCAGATCCCCATCGCTCTGTACTAGAATCTCCATTCCAGGTAGCAGAAATCTATGAAGTCATAAAGACTCTTAAAAAGGACTCGGCCCCGGGCCCTGACGGGTTCTCAAACCATTACTATAAGACATTTTCGGAGACCTTGGCCCCTTATCTGGTCCGTTTCTTTAACTCTTTGCGCAAGGACACTCCTCTAGACCCCTCTGCAAACTTGGCATTCATTTCAGTAATTCCCATACCGGGGAAGGATTCTAGCGAAGTAAGCAACTATAGGTCTATCTCGTTGATTAACAACGATTTGAAGATAATGACAAAAATTTTAGCGAACAGAATGGCGTCCTTCATTGGTTCCTACATTAGCAAGGACCAGGTAGGGTTTATACCGGGGAGGCAGGGACCGGACCAGATTCGGAGGGCAATAGATGTCATCTCACTTATGAGATCGAGTTGGGACGGAGGCCTACCCCAGGAAGGTTACTTGCTTTCCATAGATCTGCAAAAAGCGTTTGACACGGTGGAGTGGCCTTACCTCTTTGCCCTGCTGCGCAAGTGGGGCTTTGACCCTGACTTTATTAAAACGTTAGAGGCTCTCTATTCCCAACCGATAGCACAGGTAAGATTCCAAGGTCACTTCTCGGAGCAATTCCCCATCAGGAAGGGCGCGAGGCAAGGATGCCCCCTCTCCCCCCTCCTATTCGCGGTAGCCATTGAGACTTTGGCTATCACAATTAGAAATCATCCGGGTATCCAGGGGGTTCGCTGCGGCCAAGCGACGCACAAATGCGCCTTGTTCGCAGATGATGTACTTCTCTTCATCACTTCTCCCCTCACCTCAACCCCTAATGTGATCCGCCTTCTTACCGAGTTTGGCAGCGTGTCAGGTCTCAAAGTTAACATGTCCAAATCTATGGCTCTCAATGTCTCAACGCCTCAGTCTCAAGTAAACAGCCTGAAAAGTCACTTCCCCTTCTCCTGGAACTCCACTTCCATCCCCTACTTAGGCATCCAACTCACCTCACGACATGACCTTCTACACAAACACAACTATCCCCCTTTGGTTAAGAGGCTAACAGATGACCTCCGTCAATGGTCGCTGTATAACTTATCTTGGCTGGGCCGAGTTAACGCAGTCAAGATGACCCTCCTACCTAAAATACTATATCTTTTCCGCTCCCTGCCCATCCCAGTCACGAAATCTTATATCACCTCTCTGCAGTCCGCAATAATACGTTTCGTCTGGGATAAATCTGCACATCGTTTTTCCAAATCCGCCCTGTTTAGGCCCAGATTGAGGGGGGGTCTAGGATTACCAAATCTGTGGTGGTACTACCGCGCGGCCCAACTTAGTCAGTTTTCGACAATCTATTTAAAAGGCCCCAAACCAGACTGGGTTTCCATGGAAAGAGCCGCAACCCCTGGGTTTACCTTAGATTTCCTTTTATGGAACCACCCTAAAACTGGCCCCCCAATCTTAGCACCTACACTATCCCACTCCATGGCTCTGTGTGACTCTCTACATAAACATAGTTCCCTGATTTCTCATTGGCACCCACTGGCCCATATCTTTCGCAACCCTCGTTTTAGACATATTCGCCTTCAAGTGGTGGCTTGACAAAGGCCTGTACAGAATTGGCCACTTTTTCAACTCAAACTGACCTTTTACTCTCAGCTATTGCACTTCTAGACTTAAAATGCCCCCTTCCGAGAAGTTCAGGTTTTTTCAACTCTCCCACTTCCTACACCAGATTAGGAGAGCCAGCATAGAACTACCTTCGGTAACGCCCTACGAGCAGTGGTGCTCATCGGCCATGGACACAAGAGGCGGTATATCCCTGATTTACTCAGCTTTGGCCGAGCCTATGGAGAGAGCACCTTACATGACGAGCTGGGAACGTGACCTTGCCCTTGACTGGACACTAGAACGCTGGCATAACAATCTGGCCCCCTCCTATAAAGGCATTTTGAATGTTTCGCTGGTTAAGGCGAACCTCAAAGTCATGACCCGTTGGTATCTGGTCCCCACCCGCATCGCCAAATTTTACCCACAGTCTTCCCCCTTGTGCTATAGGGGTTGTGGGCTTATGGGCTCCATACTACATACTGTATACTGTGGGAATGCCCCAGAATCCGGTCCTTCTGGCATAAAATTTTCCGTCTTATCAGGAAAGTCAGGGGGGTAGGGGTAGCTCCTGATCCCACCATCGCCTTACTCAACAACCCTATCCCGAAAATTCCCAGGAGCTCACAATCTCTAATTTCCTTTATCCTACTGGGAGCCAAAATGACTATTTCTAAGGCCTGGAAATCCCCATCAGTCTCCTTCCCAAAAGCTAAAAACAACATTTCTTGGATAATGACTAATGAGAAGATATCCAACATTATTCTAGATAATGTTGAAGGCTTTAAGCTCATCTGGGAACCCTGGGCTTCCTATGTAGGTATCCCCCTTTGATTTGATTTGATTTTGATTACCTGGGTACCTGACCTATTTAACCTTACCTCTTTTCCTCCTCAGCATAAGACTCTTGTGAGTGATAGGCCTTCTGTGTACTTCCTAACCCTTGGTCCTTTCTTCTCTCTCTCCTACCTTTCCTATTTCTGTCTCTCTTCTACAATCTGTTCATCTTTCCTGGTATGCAAACCCTTTTTTAGCTATCAAAGGGGCTCTGGACCTTATAGGTCCCGTTGGGTTTTTCCCTGTGTTTGTATATCTGTTTTGCATTTTTGAAAAAGTTTTACAGCATGCCAAGTGGTGGCGCCAGGAGTGCCTGGGGTACTCCCCCCTCTCCTGGTACATATGATTTCGAGACCCTATTGCTTCATAAGAATTCAGCCTAGGCCATAGTGCCTTACCATTTAGCGTGTCTCCTTGAAGTTTGTACTATACTGCAAGCAGGTAATATATAGTGTTGAGCAGAATATGCCATATTCGATTTCGCGATATATCTCGAATATATAGTCGAATATTCGAGATATATTCGTTAAATGCGAATATTCGCGATATTTTTTGGAAATGAAATGATTGCGAAATTTCGCTATTGCGAATGCGAATGCGAATTGCGAATGCAATTTCGAGAAATGCGGAAGGAGCACTCTGATTGGCTCAGAATATTCGTGATATTTTATAATACAAAATAATTGCGAAATTTCGAGAAATGCGGAATGGAGCACTCTGATTGGCTCAGAATATTCGTGATATATTACAATACAAAATAATTGCGAATATTCGGCAAATGCGGAAGGAGCACTCTGATTGGCTCAGAATATTTGTGATATTTTATCGTAATTTCGCAAAAATGCGAATGAGAAATTGATTGCGGAATTTCGACAGTAACACTCTGAAATCGAATATATGTGTTATTTTAGCTAAAAACAATATTGCGAATTTCTCGAAAATAATCGCGCGATATCGCTATTGCCGAATAATCGCATTGCGATTTTTCGGTAATATAAAATGATCGCTGCAGCTACTCGGCCCAAGGTCTCTAATCATACCAGCAATGCTTTTAGACGTCGATGGGGATCTCTAGGATGTGATCTGTTCTAAAAAAAATTGAAAAAATATGAATATTCGAAATAGCGAATATTCACCGCGAAATTCGGAATATATCGCGAATACTCGAATATGCCATATTCGAGCCAAATATTCGCAATACAAATATTCGTGAGCAACACTAGTAATATACTGGGGTCACCTCGCACTATCTACCCCCAGGGCAGCTTGATCCCTTTAGGGGCACGGGGAGGGGATAGGGCGGGGGCTCTGTCCCTCTTAGTCTGATACAACTTTGCTTGCTCTCAACTGTCGTAATGGTTCCTGTAATATTTAGTCTCATTTCTGTTATAGTCACTGTTTGCTTGACTTTGTATTCTTTGCAAAACCTTGAATAAAAATTATAAAAAAAAACAAAAAAAACAATATGGGATGGGATGGGATGTCGGGGCTGACGTAAACAGCAGGAAATGACACAGCCCCGACATACACAAAGATGTTTCCAGCAGGGTCTCGGCTTGCCGGAATTAGAGATGATACGGCGCATGCGCGTATCAATGCAATCTCTCGGCAATACATCGATATCAAGAAAAGGAAGCAGGTAGGATAAAAACAAAAACTGGAAATGAATTGGGGAGATTACGATACATAATTAGATTGGAAGTCACAGATTTAGGTATACAACCGCTTTAAGTAAAACCATAGCAAACCTTACATTGAATTAGGAGCAGAGAAAGGTTCTGATATTAAACTTAACCTTGAGGGACAAACCAGTCCCAACCTCAGCCCTGACCATTCAAAATACAATGAGCAAAAAAAAGTACCCCAGCTAGGGTCAAATAGGCAAAAGAGAATCGTGGCTCTGAGGCATAATTCGGAGTGGACCAAGACTGAATGAGGGGTCATTGCTTTGGCTAGAATGCACAGTGCTTGAAAGTAAAGTTAGCCAGTACCTGTACATATGCATAATAGTATACCACCTTAACCACTTAAGGACCGCCGCATGTACATTTACGTCGGCAGAATGGCACCGACAGGCACATCAGCGTATATATACGTTGGTGCCTTGGGAGGGACATGCGGCGGTCCGCGCGGCTGCAGGAGCGATCCGACAAGAGGGGGCGGCTATTCGTTTTTGTCCGCCCCCTCCGGATCGCTCCCAGCCAATGCGCGCGCCCGCCCTGTCACTTCCTCCTCCTATGTAAACACAGGAAGGAGGAAGCGATGTGATCTCTCCCTCGGCGTTTTTTTCAACCACCGCTGAGGAGAGATCACAACACAAGTAAGTCCTGCACCAACACTACACTTACACACAGACACATAAACACATTTAACACATTTAACACCCGCGATCGCCCCCCCCCTCCCCCCTGTCACAGTGTCACTGAATGCAGTAATCATACATGTATCATTACTGTATTTAGTGTCAGTGTGACAGGCAGTGTGACAGTCAGTTAGTGTTAGGTCCTGGACAGCCCCCTACCCCCCCTAATAAAGTTTTAACCCCTTGATCACCGCCCTAGTTAACCCTTTCACTCCCTATTGCCAGCATCACTAAGCGATCATTTTTCTGATCGCTGTATTAGTGTCGCTGTTTCCGCTAGGTAGCTATTTTTTTTTTTTTTTTATTGGGATTTTTTTTTTACTAAAGACATGTGGCTAAATACAGTTTGATTTTTCCTATAACAAAAAGTAAAAAATATTGTTTTTTTTTTCAAAAATGTCGCTCTATTTTTGTATATAGCGCAAAAAATTTAAATCGCAGAGGCGATCAAATACCACCAAAAGAAAGCTCTATTTGTGGGAAGAAAAGGACTAAAGAGACGCAGTGCCGAATCGCAAAATCCCCTTGGGTCATTTGGCAGCATATTGGTCCGGGTCTTAAGTGGTTAAGGAAGACCCCACTTCACTCAAGTGTAAGCTCTACAGGCAAAGTGAAAAGTAGCATAACAAATGGAAATTGTAGAAAAAAGAAAAAAGTTAGCAAAAGAAAAAATATGAATGTCTGCAAATGTTGCCAAATAAAAGAGAGGTAGGAGATCATGGCAATAGAGTATACCTTGTGAGATTGTTATCCACAGTAATGTTCAATTAACATTCAAGTCCTGTAAGTGTTTCATAAAGAGGCCACCTGATGGCAGCAGTTCCCTGAGAGTTCTAGAGAAATTATTAGTGTGGAAAGTTCAAGTTCCTGTAAGAAAGAAAAGAGATTAATAAAATATACATTACATATGAAAATAAAACAGATCCAGTGTTAAGGAGGAAAACATTAGCCAATATTGTGCTGAGATCTTTGTCTTTCATGTCTGGGGGAGGGGGGTATTCCAAATTTCAGAGAGACACGAAGTGGAGGGTTGTCTAGGCATGGCCTTAGCATTCAATAAGCCAAGTTTAAATATAATGTATTGGCCTTCTTGAAGTCTAGTGGTGGTATGGGTTTAAGGAATTATCCATTTAAAGTCCCTGTTTCTAAAGAATCCTAGCTGATGCTAAGACAGTGGTAACCTCCTTCATCTTGCGACATCTATTTAGAGTAGCAGAAGAAATATCTGGAAATATTTGGAGCTTGTTGCCATAAAAAAAAAAAAAAAATGGGTATTCCTGACTGTTCTAAGTCTTTCACAAGGAAATCCTTCATGCAGAGTATAATAACTCTAGGTGGTTTTCCTGGTGTCTTGGGCTGTAAATCCCAGTGGATCCAATCACAAGAGAACACACAGGATTCCTGTTCAGGCAGTAATGACTTAAAAAGTCTGAGAACATCTGGCATTAGATAAGTAACTGTTTCAGACCAGTTTCAGCGGACATGTTTGATCGTGTGTACAGCCTAGCGGACAGTTTTCCAGCGGACAAAAGTTTCTAAACAAGCTTAGAAACTTGTCCGCTGGAAACCTGTCCGTCGGACATGTCCGATGGTTAGTACGCCCAACCATCGGACTGAAATCCTGCGCATGCGTCGAATTGATTCGATGCATGCGTGGAAGCATTGAACTTCCTTTCTCCAGCACGTTGGTGTCTTCTACATCACTGCGTTCTGGTCCACAGGGATTTTGGTCCGATGGTGTGTACACACATCAGACCAAAATATCCCTTCAGACATGTCCGATGAAAATGGTCTGTCGGACCTGTCTTATCGGACATGTCTCCTCATGTGTACAGGGCCTAAGTGTCAGTTTCTATTTTACCTTTGTATATGTAGATTTTGTAGGAGTACCACAAAGGATGTAAATCTCTAAAGGAATTGAAAGACATGGCAGAGGTGTCCCACCTTGAATATATATAAACAACTTGGGGGCTGATTAACTTAATGGTAGTGCAAAGCAGTGGGTCCAAATCCACTCCATACATTACTTTTCAGGGCTTTTTCTGCCCAATGCTATTTAAAAATGTGAAGGAAGTTCAACAAAGACATCAGTTGTCCATGAAGGGGTTTCCACCATTAAAACAAACAAAATAGTATTCAGCCATGTGGTTCTCTGCCACTCAAGCACTTCTCTGCTCCCTTACAGACGCACACTCTGACTCCCAGGAGAGTGGAGCCCAAACTCTAATTCAGCTTCTCTTTTGGGCAAAATCTGGCCTAGACTGAAATTTTACACAGGGTCATGGCCTCGCCCTGGCACAATATTTATGTGTGTTTAACCTTGCAGTGCAATAGGCTGTGCACACATTAGGTAATATCCATATATCTTATTTTTCTGTTGTCTAAATTATCCACCTGAGACTGAACTTGAGAGAAAGCTGCAGCAAGCATCTTGTGTTGTCTACTGAGATTACTGTATGCCATGTTTCATCTCTAAACTGTCTGTGCAAATCCTCAGGGCTTCTAGTTCCTGTGAAAAAAAGCAAGGGAAGAGGCGCCTCTAAGTGTAGATGTTTTAAATAATTTAATAAATAAAAGAGTACAGGCAACTCACATTTTAGAAGTTAAAAATTGGCATTTGTACATGTTTCTAAAATGTAAGTTCTAAAATGTGAGCTGCCTGTACTCTTTTATTTATTAAATTATTTAAAACATCTACACTTAGAGGCGCCTCTTTCCCTTGCTTTTTGTCACAGTCTCGGAACACGGTTTCTGTTCTACAACAATGGCAGCCCTGAGGCTATAGGTGCAACCCCCTACAAAAACTTTTATCCGTCCATCCCTGGACTTTCTCTCCCCCCCCCCCCCCTCTTGAACATTGGATTCCCCCTGTGATCTACTTATATGTATTTTTAACATATATGTATTTATTTATCTATTTATAACCACCATCATTTTCACGTTTGCACAAGCTTATAGTATCAAGGAATTATTGTATTCAGACTTTGCGCATTTCTCTCCTTGTATAGTTCCTGTGAAAGTATGTTAGTAGTTTTGTGGAGCTCAGACTGAAGTTTGAAATTCAATTTATTATACATTGCTTCTAAAGTGCTGTCAAGATCCTCCTTAGTGAGCTGGGTAGTGTACTCACAGCCTTGTGTGGACACAGCAGGGATAGTGCCCTGTACAACCGTGTTGTTGAAGCAGAAAGGTAAATTTTGAGCCATGTTGTTCTTCTCTCTTTTCCTCGGTAAATAGTTGGTGAGAGAATTTTGGGAACTTTTGTGTGCGTTTTTTTTTTTTATGCCAGCATGCATATGGATTTCCAGGAGGGTGGGATGCTATGCATGTATACTATATGTATAGTGATCATTGGACCCCCAAAGCAGGCAGATATCCCAACAGGAGAGTGGAGCTAAGCTGGCTGGCTGCAGCTCCGCACCATTTATAATCAAAGTAGGTAGAAAAGCATTTGATAAAAGAGGCAAATAAAACCACAATATCCATTATGAAAAAGCCTTTAATCCTTATGATGAAACATGTTTATTAAGAAAATCTGCATTTGGCCATGCTGCATCCCAGTGTATTTCTAAAGATTACATATATGTAATCAAAAGTGCACTTTTACAATTTTGGTAGTCCAGTTGCATTGACCTAAAGTGTATACCATACATTTTTCACTGTGCTGATCAAGATAAAATACTAAGTGAAAGCTTAAATCTTAAACAATGTAGTAGGGATTCTTTGTTTTTATTAAAATTAAATCTTTTAAATATTGTAAGATTTGGGGAATCAAACTCCAGTGGCAGGT
The DNA here is from genome assembly GCA_029574335.1 of Rana kukunoris. NCBI lineage: Eukaryota > Metazoa > Chordata > Amphibia > Anura > Ranidae > Rana > Rana kukunoris. The sequence goes on along the minus strand of CM056050.1, from coordinate 179,726,254 downwards.
GCATTTTTAAGGGCTTGGTAGCCCACTTTTATTTAAAAACTCACAAAAGGTTCACATATGTAATAGCATCCCTCGCAGGGGGTTTCCACCATTACTGTATTGTATAAACAGAAGCTTAGCCTCCTGGCTTTCAATCCTGGCATCAGACGACTTCAGGCCTCTAGCCTAAACACAAGTTCTGTTCCTCAGAACACACAGCATTTCCCAGAGATAAGCTCAATCCCTGCTTTTCTCCTAGTCAGCGACTTGCTGCTCAAACATAAAGCGGCATCTGCAACCTGCAGATCTGCACACACTAGCTGCAATCCATGCAGCCTCTCTCTGACTCCTTTCAGAGAGTTGGGAGCTCACCTGGCTCCCAGGGACCAGACTTCCTGTCTGTGGGTGGGGCCCTGAATACTGTTCAGGTGAGCCTTAAAAAAGCCAAGACACAGCTGACCCATTAACATGGGTTTCTTTAGAGAATCTGGCGTAAAGTAGCCATTTCTCACCCCAGACAGGGTCCCATCCTCACATATCCTCCCCTCCTGTTTCGAACCGGAGGGAGGAACACATAGACCTCCCACCACCAATGGGACACCTTTAGGCCAGCCATAGGCTGCAAAGGCCCATGTTTTCCGGGTATGTTGCCAAAACTTCACCGTGGTGCCCCTGTGCCAAATATCAGCAGCAGGAGTCCTAAGCTGCCCAACCTTTTCTCTAAAGGGGCACTCCACCCACCTCTTCTTCCGAGTGTGCTTCCACCAGCACTTCTTCCTGAACCGTGGGCTCCCCCTAATGTCTCTACCCCTTCTATCTGCTGGCCTCAAGATCCTTCTCCTTCCTCCCACGGACCTACTCTCCTGGGACTGTTGGGGACCTACTTCCAGGGGGTCTGTCAGGGACTGACCACTCTCACTACCCGACTCTACATTAACCAACAACATTTGTTTCTTAGGTTCACCAACCCCTATGTTGCTACCTTTGGCAAACAATCCATCTGAGATCGACACCACACCATTCTGTTTAACCTCAACAACACTGTTCCACAAAGGGTTACTCAACTCAGCATTGTCATTGGGACCTCTGGTCCCCTTGTTTGTTAGGACATAGTCTATGGAGGGACCACCTACAGGCAGGCCGTTACTCCCTATGGGACAGTCCCGTGATTTCACATCGCCCCCTGTTGTCCAACACTCCAATAGCAATTGTCCTACCAACACACATTTTTCCACACCAACCTCTTTGACCATTTCTGTATCCCTTGGAACCTCAACCAAGATCCCTGAGCTGTCTGACAGCGCTCTACAGTGCTTCTCATACACTTTTTCGTTACAGTTACCATTACTGTTATTTCCTATCAAAGTGTCTCCGGGTACCTCAAACTGCACCTCTCTGCAAGTGATGGACTGAATTCCCACTACTGTCACGTCCATTCCGAACCCTTCCTTTTCATGAGGTCTAGAGGGTGAGACAGTGCGTGCGCCATGTACCAACCACTGCTCAGCCGTACCTCGGACCGCACCAGTAGGAATGCATTCCATCACATCAGCAGACGGAGAGACTTCCACTATGTCTACTAGCTCTGATTTTTCTAACAATTCCCCTGAGCGCCTTCTGCACACAACCGCCGCTGGAAGCACTCTCAAAGAGAACTGTGAGACAACTTTGCACAAAATTAACCAATAGTAGAGCAACCAATTTCCATTAATATTGCTTAACAGCGCCGGTACCACCTGTGTCCACTGATTGGTACTACGCAGTACCATGTCACCCCTCTGCTGTGGATACACGCAGGTGTACATTGGAAATATTCTCACCAATTCCAACAACATCTCAGTTATTTCTAGCCACGCCACATCTAAACACAGAACGCTAGGAACTTTTCCTTTACCAACGATGTGGAGGAGCTCATTTGCTAATGCGTGAGAGGCTGAGTTACTTAAAGAGACCTCTACCTCAGAGGTAACTAACAAAACTTGCGACTCCCCTTGAGCACTGCAAATCGCATGTGCGACACTCATCCTCTCACCTTCAGCAACACCGAGCGATTCCAAATCGCTATCCATTACCATATCATTCTGAAGCTCAACATTCCTCATCTCTTTTGTTGAGGATAAAACTTCTGCTATGTATGCGCCCTTTTCAGATCCTTCCAACTGGAGAGGGTTAACTTCTGCAAAAGCCAACGCACCCGTGTCTACCGGCCCTGCAGTCTCTCCATTTTGCATAGCAGAATTTGTGTCCACCGCAAACACATTTTTAAACACAGCAGGCTGCAATAACATAACTTGACCACTGTGTGGCGCTTCATTAAACTCATTAGGACTTTTCCTGTCAGCAGTGACAGACTGTAGTAACACATTATCATTACAAGCAAATTCAGACATTTTAGTTTTACCATTTTTCTCATCACGAAGGTCAAGTACCCTCTTATCTATCAGAGCGGCACCACAGTTGTCCCCGGCAACCTCTGGCTCCAACACACAGAGCTCCCTGGAGGTTTCAAAGGACACCTCTGCAACCTTACCTACTGTCGCTAAGGGAAATCGCATATCCTGCTTAGCGATCACCCCTACCTCAATACTAGTGAACACATCACCATAAGTACATGTATCATCAACAACATCATCATTCATAAACATAGCAGTTCTACAACCTTTATCAGATTGACTTTTATCAGAACGCATGGCACCCTGCATGCAACTCAGCACATTAACCTTCCTCTCTAAAGGAATTATTTTGCCCACTAGGGCGGCTTCACAGTTGTCCGGGGAAACCATTTGCCTTACCAATACAGGCTCCTTCGCGGTTTCCCTTGGCAACTCTGCAGCACCTTTCTCTATCGCTAGGGAACATGACACACCAACTGTTTTGGTCACCCCTAATACATCTCTCTCAGCACTCTGCTGAACTAACTTAGGTGCACCCAAAGTCCACATATCTCTTTCAGTCTTTGATCTTGCTGCAAGGAGGGTTTTAACGTGCGTTTTCCCACTGCTCTGGGAAGCACACTGCAGCAAGTCCATCTTTACACCTTCTGCAGACCTTCTCCCCGGACACATTGCTACTTCACTTGAATCACAAATTGCAACAGTCTTACCATTTCTTGAAGCAGGCAACTCTGTCTTCATTTGAGGGCGCTGTCTTTCAGCTGCATTTTTACTGGGCAACTCCCCCTGGTGGCCACAGGACGAATGCTCAGCAACCTCACTTTCAACTGCACCCCAAAATCTAGGGCAAGAAAATATGCCGTGCCCCAGCTGACCACATTCCAGGCATGGCGTTTGGCGACTTTCTCCTGTTGCTAAGGGAGATGACACTCTCCCAACACGCAGAACTTCACTTGCATCTCTATGGGGATGGCAATACACCTCTTCCCTGTAGCTCCTCCTTCCCATCGGCACATTTTCTCCGGTTGCTAATGGAAACGGTGCTCTCCTAGCTGCACGTTGCTGGCTCTCCGACACATGTAGACGTCTCTCTCCCCGAAGCGACGTTGCTTTAAACTTGCCACAACTCTCTGTAGGCCATATCTTTGTCTTGCGGTCCACTGACCTGACATCATAGACGTTGCTATGGGCAACTGCACCCATCTGCTTACTCTTTACATTCAGAGCAGGCTTCTCATATTTTTGCTGTGTTGAAGCTTGCGACAAAGGGCATTTGGAAACTTCATGCCCCCACTCACTGCATCGCAAACAGCACACTTGTTTCTTAACACTTTGCACATAAATAGCTGGCCGGCCTGCACCAGCGTTGCTAGGGGCAACAGCATAAACTTTCCCTTTGGCTTGGTTCAGCGCAGCCATGTGCTTTTTGCACGAGTCTGGGGCTTGTTCTGTCGGCAACAAACCCTCCAGCCACAAAGTCCTGTCTCTCATTTCAGCAAATATTGCTTTCTGTTTGCGATTTGACCTTCCCATCGCTGCAAACAGGGCAATGTTTTTTAACACAGTTCCTTAACACAGGAAAATTTTGGTGTATTGTCTCCAAGACTTGCAAACAGCACACTTTCACACGCAGACTTCACTCTCTGCGATTTCACTTGAATCATCCATTCACTGGCCTTCCCAAACGGATATGTTTTCTCAGGCCACGCTGAGATTACTTCCACAGGTATGCCACCTGTATGCACCACAGTTCATTAATTGAACTCCTGTGAAATGCAGTTCTCCTGACTGCCACACACAGTTAACAGAAGTTCACAGCAGAAAACTTTTGACTTCCAGTTCATATTGGCTGTTCATCATAGCATCGCTGCAAAAACGCACAGTTGCTTTCTACTCACTGTTTGTTGGTATGCGTGGATCTGGAACTCTTCCAAACTGCCCGTAGCAATATCTCCACCATATGTAAGATTTGGGGAATCAAACTCCAGTGGCAGGTGCATTTTTAAGGGCTTGGTAGCCCACTTTTATTTAAAAACTCACAAAAGGTTCACATATGTAATAGCATCCCTCGCAGGGGGTTTCCACCATTACTGTATTGTATAAACAGAAGCTTAGCCTCCTGGCTTTCAATCCTGGCATCAGACGACTTCAGGCCTCTAGCCTAAACACAAGTTCTGTTCCTCAGAACACACAGCATTTCCCAGAGATAAGCTCAATCCCTGCTTTTCTCCTAGTCAGCGACTTGCTGCTCAAACATAAAGCGGCATCTGCAACCTGCAGATCTGCACACACTAGCTGCAATCCATGCAGCCTCTCTCTGACTCCTTTCAGAGAGTTGGGAGCTCACCTGGCTCCCAGGGACCAGACTTCCTGTCTGTGGGTGGGGCCCTGAATACTGTTCAGGTGAGCCTTAAAAAAGCCAAGACACAGCTGACCCATTAACATGGGTTTCTTTAGAGAATCTGGCGTAAAGTAGCCATTTCTCACCCCGGACAGGGTCCCATCCTCACAATATGCATATTAATTCTGTCTAAAACTTTTGACCAAGCTATGAAAGCATTCTGGAAATTCTTACAACCAGCTTGAGTTGCCCATTATTAGGTTTATGCTTAATTACTTATATAACAATTAAAGTAGTGGTTTTAGTTAGCTATTATTCTTGCATATTAATTAAACATTTGTATAGTCCACAAGATCATTGTTATGATAAACAGACTGAAAATTAGCCGCACCAGTTGATCAAGCATATCTATTCACTTTGTCCAGTCAGGCATAAAATACCCTTTTCTGGAAACTTTTCCAAATGTGTAATGAATGGAAGAAGTCCAAACATTTGTCAACAGCTTTTCTCAGCATGAACATGAGTGAAAGCTTTCTTAAATTTCCTCTCTTGGAAACTCATACTATGAGTGCATACAATTCAAGTCCAATTTTGACTTAAAACCCCCAGCATCTTCAATTTTATTCGGATATACACAACTTTATTTTTAATGAAGGGAAATGCTATAAAATCTATTGTTATTAAAATAAAGAATGTGTTTCCAAAACAAGAAAATCGATCCATAAATACTCCCTTGTATCTATTGTATCTATGTTTCCTATAACTGTGGTCAAAATAACAAATAAAATACATATACTGTGTATGTATGTGTAGCGGGGGTTATACTGTTAAAGACTTTTGGTAATCTTGCATACCTAAACCCCTCCCGTGGAGTTTCAGTTACACTGTATATATGTGTGTTTTTTACTTCTTCTAAAAGCAATGCATTGTGGGATTAGAAGTACCAGGAAAATCCATTGACATTGGCAGAAACAGACTACACTTCCCACAATGCCTTGTCTTCCTGGAGCACATGACACCTCTGCACAGCCTTATGGGGAGGTTACTTAAAGACTGGGAGGGGCCAGGCTCGCTCTCATGGGACCTGCACTACTCCCTCTGTGGAACAAGGGAGAGGATTACAGTCGAGTACATAGGCCTGAAGCTGGGGCCTGTGTTCACCGGAGGGTCACCCATCCGGACACAGACAAGATCAAGGGTGTCCAGCTTGTGTTTCCAAGAGGCCGGAGACTTCCGCCAGCTGACGGTTGTACCAGTGGCAAGAAAGAAACCAAAGACTGTGTGTGTCACAGAGTGATCACCGATCGGCGTGTCTGTCGTGAAGAACGCAAGTGGACTAGGCCTGCTTGGGTGAGAGGGCAGTTGCCCAAATGCTTTCAGTGTCATTTTAGCCTTGTGACTTTTAGTGCTTCGTTATTGAGATACCAGACTATGATTGGTTTACCCGAGAGACATAACGCCTAGAAGCTACGCTAGCCAAGGTGACCGGACTTCCTGTAAGGATCATTCCGCAAGCACCCGCATTGAATGTTGACTGTACCTGTAGACTTAGTTCCATTACCCTTTTTGGATTACATATAAATTAAAGTGCACCAAAGTATTCATCGTTAATATCACCCCTGAGGAGCATTCTGGAACTGACTGAGCCAGGCCTGGGCTGTATTTGTAGAAATTACCCACTAGGGGGAGCTCGCGAGCATAGACAATTAAGAGTTACCTTTAGAACCTATAGTATTAGTATTTTAGTGGTTTTTACTGACTTCTGCAAGGCTGTATATGTATTTGTATATTGTAATCTGTTATTCCTTTTATTCTTATGCCAAGTAAAGTTACTCCTGGTTTACTACATTAATTGTGTGAGGTGTGTTTGCTCCTGAGGACTACAACCAAAGAAAGGTAACAACAATATTGCATGTCAATATATATGCTATGTGTGTATTATTGTGGTCCCAGCCAACGTGGGACTCACAATATATTTGCATTTTGCTTGGTGTGCCAATGGAGGGTTCGAGACATTAAAAGGGGTGAATAGATTAGAGAGTAGACGCAAAAACAAACCAGCAGCTCATTTGGGGGTAGTGCTACATATACATTACAGACCAAATGTTTGGACACACCTTCTCATTCAAAGAGTTTTCTTTATTTTCATGACTATGAAAATTGTAGATTCACACTGAAGGCATCAAAACTATGAATTAACACATGTGGAATTATATACATAACAAAAAAGTGTGAAACAACTGAAAATATGTCATATTCTAGGTTCTTCAAAGTAGCCACCTTTTGCTTTGATTACTGATTTGCACACTCTTGGCATTCTTTTGATGAGCTTCAAGAGGTAGTCACCTGAAATGGTCTTTCAACAGTCTTGAAGGAGTTCCCAGAGATGCTTAGCACTTAGCTCACCCCAAACCATCTTGATTGGGTTCAGGCCCTGTGACTGTGGAGGCCAGGTCATCTGGCGCAGCACTCCATCACTCTTCTTCTTTGTCAAATAGCCCTTACACAGCCTGGAGGTGTGTTCTTGTCCTGTTGAAAAATAAATGATGGTCCAACTAAGCGCAAACCGGATGGAATAGAATGCTGTTGCAAGATGCTGTGGTAGCCATGCTGGTTCAGTATGCCTTAAATTTTGAATAAATCCCCAACAGTGTCACCAGCAAAGCACCCCCACACCATCACACCTCTTCCTCCATGCTTCACAGTGGGAACCAGGCATGTAGAGTCCATCCGTTCACCTTTTTTGCGTCGCACAAAGACACTGTGGATGGAACCAAAGATCTCAAATTTGGACTCATCAGACCAAAGCACAGATTTCCACTGGTCTAATGTCCATCCCGTGTGTTCTTTAGCCCAAACAAGTCTCTTCTGCTTGTTGCCTTTCTTTAGCAGTGGTTTCCTAGCAGATATTCTACCATGAAGGCCTGATTCACACAGTCTCCTCTTAACAGTTGTTCTAGAGATGTGTCTGCTGCAAAAGGTGGCTACTTTGAAGAACCTAGAATATGACATATTTTTTCACTTGTTTCACACTTTTGTGTTATGTATATAATTCCACATGTGTTAATTCATAGTTTTGATGCCTCCAGTATGACTCTACAATTTTCATAGTCATGAAAATAAAGAAAACTCCTTGAATGAGAAGGTGTGTCCAAACTTTTGGTCTGTACTGTATAAATAAATAAATATATATATAATCAGATTCGTTTTCCTTTTACATAACAAACATGTACAAATAAACAAAACAACCAAAAAAAACAAACAGAACAAGAATTTCTCTTAATCCCTTTTCACTTTCTCTTTCATCTCTCTCCTTTTCTTACTGCTGAGTAGAGCTGGTAAAACTTTAACAACAACACAACATTTTGATGATTATCAAGTAAACCAAAAAGTCTAGAAATATTCCAGGGCAACCATTACACTGTAAAAAAAAAGTATGCACCCAAGATATGACTGCGTAGGACAATTACGTCGGTCGTATGAAGCCAAATTTGCTTTCAGACTCAGGTGCATAGATACGACGGTGCATCCGTGCACTTAGGCCTCGTACACATGATCAAATCTGTCTGCTGGAAACGGTCTGCTAGACCATCCCAGCAGACAGATTCGATCGTGTGTACGGCCGAGCCGACGGATTTGGCCACCCGACAGATTTCAAAGCATGCTTTGAAATCTATCGGGTGGGAATCCGTCCGCCCGACATGTCTGCTGGTTAGTACACTTACCAGCAGACATGTCGTCCCGCACCCCTGCCAAATGGATTCGGCGCATGCACGGAAGTGTTTTACTTCCTGGTGCGGTGACGTGGCGGCGTCAACGTCACCGCCACGTCACCGACACTTCAGCGCGCCGTCTGCTGGCGGGGATTTTGGTTTGCTCGTGTGTACACACGAGCAAACCAAAATCCTATCTGACAGATTTGTTCAAATCGGTCGGTCCGACCGATTTGAACAAATAGATTGCCTCGTGTGTACAAGGCCTTACGTATGTTTATCCATTTCCCAGATCCAGCTCCCCCAGAGGTAGAAAGTTTGGATGAGACCCAACAAGAGGCTATCAACCCACGGGCCATAAAAAGTGATCTTATGATGGTCCAGATTGTTGGGATTTATATACCCCAATAGGCACTGAACAAGATCTGGAATTAAGTGTTATAAAGTAGTTTAAAACATCTATTGTGTCTTGCCAATACCAGTGTTATTATGGACATCTCCAAAACAATTAAATAAAAGAGCCAGGAGATTGGGCACATCTTGAACATTTAGGATTTTCTTTCCTACCTATCCTATGCAGCATTTTTGAGTTTAAAAAAAGGACCTATGCAAAATGAAGAGCTGAGTGACTCTGTGAGTTGAAGTCCAACTGAGTGTTGTTATATTTGAGATTTAATATCTCCCAGATATGATTTGGGTTATATAGAGTTTTTTGACCATGAGTGGAAGCTTTAACACAATAACAAAAATGCATTGGTAAATAGTAAGAAGGCCTTAAATAATACACAGAAATCTATTTTACTGAAAACGGGTAAAACTAATGGATTATGTGAAGGAATACAGAATATAATACTCAACACATTAATCTATAAACAACTGGACAGAAAAGACATATGACAAACATTTAGATAAAAGTACAATGAAGATATTTCATAGTTGCCATGCTACTGCCCACAAAGGCTCCATTCTGGTGACTGCTCTACCATAGAGTGTGCACTCTCCCCTCCCACCTAGTCTGTGTATATCCTTACAGGCTGATGCCTCATTAATTGGAATGACATGGCTCTGATTGGTGGGCCTCCCTATTCCTGGTTAAGGATTGGCTAAATCTCCAATCAGTATACTTTGCATAAATCATCCCCTTTAATGAAAATCTTTGGCACTGACTATTTTGAGTGGAAGATTTAACTTGACCTTTTCAGGGAAGGTAAGCATTGATAACGGGCTTGCCACCTTCATTGCATATCTAAACAAGGGATCCCTTGAAGTAAATATTTGTAGAACAAAGAGGTGTGGGTCCCATTGTTAAGATAAACAAGCATAGGTACTGTATCATCTTTATAACGGGGACTTTTGGGAAGCTATGTTACATACCCACATAGATACCACTTTAAATGAAATATATTCATAATTACAATATTTTACAGCTATTAATGGAGATTTCACATAAACTCATAAGGCAAAAGGTGCCCCTTTGTGTTCAGTTGAGAATATGAGACTAGGCCACACCTAAAATAATGGTGTATGTGTGATCTCCTTTAATATTTGTAACTTTTGTCTTTGCCTTGTGAAATAAAAAAAAACTCTTTGAAAAAAAAAGTTTATACACTCCATCTCTACAGTCCACGTTTCTTGATCTAAGTATCGGTAGTCAGCACTTGTTCTGAATGTAATGAGCCCATAATAAAAATAACAGGAGACAAAACAAAAAAAAAATGAGGATCTTTGTTCTCAACAGTCCAATAATAATAGTACAAAAGTCTATAATGCCAGTCTGGGACAGCCTTCCATGGTGATTCCAATTGGATAAAGCATATCCTGTAGTTCCAGCCTTTTGAACCAGCTTTTCTGTCTTTCCGAGATTATACTTTATTAATGTGGACAAAGGTAGGGGAAGAAAAACACAAACAAGCAAAAATGCAGCACAACAATAGGTAAATTAATAATGTCACTTTATAGTCTAAAAGAGCATAAACAACACAACAAGATTAACATAGACTAATATAAAATACAATATAACAGTAATACATGACATCAATTAAAATGGAATAAAAGTTCATAAAAACTAATCATAGTCCACAATCGATCCACAGAAGCAGTCTAATGTTGGGATGATTAAGACAAAAGGCACGCGGTGGAGAGGTGACAAAGCACACTTGCAACCGATAGGCTGACTGTAAATAAGAAAAATGTACAGTACCTCCACAATTAAACTCTCACATGTCCATGCAGGGAAGCTATAAGGCAGTCCGTGGATGGAGTAGGTGGTGCAGGAGAGGTGTTTATGCCACGTAAACACGATCATTTTTCGGCATGAAAAAAAAAACGTTGTTTTTCAGCATGTCTAAAGAACAAAGTTTTTCCAACTTCATCATTAAAAACGATGTTGCCCACACACCATCGTTTTTTGAAAAATGATGAACAAAGCGCGGTGACGTACAACATGTACAACGGCACTCTAAAGGGGAAGTTCTATCTGCCTTTGGGCTGCTTTTAGCTGATTCCTTGTTAGTAAAATATGATTCACGCTTTTTTGTCTGTTACAGCGTGATGAATGTGCTTACTCCATTATGAATGGTAGTTTTACCAGAACGAGCGCTCCCATCTCATAACTTGCTTCTGAGCATGTGCAGGTTTAAAACGTCATTTTAGCCCACACACAATCATTTTCTACAACCCGAAAAACAACATTTTTCAGATCATGAAAAACTATGTGAAGCCCACACACGGTCATTTTAAATTTGTTTTTGTTTTTTCATGCCAAAAAATTATCGTATGTACGCGGCATTAGTCCCCTGAGCCATGATTGGCCAAAGGAACCCAGGCCTTTTTGAAAAATGATGGATCTCTCAGCAGAGCATGATGTGATTGGCCAAAGGATGCAGGTCGGGTGCATGCTTTGGTCAATCATCCTACAGCAATGCACTGCAATCTCGTAGTGCATTATGGGGCATTCCACGGCACTTGAATTTCCCATGAACGCCCCATATTTTTGGTTTGTTTTAGAACGAACACCTGATGTTTGAGTCAAACTTACATTTGATTCTAAACGCTGGCTCATCCCTACTTGATACATTAATATTTTTAACTGCTTTTTTTCTGTAATGTTATTGAAGAATATGCCTAGAACTTATAAATGTAAAAACAAAACTTCTTTATCGTGTTGTTTTCAGATGACCTACCCTGACAGCAGTATGCAAGAAAATACATAGGTTTAAACTATAACAAATAGTCATCCTAAATAACTGTCAAGCAAAAAAGACTGTCTCATAATTTTATTTGACCTACCCTCATACCAGTTCATGAAAGGTACAAAAGTTAAAGATGTAAAACAGTCAACATAAATTACTGTCAACATTTTAATCCACCAAAATATGAACTTTTACTTATTCTTTTTACTTTAGATATGTGTTTTTTGCCTATGTAAAAAATAAAGCACTAATACAGCTGATGATTTTTTTTTATGCCTATTTGCAGTGGGACATTACTTTAAATAAGTAAGTAGAACCACAATCACTTCAAATTGTATTTTATGCCCAACATTTATTTATCAAAGCCCATTACCTTGCACATACTGTATAACCTCATCCCACCTCACTACCAGTCATTCAAACATGTTTAAAAAAAAAAAAATCTGCCATTATGTGTCCATCATTGATGACTCTTCTGTGAATCGAGACCAGTGATCCAATGCTGCAGTGAGCGAATTTCATTATTTAATGCAGTCTTTTGAAGTTTGGTTGAACCTCATAGCCAGTAGTAAATGTTTGTATGACCCAAGTGAAAACTTGGGGATATGAAAAAGGACCCTCTTAATCCTAGAAGTGATCAGTCTAGAAGATAGAGGACTAGGGACTTAGCGTGTCACATGTCCACATATTTATTTAAGAGAGCTACAGTTGTTTAGGGTTAACTTTACTTTTGCTGTTTTTACACAATGAACTGCTGAATGTCTGTTTTCAATCGACAAGGGACAAGAGGAGCAGATATGAGGTAGCAGTGTACAGGACAGTGTACTGGAACAAGATCAAGTAGGAATCAGGATAAGGGACAGAAACAAGATCAAGGTCAAGAGCCAAGCATCAGGTGTAGGATATTATGTAGGGATGAGCCACACATGAAACCTGAAAATGAAAAATCAAAAGTGCTAATTTTAAAGGCTAAAATGCAAGTTATTGTCCTAAAAAGGGTTTGGGGACCTGGCTCCTGCCCCCGGGGACGTGTATCAATGCAAAAAAAAAAACATTTTAAAAATAGCAGTGACTTTAATAATGTTTAAAGTGAATCAATAAAAGTGAAATATTCCTTTAAACTGTCACTGCACAAAATTACATTTCTAAAGAAAAAAAAGTAATTTAAAACTACTTGCGGCTATTCATGAATTCAATATTTAATTCAATATTCATACCAGGCCCTTTGGGTCTGGTATGAATATTAAAGGGGTTGTAAAGGATTTTTTTTTTCATAATAAGCATCCTTTACCTGCAGACATTCCTCTTTTCACTTCCTCATTGTTCGTTTTTGCTCAGAAGTTGCTCTATTTCTTCTCTGTTCTGTTCACTTCCTGCTTGTCTAATTTTACTGACCACCGTGATAGGAGACTTTACTGCGGTGGTCAGTAATGTGCTCACCCCCTCCTGGGAACATCTGTGTGGCAGGATGGTCACTACGTGTTAGGCCGCGTACACACAACCAAAAAAATCTGTTCAAATCGGTCTGACAGAACTACATGGAAATGTAGTTCTTACATGAATAAGTGATGCAAACCAGGAAGTGAATAAGAGAACAGAAACTAGAATGCTGGAGATGATATAGATGAAGTAATTTAATAGGCATTTACTTGTTTGTTAACAGAATCATTACACTATTCTGTTGATGGAGACAAGGGCCTCATCCCCACAACCCTTGCCTGGTGGTTGTGGGGGTCTGCGAGGGGGGGCTTATTGGAATCTGGAAGCCCCCTTTAACAAAGGGGAACTCCAGATCCCGGCCCCCCTATGTGAATTGGTAATGGGGAAGCGGGAAACGCGCATTGCGCCAGAGGGGGTGGGGTCATTGGGTAACCTGGGCTTTCTGCTTGCATCAGAGAGGGGGCGGGGTCACCCACGCATGTGACGTGCAGCCCTGCCCTGAGCTATAAAAGAGCTGTCACACCGGGAGAGCGTCATTCAGCCGGGGGGCCTCCTATGGATGCAGTATCGTACATAGCTGTGTTTTTTTCCCGTATTGCTCGAGACTGGATTACATCGTTGGAACCTTTTTTTAAAATAAAGGACTTATCCCAAACTGTCTCCTGTGGTTTTTAACATTATGACACTTTTTTTGGACCTGGAGGGCCTGATATGGGATTTGGGGGGACCTCCCCATGAATTTTTAAAACATTTTGGTTCAGGGTTCCCCTTGTATTCATACCAGACCCAAAGGGCCTGGTAATGGACTAAGGGCGGAACCCATGCTGGTTTTTTTCAATGACTCATATCTGTATTGCCAGGACCCGACAATTCATTATAGCCACGAGTAGTTTTGAATGACTTTTTTTCCTTTAGAAATGTCATTTTGTGCAGGGACTGTTATAAACACAGGAAATATGCGCTACTTTACAGGCATACTATAGACATAGCCAATGTTCAAGTCAAACAAATTTTCAACCCGAACATAAAGCTCATCCCTAATAGGTAACACAAGTTTACTTTGACATGATACATAACAATGTTAAAAATATGATTTGCCAAAGGTTTGTTTGCACTGAGTTATTCAATTCAATGCACTTTCTATACTGGAATCACAAGGTGCTCAACATGCTTTAGAAATGTGCAAAAAAACAAATGCCCTTTTTGGAAGTATTGCATAAAGGACCTTGCTAATTCAATTTGTTTGAGATAGAATCAAACACATAAAGACACACTAGAATGTTGTTAACCACTTGCCGACCGCGCTATAGCGAAAATACTGCTACAGCGCGGTCGAGTAGTTTTGACACGACGTCCCTGGGACGTCGTCCTTCACTTTCGCGATTGCGCGTCCCCTGGGACGCGCTCGCGAAAGTGTCCGTGATCGCCGGGTCTAGAAGACCCGGCGCATCACGGATCACGGTAAATTGCCACTGATAGCGGCCGTTTACCACGTGATCGCGCCGTCAAATGACGGCGCGATCACTTGTAAACAAACCGGCGTCATTTGATGACGCCGGTTCCTCCCTCTCCTCCCTCTGCTCTCTGTACCGTTTGGTACAGTGTGCGAGGAGAGGGGGGAGCGGGGTGTCAGCAGCTGAGCTGTGGCTGGATCTGTGACAAATGCAGTCACAGATCCAGCCATCCCTCAAAACATCCCAGCTCTGCAATCCCCAGTACACAGCAATCCCCCCAGTACCCAGCATTACCCCAGTACCCAGCATTACCCCAGTACCCCACATTACCCCAGTACCCCACAATACCCCAGTACCCCACATTACCCCAGTACCCCACAATACCCCAGTACCCCACAATTCCCCAGTACCCTGCATTACCCCAGTACCCCACAATACCCCAGTACCCTGCATTACCCCAGTACCCCACAATACCCCAGTACCCTGCATTACCCCAGTACCCCACAATACCCCAGTACCCCACAATACCCCAGTACCCCACAATACCCAAGTACCCCAATACGCTGCAATACCCCAGTACCCCAATACTCTGCAATACCCCAGTACCCCAATACTCTGCAATACCCCAGTACCCCAATACCCCAATACTCTGCAGTACCCCAATACTCTGCAGTACCCCAGTACCCGAATACTCTGCAATACCCCAGTACCCCAATACTCTGCAATACCCCAGTACCCCAATACTCTGCAATACCCCAGTACCCCAATACTCTGCAGTACTCCAGTACCCCAATACTCTGCAGTACTCCAGTACCCCAATACTCTGCAGTACTCCAGTGCCCCAATACTCCAGTACCCCAATACCCCAATACCTCAGTACCCCAATACCGCAATACCCTGTGCGATACCCTGAAATGCCCAAATACTCTGAAATACTCAAATACTCTGAAATACCCAAATACTATCGCCTATGGGGATTTTTAGGTAGCGAAGTTTGGCGCCATTCCATGAGCGTGCGCAATTTTGAAGTGTGACATGTTTGGTATCTATTTACTCGGCGTAACGTCATCTTTCACATTATGAAAAAAAATTGGGCTAACTTTACTGTTTTGTTTTTTTTTAGCACAAAACTGTTTTTAAAAAAAACACGCGTTCAAAAAATTTCTACGAAAATACCGTGCGAGATAAAAAGTTGCAACAGCCGCCATTGTATTCTCTATGGTCTTTGCTAAAAAAGCATATATAATGTTTTGGGGTTCTATGTAATTTTCTAGCAAATAAATGATGATTTTTCCATGTAGGAGAGAAATGTCAGAATTGGCCTGGGTGTTCCATAACGCCTGATGGCGTTCCCTGCATGTTGGGCCTCTGTGTGTGGCCACGTTGTGTAAAAGTCCCACACATGGGGTATCGCCATACTCAGGAGGAATAGCAGAATGTGTTTTGGGGTGTAATTTGTGGTATGCATATGCTGTGTGTGAGAAATAACCTGCTAATATGACAGAAACAAGTTTTTTTTTTTACAGAATTTTCAGTCGTTTTTCTTTTATAGCGCAAAAAATAAAAAACCCAGAGGTGATCAAATACCACCAAAAGAAAGCTCTATTTGTGTGAAAAAAAGGACACAAATTTCAAATGGGTAGAATGTTGTATGACTGAGTAATTGTCATTCAAATTGTGAGAGCACCGAAAGCTGAAAATTGGTCTGGTTAGGAAGGGTGTTTAAGTGCCCAGTGGTCAAGTGGTTAAATTGTCTATTACAAGGTCACCCTCCGTGTTATGGTACATCACAGCTTTCATTTCTTATTTTACCATAATATATAGATTTTTTCATGTCTTCAATAACTAACAAAAAAGTACAAGTACAACAAGAAAATCTCAGAAATAAAGAGAATGAAAATGTAACTGTCCAGCAGTGTTCTGACAGTGACTGATGATAATAGACAAAAAACATGTTATGTTTTCAATTCAGAGACATTGCATTGTATACGATTAGATTATGTTGTCTCCCTTTGAGTTAACATCACTCATCACAAGTTAATTGACTTTAAATTATACTTAATAAAGTAATACAATGCATTTATGTGAATAACATATCAATTTGGAGGACAGATATATACAGTGGGGTTTCAAGGTTCACCAGATCATCATAAATCAAATGACTTCAACATATTTGAGGTCACATCTAAAAGAAGATAGAGAAGATTACATAAAATATTAAAAACATGACTATGCTTTTGCAGAGAAAACATTAAATATGTAGTTTGTATTATTCCTGCTAACCGACCAGAAAAAAAAAAAATCAGATATTGGGATTCTTGATAAATTAAGATATTAACATAATCAGATTAAGATACAAAATCACAAAAAATCCAAAAAGAAATAAGCAACAGCAGCAAGAGGCCATAGTCTATCTTACTGGCAGCTTTGACAGCGGGCAAAAAAAAAAAAAACAGATCAACTTTTGTTAAAAGGTTTATAACCTATAATGTTCTTTATATGATTTTTTATTTTTTTTTCTCTTCCACATCAGACTTAACCCAAAGTTTTGAGGCGTAGGAGGGGTTCATCTTTATTCCGCCATTCATATTTCTACCTCGAATTTGCATCACTTGTGGTTACTTCAGTTAGTTTATTTAAATTATTTGTTTTATTTATTTATTGTTTTTTTTTTTTTTTAAAACAAAAGGTACAATTACAGATAGCGAATCGTATGCTTAATATGTAGCTCTTATGGAAATAAGGGCTCCCGCTATGCCCCTCTACCCTTTAACCCTAGGTCCCCTTTTTTTTTTCCCTTCCCCCCCTTCCCTCCCTTATATTATCCTCCCGCAGCCTATTTATATCCCCCCTGCTTCTTTCCTGTTTACTCTATTGGATCGGGTCGACTAGTCTCTTCTTTCTTTTTTTTTTTTTTAAATTTTTAATGTTTTACCTGTCTATTTCTGATAGTACTTGGGTAAATTTTTCCGTTGTTTTAAAGTTTCTCCACTGATCCCAGATCTTTCCGCATCTTCCTCCCTCTTCCTCTCCCAGGTCGACCCTTCTCAGATACTCCATCTCTGCGATGTGATCAACCCTGTGTATAAATTCATTTAGGGGTGGCTTCTGCGGGTGGAGCCAACATTTCTGTGCTGTGTCGTCTCTTATTGGTGCTGGTAGTGTGTTAAATAAGTGCTTCAATTGTAGGTATTCCCAGTCAGTTATCTGTTGTGCCCTTTCTACTGCGTGTATCTCTTCTTTTTTTTTTTTTTTCCTTGTGTGACTATATCCCCTAGTCTTTTGCTACCTAGTTTTTTCCCCATTTTGGTCCTGTTTCCTGGTGCAAAAAAATCTTGTTCTTTATATGATAATTGAGATTTTACCCAAGATGGCTCTCTCATTCTAGGATAACGTCATATGCTTGTATGGCGATCTGCAGTGCGCTCTGTACCTGGGACACTACGCATCACCAATCTCAGTAAAGAGCCAATGATGATGTTCTTTACCCATGTGATCAGCTGTAGCCAATCACAGCTGATTACATGTAAACAAGGAAATGCTGGTTATCTTTTCTCCTCTCCTCTGTAGTACATGATGTTGTATGTGCATCCATTTAACAGCGATTAGGTTTTGCTGTACCTCTTATTAGATTGTAACGGGGGACAGGTTTTATATGTATAAAACCTATAATGCAACTTATAGGTGGCTTATCTTACAACGGTGAATGTCGTTGGGTGGCCCAGCCAGAGCCTAGACTTGAACCCGATTGAACATCTCTGTAGAGATCTGAAAATGGCTGTGCACTGATGCTCCCCATCTAACCTGATGGAGCTTGATAGGTCCTGCAAAAAATAGTTGTGCCAAGCTTTCAACATCATACTCAAAAAGACTTGAGGCTGTAATTGGTGCCAAAAGTGCTTCAACAGAGTATTCATCAAAGGCTGTAAATACTTATGTACATGTGATTTATTTTGTTTTCTTTTTTATTAAATTTGCAATAATTCCAAACAAACATCTTTCACGTTGTCATCGTGGGGTATTGTTTGTAGAATTTTGAGGAAAATAATTATTTAATACATTTTGGAACAAAGCTGTAACATGACAAAATGTGGAAACATTTTTTTTTTTTTACAAATGGTTTTTATTAATGGATAAGTTCATAGTATGAGCTTTTAACAGTGATAAACGATGAACAAGTGAGAGAGTCATTTACATTATACACTGTATCCAAGTAAAAACATATCATATGAGAAAATACATATATTTAATTTATAAATCTATATAACATTTGTGGGAAAAAGATCCGTGGGTGTGCTTAAAGGGGTGTTCCAGCCACATTTAGTGTTTATTAAAAGTCAGCAGCTACAAAAAGTGTAGCTGCTGGCTTTTAATAAACACACACTCACCTGCTCCACGATCCAGCGACACGCCGGCCGGGGGGTCCGCTCCTCTCCCCCCCTCCCCGGCCAGCGTCTTCATCCTAAGTGTGGGCACCCGACCGTGACAGCCTTCGGCTTCACGGCCAGGCACCCACTGCGCATGCGCTAACGGCACTGCGCATGCGCGAGCGGCGCGGCCTGCCGCTGATTGGACATGCCATCGCATGGGACCTGTCAGTGTCCCATGCAATCGCCTACAGGGAGGGGCTGCTGTAGGCGATTAAGCTTAATCGCCTAACCAGCCCCTCGGGGGAAGCAAGAAGTGGGACAGGAAGTCCCACTCCTCCTGAAGCCCCCACTCCCCCCCAAAAAAAATTACATGCCAAATGTGGCATGTAAGTGGGTGAGGAGTGGGATTAGTGGAAGTTCCGAATTTGGGTGGAACTCCGCTTTAAGTAGAATAACAGTAGTGGATTTTATATCAGTAGTGAGGTTTCCCATAAAGACCATTTTTTGGTATATATGCATGGTGTCATATAACGTGTGGTGTATTCTTTCCAATAATTTGATATTTTCCATACGGTTAGGAATCTGAGGCCATGGTACATTGGATGAACGCCAGTTGAAAGGTATGGCCCAGTGGATAGAGCTAAGGAGAGTGTGGATTAGTCTAGAACTGGCTATTGGTATGTCTTGTATGGGGGAGAATAGAAGGCACATTTAGGGTGTTATTGGGATATTTTTTCCTGAAATTCGATCAATCATAAGACTTGCATTGTGCCAGATGTGTTTAAGGTGGGAGCAATCCCAAAATATATCTAATAGTGTCCCATGTGTAGGGCAACCCCTGAAACAGAGTGGAGAAGTTGATGGGTAAAATAAATTAAGTTTGGCAGGGGTGAGATACCACCTGTAAAGCAGTTTAGTGGCAGATTCTCTGATGGTGGTAGTTTTGGTACATTTGTGTAGATTTAAAAATATGGTATCCCATTGCTCAGGGGAGACTGAAACGTTTAAGTCTGATTCCCATTGTAGCATGGGGGGTGTTTTTTCAGGCATGTTGAACTCGTTTAGATTTTTATCATTTTTTGATATTAATCCTTTGTCCCGAGGGGAGGAAATACAAATCTGTTCGAATAGTGAGAAGGGGATATTTGGAGTGAGTGAGTAATGTTTTTGGTAGAAGTGCTTTATCTTTTTATAATTTTCATGTTCTGTAGGTGCAAGGTCAAAATGTGGAAAAATTGAAGCACTGTAAATACTTTTTGGATTCACTGTGAGTGAGTGAGTGAGTGAGTGAGTGAGTGAGTGAGTGAGTGAGTGAGTGAGTGAGTGAAACTTATATAGCACAACACATGCAAACTGAATTGCCTCTGGGTGCTTAGTGTCTATTCCCTTAGTGAACTTTTTGGTTTTGATTTTTCATCTGAAGGCCAGGTAGTTCGCCTCCGATCGAATGCTGGTTGGTAAAGCATTCCATAGTCTAGGTCCTTGGACTGCAAATCTTTGTTCTCCTCTGGACTTGTATCTAGCTTTGGGTATCTGGAGAAGATTTTGGTTGGTGGATCGCAGAACGCGATTGGGGTTGTGAGCTTTTTAGTTTTTCGCATAGATATTGGGGGGTATTTCCTTGCACATACGTATGTGTCAGACAAAGTGCCTTGAAAGTGATTCTGTCTTTTACTGGCAACCAATGAAGGGATCTCAGTGAAGGTGAGATTGATTCCCAGTCACAAGTTGAGCGGCCATATTTTGAACGATTTGCAGATGATTTGGTATTTAGGGAGTCGGAGATAGAGGGCATTTGCATAGTCAAGTCTGGAGTTGATAATTGTTCCCACCACAACTGCTATGTCTTCTTTTGGAATAAAGGGAGTGAGTCTCCGTAGCAGGCGCTATTTCAAGTTTCAAGTTTTTACATTCTAAGCTTAAATTTTAAAGAGTGTGTCCCTCTATGTAATAAACAGTGTTACACTATGTGGAGTCTCCCTCTTATCTTTACATGACCGCATTCCCATATGATTTACCTATGAGAAATACTCAAGCTGACCAGGAGTAAGCAGAGCAACGAAGGAGTGATCCAGCCATACTGCACCTTATCCCTGAGAGACAGCGTGTGTTTTATGCACATTGATGAATTCCATATGGTGAGTGAGGTTCCTTTGGGGGATTCCGGTGTGTCAATGTATATACTTCATCCATAAGAATAACAGCTGAAGTGTTTTCTTCCAAAGTTTTTTTCCTTTTTGATTTAGGACTGGCTGATGGACTGTTTAAATTTACCTCAATATATTCATTCATTTGGTAGCAATTCACCTGTGTGTTTCAGTTGTTTGATTGAGGACATTACTATTCTCTGAGAAGCGTGAGAGCATGTGTAGCAGCATACATACACTCTCCTAAATAGAATTCTCTTATAGCAGAATATGGTAACATATTTTAATTTTGAGCTGATTTGAGCTTATTTTAGCGCTGTTAATGTTTATATAATTTCTGGTACGCAGTATCATTGTGATTATATTTCAGACAGGAGGCTCATATCTTAGGCGTTAATCTTTCTTTAATTAATGCTCATAGCAGAAAGAACAACCAACATTTCAACTTTAAAAGAAAAAATTAACAAACTGAACGGCACTATGTGGACTACGAGTCCCAGCATGCCTAGCGTCCGTGTCCACTCCCCTTTGTGCCTCTATATAAGTGTCAGCTCCTCCCCAGCCCTTCCTCTTTCTTTCTGCTCATGGCAGCCAACAGATAAGTACAATTGTTATAATTTTATCTTTTCAGCAGTGCGCGGTGTTCAACCGCTTACTCTACCTCAGCGATAGTCCCCTGCGGCTAGTCGCTCCCTTCCCTCTCATCCTCGACTTGTGGGGACCTCACTCCCCCTCCCCTCTCTCACTCCACAGGCCGCCCTGACGAGATTTAGTCAGGCGCAGCCCTATTACATCAGCCGTCTCATCGGCGAGATCTCGGCGGCGAAATCTCGCGGGATTTCGCCGCAGAGCGCGCCCTCAGGCTCCCCTCCCACCGCATATCACAGCAAAGCGACGGAGAGGTAGGAGCCTGGTTCAGGTGGGCGCCTGACATCTTCCTTACCCTTACATCAGGTGGGGTGAGCGGAATTTATTCCCCCCCCCCTCCGTTCCAGTTAGGATAACTTGCGCTATGGCAGAGGAGGCTACACCCCCCAGGGGGCTAGGTGAGGTGATTGTAGAACCTCAGGCCCTTAATGCAGCTCAAATTCAGGAGCTGATAAATAAATCAATCTTAGCAGCCCTTACAGCTAATAAGATCCCCATGGGGATGCAACAAGGCCCCTCTGCCCCTACCCAGGTACCCAGTGCAGAACCACGACCCAAAAAGGGTAAATCCTCTCAAAAGAGGAAGCACATCGTGGTCACTCAGGACTCCCCGACAGGGGAAGTGCATAATATGTTTGACGCATTGCCACAACCGGAATGCAACCCCACGCATCCATCGGACTCATTGCAACCCCTGGGCCTCAGGGAGTCACAAAAAAGGCTAACGACAAACAGACGGGCAAAACCCGACTCCTTTGTCCTCGATTCGGAGATAGATACATCCTCCGAATCATCTGAGACTGAAGTCTCTGAATATGAGTACGATGACGATATGGATGCTGGGGCAACAGCGTTCCATCAGGACGCTACCCCTGACATACAGGGCGATACCATAACAGACACCCGGGGCGAACCTCTGTTCCACCCCGACTCGATTACTCACCCCCGGTCTGGGGACTGGTCCCCCCTGCCACACGTGGCACAGTATGTGGAGTTCTGGACACGCAGACCACTCACCAAAAGCAACCGCAACAAACTTAGAGCGGAATGCCCTCGTCCACAAATTCCCAGGGGGGTTACCAATACTCCAGAAATTGACCCCATTCTGGCAAAGTACCTTGCCAAATCAGGGAAATCTCCCAAAAGAGGTATCGACCGGTCATTTAAGTCCATTCAGGACCGTGTCCTAGACTTACTCGGCCCGCTCACCAAAATACTCAATATAACTGAACAGGCCGTATCGGCACAACAGGCAGTGGACGTTAACCAATTACGGGGTTGGGCCCAAAGAGCAGTATGCCTACTGGGCACCGCAAACACGGCGTGCTCAACGGAACGCAGACGTTCCATTCTGATGAAACTAGACCCCCAACTGGCCCACTTGGCGGAGACTGAGCCGGGCCCAGCAGCGGATGGTCTCTTGTTCGGTGACTCCTTAATGAAGGACATAAACAAGTTTGTAGGCCTATTTAATAGCCTAGATAAAGCGCAGTCGTCGCTAAAAAGAACCGGCACTCACAGAGTTTTTGCCAGGGCCGGCAGAGGCAGGGGCCGCTCTGCCGGCCGCAATACCAATTTCAGGTATGCCAATAGGGCCGCCACCCAGACACAATTCCACCAGGCTCCAACCTCATACAACATGGTGGCACAACCCGCACCATTCTTCCCGCCTCGCGGAAGACCCTGGAGAGGACGAGGAAACAGAGGAGACCCTCGATCCCGGCCATACACCGGTAAGAGTACCTCCTATACCACACACTACACCTGTGGGGGGGAGACTGCAGTTTTTTACCCACGCTTGGTCTGCGATTACGGCAGACGCGTGGATCTTGAACACCATTTTAGGGTTCAGAGTGGAACTTATATCCCCCCCTCAATTGAACACCGTACCTCCCCCCATACGCTTTACACAAGCAAACGAGACACTGATAGACAGGGAGTTGGCAGATCTGATCTCCAAACACGCAGTGATCGAGGCCGACCCGTCCTACCCGGGTTTCATCAGCAATCTGTTCCTGGTCAAAAAGAAGGAAGGAGGCTACCGCCCCGTCATAAACCTTCGGGACCTGAACCAACATGTCGCCTATCGACATTTCAAAATGGAAGGCATTCATTGCCTCCGAGACCTACTCCAGCCCGGGGATTGGCTCGCGAAGGTGGACCTGAAGGACGCCTATCTCACCGTCCCCATTCACCCAGAATCTCAACCCCTTCTTCGCTTCAGATGGTGGGGTCGCACGTGGCAATTCACATGCCTGCCATTCGGACTGTCGTCGGCCCCCTGGTGTTTCACCAAACTCCTAAAACCGGTAACAGCATACCTAAGGAGCAGGGGGTAAGGCTCATCATTTACATCGACGACATCCTCATCATGGCCTACTCCGAATCGGAAGCTCATCGCCACTTACACTGGACAATCGATCTGCTTCAGAACCTAGGCTTCCTCATAAATCAGGAGAAATCAGTGCTCATACCTTCCCGAGAACTGACATTCCTGGGATTCCTGGTGGACACCAACCAGGCAGTCCTCAGACTACCCAAAGCAAAACTGACCCTGATCCGCAAAGAGATCAGAGCAGTACTACGCAAACTAGTCTTGTCCCTACGAATTCTGGCCAGATTGGTGGGTCTCCTAGCAGCCTCTATACAAGCCATTTTCCCCGCTCCTCTACACTACAGGGCCCTTCAACGACTCAAAATTTCACACTTGCGTCGGGGCCTGCGATACGCAGACGAGATCCCTCTTTCCCCCGAAGCCAGGGTGGAACTACAATGGTGGCTTCGCCACGCCATAGATTGGAATGGCAAGACGATTTTCAACTCCCGACCGGACATGATAATAGAATCGGATGCGAGTCTGAAAGGCTGGGGCGCGCGCCTCGGCGAGACTTCGACGGGGGGAATCTGGTCCCATCCAGAATCCCTCCTCCACATCAACGCCCTAGAACTCCTGGCCGCCCTCTTCGCCCTGCGAAGTTTCCTCTCAGAACGCTCCAACTGCTGCGTATTGTTGCGCATGGACAATATTGCAGCAGTACAATATATCAATCGTCTAGGGGGCACCAGATCCAAAACCCTGGCGGATATCGCCAAGACCATATGGCAATTCTGTCTGTCTCGCAACATCATTCCGAAGGCAGAATATATTCCAGGCACATCCAATATTGTAGCCGATTGGAATTCCAGACACCTCTCCGACTCCAGCGACTGGCAGCTGGACCGCTCGCTTTTTGCGCGGGTGGATCGTCTCTGGGGCCCTCTGGGCATAGACCTGTTCGCCACACGCCTCAACCATCAACTTCCTCGGTTTTTCAGTTGGCGACCGGACCCGGCTTCAACGTCAGTGGACGCATTCCGGCAGTCCTGGCAAGGGGAAATCCATTACGCATTCCCTCCCTTCTCGTTGATCCCCAGGGTGCTACTTCAAATAGCACAACAGGACGCGACGGTGGTCCTGATTTTCCCATGGTGGCCGACACAACCATGGTTTCCCCTTCTGCTAGGGATGCTAATAGACTACCCCAGGCTACTCCCCCGGATCCCTCACATCTTGTCACACCCCTCCAAGGGTGTTCACCCTCTGGTTCTGGAGGACTCCCTTACCCTGATAGCAGGCCTGATCTCAGGGTGCCAGACACAGACTGCGGTCTTTCATCAGCAGCTAGAGATCTCATTGCCCTGGCCTGGGCCCCCGGGACTCGATCAGCGTATCGATCAGCCTGGGGGCTCTGGGTACGTTGGTGTGATCAACAACAGGCTGATCCCACTCTTGCTCCTGTAACCACGGTTGCTAACTACCTGACAGAACTCTTCGATGCAGGTAGGGCCTACAGCTCCCTTAATGTGTATAGGTCAGCCATTTCGGCCTATCACCTCCCAGTTGATTCCCTACCTATCGGCAAACATCCATTGATCTGTAAACTTATGCGGGGCATGAGGTTCCAAAGACCCCCTCGCCCTAAATATCAATCGACATGGGATGTCTCAAAAGTGCTCAATATGTTCTCCGCTTGGGAAGATAACGAGACATTATCCCTCAAGTTCCTGACGTTCAAGTTAACGGTTCTCCTTTGTCTGATCTCGATTAAACGGGTCTCAGACGTGAGGGCTCTAGACATCTCTAGACGCCAATTCCTACCCCAAGGGGTCCAGTTCTCCGTGGTCCGTAGGACCAAGACGAACCTAAAGACGGTCTTTTACCCGTATTTTCCCTCACAACCACGACTCTGTGTCGCAAAATGCCTGCGCACCTACGAAACCCAGACCGCGTCCCTTAGACCGTCTGGAGCTTCGCAATTACTACTCTCTTACGTCAAACCCCATCATCCAGTCACCTCTGCCACCCTGGCCCGATGGGTGCGAGCAACCATGGAGTTGGCCGGCATAGACGTAACCCTCTTTGGTGCACACTCATCTAGGGGTGCCATGGCTACCAAGATTATCTCGAAAGGAGGCTCCCTATCTGACCTCCTCCAAGCTGCAGACTGGTCTTCGGAATCCACTTTTCGCTCGTTTTACTTTAGACCAGAAGCCCATGTCTCCATGTCCGTTCTGTGACCCAGCGCGGACCTACCCAGACAGGAGATGTATTGATAGAGATTGTTATGATGTAATTTTATTCAGCTTTGAAATTGCCTAAGATATGAGCCTCCTGTCTGAAATATAATTCGAGATTTTCCTAGCTTGTGACGGAAAATATTGATTATAAGAAGACAGGAGGCGAGTATCTTCCCTCCCTACCCTCCCTGTCATCTACCTATGGTTCTCTTTCAGGTTTCTAGAGAAGACCACATCGAGGATCTTAGGCGACCAGAAGCCGCATGAAAATGGGTTGCTCCGGAGTTCGGAGGTCGGTTATTCCGGGTGGTTCAAGGTTCATCCCCTGTTGGGACTTAGTCACAGTTCGCACAAGGACTCCTGAAAGGAGAAGTCGGGCCGGCTGGCTGAAGGTACGCGAATCCGAAACACCAAGTTCCAGCATCAAGAAAGAGGAAGGGCTGGGGAGGAGCTGACACTTATATAGAGGCACAAAGGGGAGTGGACACGGACGCTAGGCATGCTGGGACTCGTAGTCCACATAGTGCCGTTCAGTTTGTTAATTTTTTCTTTTAAAGTTGAAATGTTGGTTGTTCTTTCTGCTATGAGCATTAATTAAAGAAAGATTAACGCCTAAGATACTCGCCTCCTGTCTTCTTATAATCAATATTTTCCGTCACAAGCTAGGAAAATCTCGAATTATAGACATACTTTTTTTTTATATATACAGGAGGTGTTTGCTGTTTAGGGTATAGGTGGAGATGAACTCTGTCAATGACATGAGGAGGTGCGTTTTTGGTCCAGGTAGTCTATAACAAAGTAGTATGTGAACGGTGTTCTGGGGGTTGGTTTGCAGTTGCAGAGTGAGGGTTTCCATGAATGGAAGTGAGTTCTAAAGGACTGGTTTAGTGATCGAGAGGTGAGTCTTGTGGATGACCACCAGGCCTCCTCCTCTTTGCCCCACTCTGTTTTCTGTTAGAATGCGATCATTCTCTGGCACCAGTTCTCCTAGAATGGTGTTACAGTCCGCTGTTAGCCAGCTTTCTGTGATGAAGAGGCAATATAAATCGTGTTGAAGGATTAAATCATGGATTTCGTGGCGCTGTTTTACAGACAATCTTGTGTTGACCAAAGCGCATGATATGTGCTTTGGCTGGGAGGTACCTGTGAAATTTTTGACTGTTGATCGTCGGTCTATTCTTAAAAGTTGCTCATTCCTTAGAGCTTTTTTGATGACAGCTGGTAATAGTGAGGCGGATGACTTTAAACCCCAAATGGTGTCTCCTGAGTATTTCTGATTAACCATAATCGCAGAAATGCAGAGGTGGTGATAGTGGTTAAATGTTGATCGGGGAAATATTAAATACCGAAGGGAAAGCAACTTAACCACTTAAGACCCGGACCAAAATGTAGGTAAAGGACCTTGCCCCTTTTTGCGATTCGGCACTGCTTCGTTTTAACTGACAATTGCGCGGTCGTGCGACGTGGCTCCCAAACAAAATTGGCGTCCTTTTTTTCCCACAAATAGAGCTTTCTTTTGGTGGTATTTGATCACCTCTGCGGTTTTTATTTTTTGCGCTATTAACAAAAATAGAGCGACAATTTTAAAAAAAATTCAATATTTTTTACTTTTTGCTATAATAAATATCCCCCAAAAATATATAAAAAAACATTTTTTTTCCTCAGTTTAGGCCGATACGTATTCTTCTACGTATTTTTGGTAAAAAAATCGCAATAAGCGTTTATCGGTCGGTTTTCGCAAAATTTATAGCGTTTACAAAATAAGGGATAGTTTTATTGCATTTTTATTATTTTTTTTTTTTTTTACTACTAATAGCGGCGATCAGCGATTTTTTTCATGACTGCGACAATATGGTGGACACTTCGGACAATTTTGACAAATTTTCGGGACAATTGTCATTTTCACAGCAAAAAATGCATTTAAATTGCATTGTTTACTGTGGAAATGACAGCTGCAGTTTGGGAGTTAACCACAGGTGGCGCTGTAGGGGATGTGTGACCTAGAGTGTTTGTTTACAACTGTAGGGGGGTGTGGCTGTAGGTGTGACGTCATCGATCGCGTCCCCCTATTACAGGGATGACGCGATCGATGCTGCGGACACAGAGAAGCACGGGGGAAGCCGTGTGTACACACGGCTCTCACCGTTCTTCCGCTCCAGGGACGGATCGCCGCACTCCAGCGGCGATCGGGTCCGCGAATCCAGCGGTCCCGGTCCCGGAGCTTCGGACCGGGTCGCGGGCGCGCGCCCGCGACCCACAGCTGGGTACTAAAATCAACGTATATATACGTTGATGTGCCCAGCCGTGCCATTCTGCCGACATAAATGTGCAGTAGGCGGTCCTTAAGTGGTTAACCACTTTTGCCACGGACCATATTGCTGTCCAATGACCAGAGCACTTTTTGTAATTCGGCACTGCGTCGCTTTAACTGACAATTGCACGGATGTGCGACGTGGCTCCCAAACAAAATTGGCGTCCTTTTTTTCCCACAAATAGAGCTTTCTTTTGGTGGTATTTGATCATCTCTGCAGTTTTTATTTTTTGCGCTATAAACAAAAATAGAGCGACAATTTTGAAAAAAATGCAATATTTTTTACTTTTTGCTATAATAAATATCCCCCAAAAATATATTAAAAAAAAACATTGTTTTCCTCAGTTTAGGCCGATACGTATTTTTCTACATATTTTTTGTAAAAAAATAATCATAAGCGTTTATTGATTGGTTTGCGCAAAAGTTATAGCATTTACAAAATAGGGGGTAGTTTTATGGCATTTTTATTAATATATTTTTTTTTACTAGTAATGGCAGCGATCAGCATTTTTTTCAGTACTGCGACGAAATGGCAGGCACTTCGGACGCTTTTGACACATTTTTGGGACCATTGGCGTTTTTTTAGCGATCAATGCTATAAAAATGCATTGGATTACTATAAAAATGCCATTGGCAGTGAAGGGGTTAACACTAGGGGGCGGGGAAGGGGTTAAGTGTGTTCCTGGGTGTGTTCTAACTGTATGGGGGGGGTGGACTCACTAGGGGAAATCACTGATCTTTTTTTCATACATTGTATGAACAGAAGATCAGCATTTATACACATAGCTTCCGCTCCCCGCTCTGTAACGAGCGATCGCGTGTGCCCGGCGACGATCGTACCCGCTGGGCACGTGCGCGGGACTCAGGGGCCAGTGGGGATGAGCGCGCCCCGCCGCCGCCGGCGGCTCTCACACGTCCCCTAGTGGCCGCTATAATGCGGACGTATAGCTACGGGCTCTCGCCCAGGAGAGCCACCGTCTTACAGTAAAATGACGGCGGGTGGGGCTCAAGCAGTTAAGGTGGGTCCCCAAGTTGCTAAAACATCCCTCCCAGTTGATCCAGAGGAAGGTGAAACAACCCTGGACGCGCAACGCCAATCTACAGCGACAGGGGAAACAATTCCTTCCTGATCCCTCAGGGGCGATTGGGTGACCCCTGTATCAACTGCTAAATGGCGGAGGTCCCTGGATTTGTTACCTGTTAGAGGTGGTGATAGGGGGGGGGGGGTGGTGGGGGGTAAGGGTATACTTATTTTGGTGTTTTTTATGCCTGTAGAGGGGGGATGGGAGTAAAGTCCACAGAGAATTTCCTTGTTCCTGGAGTATCTCAGAGTGGCCGCCAAACGGGACTAGGTCCAAGCCGGGGCCTGTGCCTCTGAGTAAGTCTGGTCGTTTGGAGGGAGGAGGCTCTGGGGCACCAGGTAGAGGCGTTGGGGATCCTCCTGGGATGCAGGGGGTTTTGTGAAATTTTAAGGTAGGATTTATTCTGTGAAATGTGTGGTGTGCCGCTAGGCCGCAGGTGAAGCTGCGGACTCTCCTGAACACGGCCGCCGCAAAATTGCGGTGAAATTATCCGGGCTGCGGTGGTGTTTTGAATGGCGGGAGTTATGGGGCTGGCCTTGCAGCGAGGAGATGTACCGATCGCAGCAGGGGGTGAGGAGGGATGATTTGACTGACAGGCACTATGCTCGTCCTGAAAAGGATGGCCGCAAGACTGTCCTGGGGGGGGGGCTGGATGTTCTGAGATGCCGATGAGATGCAGTCCTTACCTTGCCTTGCCCGATGGTTCTGCGGGAGGAAGAGGGGGGGAAGGGGTACAGAAAGTGCACCAGTCCTGAGTGTTGGTCTTGGGACAGGGACAGGGGAGCTGGGAGAACCCTGCCTGTCTGGAGCTAGGAGGCCACACGTCCTACTCCTAGGAGCACACGCCTGTTACTCACTAGCACCAGTTCTAGCCCTGGGAAGTGAAAGCAGACTCTTTGTAGAGCATCCTGTCTCACTGATGGGTTGCAGAAGTTGTATCCACTGTATTTTGCAGCTTTACAGCCCTTTCATCCGGCAGCTTCATTCATTTTCAGCAAGTTCACAAAATACCATAATCTCTATATATTATTTGCTATGTGTCTTACCCAAACTTTTATCTAATCCATTAAATATATTTATACCAAATAATATCACAAAGGAGGAATGTAAAGTTGTATTAAACCTACTGTTTTGTAGCTTACCAATTCTTTAACCACTTTAGCCCCGGACCATATTGCTGGTCAAAGACCAGAGCACTTTTTGTGATTCGGCACTGCGTCGCTTTAACTGACAATTGCGCGGTCGTGCGATGTGGCTCCCAAACAAAATTGGCGTCCTTTTTTTCACACAAATAGAGCTTTCTTTTGGTGGTATTTGATCATCTCTGTGATTTCAATTTTTTGCGCTATAAACCAAAATAGAGCGACTATTTTGAAAAAAATTCAATATTTTTTAGATTTTGCTATAATAAATATCCCCCAAAAATATATAAAAATACATTTTTTTCCTCAGTTTAGGCCGTTGCGTATTCTTCTACATATTTTTCGTTAAAAAAATCGCAATTAGCGTTCATTGATTGGTTTGCGCAAAATTTATAGCGTTTAAAAAAAGGGGATAGTTTTATGGCATTTTTATTAATATTTTTTTTTTTACTAGTAATGGCGGCGATCAGCGTTTTTTTTCAGTACCGAGACATTATGGCGGACACATCGGACACTTTTGACAAATTTTTGGGACCATTGACATTTTTATAGCGATCAATGCATTGGATTACTATAAAAATGCCATTGGCAGTGAAGGGGTTAACACTAGGGGGCAGGGAAGGGGTTAAGTGTGTTCCTGGGTGTGTTCTAACTGTATGGGGGGGTTGACTCACTAGGGGAAATCACTGATCTCCTGTTCATACATTGTATGAACAGGAGATCAGCGTTTCCCCCGCTGACAGGACCGAGAGCTTTGTGTTTACACACAAAGCTCCCGGTCCCCACTCTGTAACGAACGAGCGCGCGTGC
The DNA here is from genome assembly GCA_029574335.1 of Rana kukunoris. NCBI lineage: Eukaryota > Metazoa > Chordata > Amphibia > Anura > Ranidae > Rana > Rana kukunoris. Next base: position 179,694,676 of record CM056050.1, on the reverse strand, counting down.
CCGGCGGCAATCGCGCCCACTGGGCACGCGCGCGGGACTCGGGGGACGAGCGGCGGCTCGTGCGCGCCCCCTAGCAGCCGCTAAAGGGAGGACGTAGAGCTACGTGCTCTCGCCCAGCAGTGCCGACCTGCCGCCGTAGAATGACGGTGGGCTGGTCGGCAACTGGTTAATGTGCTTGATGCATTAGTTACCCTTTTAGGCATTTCCTTTATTTTCACCTGGTGATCCTATCAGTAAGTTTGTTATTTAAAAAAAAATAGCATTGACTGGGGTGCTTACAATAGTTAGGCGGCGTACACACGACAAAATCCAGCAAGAACCTCGATAGGAGACGTATTCTGCCGAGGAAACCGGTCGTGTGTACACTTTTCGCCGAGCAACCGTCGAGGAACTCGTCGAGCCAAAAAGAGAGCAGGTTCTCTATTTCCTCATTGTTCAATGGGAAAATTTGGCTCGACAAGCTTTTTGACTGCCGAACTAGGAACTCGACGGGCAGAAAGATGAGTTTCGCCCGACGAGTTTTTCGGTCGTGTGTACGCGGCCTCAGCCTTTATCCAATAATGTACAGGAAAAGGTCTTGGCTGGAGTTTGACTTTAATTTGTAATTCAAGTTTGTAACGGAGTGACCCGTGACAGACTGAGATATTCCTATGTCTAGGGTCACCTTATGTCCACTAGGGCCATAGGGTGACAAAGAATCATAATTCATATATTACATGAGATGGGACATTATTAATTCTTCATATTTCAGGACTGAGATATCACAAGGAGTTCATGATGACATGACCAGGTCAGCCAGACAGTGAGTCATACCTTTTGTATAATAGGCTATTGAAATATCTTAAGGTGTTGGCTATTCACTGTAAAGACATTCCGTTGAAGGTGTTGATTGCACCCACTCTCACAAGACTCTGCCATTGTGTGATAAAGCTGTCTAGATAACTTATTCAACTAGATGTCTGTGTATTATTCAAGGTTAATTGAACACTATTGAAGATGCGGTGCCGACAAGTCTACATGGTTAGCTTACCTGAATGCCTTTTAGAGTGTGATTGAAGCCCCCCATGGTGTGAAGGGGGGTGGAGACTACATTGTCCTGTGACTAACTGCATTATGCTTGAGACTGTATAAGAAGCTGAGAAAATACCAATACATTGTCATATCTTTGAAGCAAGTGCAGAGCTTGAGTCTCGTCTTGTTTATGGGAATGGATATGGATCGTGTATGCAAGATTGTCGAAGTGTGTCAGATAAGCTTGTCGTGGTTGGATGGAAGGTTGTAAGCGGTGGTGACCGTTACATTTGGTGGCAGCAGTGGGATGATTCCATCTTCAGAAGGACGGCTACAAGGACACATGACAATGGAGACGTTGTATGAATGGATGAAGCTCTCTTCCCTCATGGACTTACTGGAGAGCCGGGGCAGACCGGACAGCAACCGTAAGAAAAGGGACATTATCGCAGAACTGGTCGAAATGGATAGAGCTAAAAGGCCCGCCGTAGCGGACAGGACACCCGAGGAAGAAAGTTTTGATCGGGCTGTTAACCTAAGACTGGCACATTATGGTCCTAACCCTCCACCGGAGATCAGGGACCGAGTTATTGTGGCTCTGAATGCCACCTTGCTACAGAGAAGAAGTGCTGCAGCAGCTGAAGTCACAGCAGCACCAACTAAAGAGAGAGGAGAGGTGCAGATTAGTGTTGAGCAGAATATGCCATATTCGATTTCGCGATATATCTCGAATATATAGTCGAATAATCGAGATATATTCGCTAAATACGAATATTCGTGATATTTTTTGGAAATGAAATTATTGCGAATTTTCGCTATTGCGAATGTGAATGCGAATTGCGAATGCAAATGCGAAATTTCGAGAAATGCGGAATGGAGCACTCTGATTGGCTCAGAATATTTGTGATATATTACAATATAAAATAATTGCGAATATTCGAGAAATGCGGAAGGAGCACTCTGATTGGCTCAGAATATTCGTGATATATTACAATACACAATAATTGCGAATATTCGGCAAATGCGGAAGGAGCACTCTGATTGGCTCAGAATATTCGTGATATATTACAATACACAATAATTGCGAATATTCGAGAAATGCGGAAGGAGCACTCTGATTGGCTCAGAATATTCGTGATATATTACAATATAAAATAATTGCGAATATTCGAGAAATGCGGAATGGAGCACTCTGATTGGCTCAGAATATTCGTGATATATTACAATATAAAATAATTGCGAATATTCGAGAAATGCGGAATGGAGCACTCTGATTGGCTCAGAATATTCGTGATATATTACAATATAAAATAATTGCGAATATTCGAGAAATGCGGAATGGAGCACTCTGATTGGCTCAGAATATTCGTGATATATTACAATATAAAATAATTGCGAAATTTCGAGAAATGCGGAATGGAGCACTCTGATTGGCTCAGAATATTCGTGATAAATTACAATATAAAATAATCGCGCGATATCGCTATTGCCGAATAATCGCATTGTGATTTTTCGGCAATATAAAATGAGCGCTGCAGCTACTCGGCCCAAGGTCTCTAATCATACCAGCAATGCTTTTAGACGTCGATGGGGATCTCTAGGATGTGATCTGTTCTAAAAAAAAAATTGAAAAAATTTGAATATTCGAAATAGCGAATATTCGCCGCGATATTCGTGTTATTCGCGAATACTCGAATATGCAATATTCGTAGCGAATATTCGCAATGCGAATATTCGTGAGCAACACCAGTGCAGATACCAGTCTCCATGGAAGAGGAATTCCAAAGAAGGTTACAAGAGATGCGGATACAGCATAGAGGACCAGTATCAGAGGAGGTCCTGTTGGGATGGTCGGATGTGATTCGGTGCCAACTCTGGAAGGAAACGTTAGCTCGGGAGCAGCAAAACCAAGGAAAGGTCCTGCCCTCCATCTATGCAAGGTACTGGCCGCAGTATGACGTATGAATGCTGTTGTTGGGGAAACAACCGAAGCAGGAGTGGACAGCTGAGTTAAGCAGGCTGATCTGGGCAGAGATGCGGCTGGATGAAAGCTACAGAGCCCTCCAGTGGTATGTAGCCCAAGAGTGCCCGTGGCCAGCAGATGATAGCCCCACAGAAGGCCATGACTATAATGGCCTGGGATTATTGTATTGGAGGATGTCCAGTGATCCAGACTTCGGGGATGATCGGGAGTGGCGCTTGGAGGACATAATGGAGCACAGAGAGGAGAAATTGAATATCTCGGGAGGCCACTGGTCACAGGGAGATTTAGAATTTCTGGCCATTCAAGAATGGGAGCTGGAGGTCGCCTACAAACAGCTGCTAGACTCGGCTCAGCAGCAGGGTGGGGCTCCCATTGCCTGGTACTATGAGGAAAGGTCAGATAACTGTGAAATCCTGACTGATGAATCGGCAGTGGAAAAAATTGAGATTTTCATCCCTGGTGCCCCAGGTCTCTGCTCCCAACTACCGGAAGAGGGGGACCCTGTGGTAGTGGATGGGACTGTGGTCTCCACTCACAGCAACCCAGCGGAAGAGCTGGCAACAGAACAGAGGGTCACCAGAAAATGGTACAGGACTGGGACAGGAGGATGTCGGCTTTGCTTTGCAAGCACCAGGGGGTTTTCACCTAGCACCAGTGGATGGGACTTCAGTCTCCACTGGTATACCCCAGGAAGGGGGGCAGTTGGCCCAGACCCCCAACAGCATGATGGACTGAGCCCAACCACACTGCCTTCTCCCCAGCGGCAGGCGTGTTCTCTGAGAGAGGCAGAGGTTGGCGGGGTGAGTAATGCTCAGTTTGGAGCCATTTATTTGGGGTACAGTATGGATACCAGCATTGGAGGACTGGAACTACTGACGGACTTCGGAGTCAACCCGTTTGGGGTTCCCACCTGTGTCCATCTGCCACCGAAAGGGGAGAGATGTAACGGAGTGACCCGTGACAGACTGAGATATTCCTATGTCTAGGGTCACCTTATGTCCACTAGGGCCATAGGGTGACAAAGAATCATAATTCATATATTACATGAGATGGGACATTATTAATACTTCATATTTCAGGACTGAGATATCACAAGGAGTTCATGATGACATGACCAGGTCAGCCAGACAGTGAGTCATACCTTTTGTATAATAGGCTATTGAAATATCTTAAGGTGTTGGCTATTCACTGTAAAGACATTCCGTTGAAGTTGTTGATTGCACCCACTCTGACAAGACTCTGCCATTGTGTGATAAAGCTGTCTAGATAACTTATTCAACTAGATGTCTGTGTATTATTCAAGGTTAATTGAACACTATTGAAGATGCGGTGCCGACAAGTCTACATGGTTAGCTTACCTGAATGCCTTTTAGAGTGTGATTGAAGCCCCCCATGGTGTGAAGGGGGGTGGAGACTACATTTTTCCTGTGACTAACTGCATTATGCTTGAGACTGTATAAGAAGCTGAGAAAATACCAATAAATTGTCATATCTTTGAAGCAAGTGCAGAGCTTGAGTCTCGTCTTGTTTATGGGAATGGATATGGATCGTGTATGCAAGATTGTCGAAGTGTGTCAGATAAGCTTGCCGTGGTTGGATGGAAGGTTGTAAGCGGTGGTGACCGTTACAAAGTTTATTTAAATTTGCAAGTGAATCTAACACTACAGTCTTACTAGACTGGAATGTGTGATATGTCTAGTTTATTCACCCTAACTCTTACAACAATAAAAGCACTGACACTTGTAACCTTATGGTTTAAAGCTTTCTGCTAAAATAAATCATATAATTGTTTTCTTATTCTTAATAATTTCACATTTAATACTGGAAAACAATGATTTTATGTTTCAAAATCAATTATTCTTGCCTTGTAAAGAAACTGTGATGGCATCACTTCCTACGCAAATTATGATTGAGTTTCATAAGTTTTGTTTTATAAATGATATTTTTGCTATTTGGGAGCCACATATAGCTGTTTGTTCTAAGTTTACAATTTATCAAAGATGTATGACCAGGAATCAATTCACTCTCCTAATACCTGGAATTCTATTGAAAATGTTAGGTTATCCATCAAATTGTATGCGATGCCTTCAAAATATATCTAGTTATCATATCACACTAGTTCAAATGTGGTGATTAAATCAATTTCATGATGCCCAATAGCCACACTAGCCTGTACAGAGACGATGTTCTGGGTGATTTGTCTAAACAAAGATTGCATTTTAAAAAACATTGCAATATTCATATCATGCAGCCATATTCCATATGCATTCTCTTTGTATCTTTTTATATCTAGTCAGGGCTAAAGTTAAGTTAACATTTATGTAGTAAAAATTACAGTGAAACATGGCATAAAAAGGGAATGCTTAAAAATAAAGCATTAAAAAACGAAATTTACAAAGCAAACACTGATTGTGCCAAATCTGCTTACTATCTGATTAAGGAGAATGTTTAAAAGGCAGATCTAAAGGATAATGCACTTTTATCAACTTATTGAAACATGTAATTAAAGGAGAAGTACAGCCAGAGCTCGTTTTCAGCAAACAGCAGGCTGAAGCCCGCTATAGACTGGCATCACAGAGCTGGTCCGGGATGGGGCAAGATCACAACAATAAAGGTGGGAACCCGCTAACATGCCTGGACCGACACCTGAGAGCCTCAGACAGTGCTCCAGTCACCAGATTTCTGCTCATGGAGCTCTAAGAACAGACCGATCAGTGGTCTTTAGTCACTCAGTTTTTAGTCTTAGCGCAGGCGGGGACAGATGCACCATCAGACCGATGTTGCATCCACGTAGGTAAGTATGATTTTTTTTATTTTTTTTTTAAATGCCCAACTTCTCTTTTAAATTAGATTCTGAATTTTAATGTTTTATTTATAGTATATTTGTCAGCTTCTAATTTTAGGGTTAATTTAAATTTGCAGCTCAAAATCTTTAAAAAAAATACTGATAATTTGGCTATCATTGTGTCAGAAAGTAAAATAGTTCAATGTAACAGTAAAGTTTTCCAGAGTAATGCATTAACTACACTATGACATTAGTATAGGCAAGGTTTCCTTTTGTCATTTAATAACTGAACAGTTATAACTAGGCATGTGCAATTTTTTTCGTTACGAATACGTTTTCCGTCATTATTCGTTATTTTCGTTGATTCGTTAACCTACGAATAAACGAATGGTTTAGCGCAAATAATAACGAATAACGATATTTCCAAAAATAACGAATATGGAAAACTACGAAGATACGAAACTACTAAATGTAAAAGAACAACACAACGAAAGAAAAAATAAACGAAAACATAGAAATAACGAAAACACTGAACACAAAAAAAAAATCATAATTACGAAAAATAAACGAAAATGCAAACTTACTAATATTTGAAGAACGAAAAGAAAACAACCGAAATGCCGAACAAAGAATAAAAAACGAAAAGCAAAACTAATGAAAAATAAATTATGAATCTTCGGAAAACGGAAATGAAATAATGTAAATTCACTTTCATTAGTACTGTGACCAATAGCCACTCAGCGCTGTCCCTTCCCCTGAAGAGCTTCTTTCTTATGTGGCTCCTTGACCTTGTGTCTTTATCTGTGTTAGTCAATCGCAGTAAATTACGATGTTTTACAAAATTACGACGAGTAGTGTGTCGAATAAACGTAAAATGTATTTTAACAGAATTACGAATGCAATAAAATCTACAAAAGAACGTTGTTATAATCAAATGAAATTAGACACGAAAATACGAATGATCATAAAGCAACGAAGATTTATTTCTTACGAAAATACAAACGCGGCATTATGGAAAATATAATGTAAATACGAATATCAAAACAACGAAAAATAAACCAACGTAAAAACGAATAAACGAATAAATTCATTGTAAAAATACGAACGAGGCAGAATACAACATTTAACGAAAATACTAATCTCGAATCAACGAAAAATAAACTAACATAAAAAAACGGAAACGGAAAAAAAAGTGTTACGAAAATACTAAAGAGTACAAATACGATAGCTAACGTCTTACGAAATTACGAATCGTTACGAATCACGATAAACGAACAGAAACTAAACAGAAATAAACGAAAATTTTTGCTGTGCACATGTCTAGTTATAACATATGTTTATACAAACATTTAACAGGTTGACGACCGCCTCCTGTATATATACGTCGGCAGAATGACACGGCTGCGCAAAGCAACGTACAGGTACATTCTTTTAATTTTTTCGCCACCATGCGGGTGCGCAGGCGCCCCTGCAGCAAGCTCTGTGACCAACGCACACAGTACACGTGGACTCGATGTCCGCCAGTGTGCCATGATTGTGTCACAGAGCTGCAGAACAGGGAGCTGCCTCTGTAAGAAAGGCATTTCCCTGTTCTGCCTTGTGACAGGACACTGATCTACTGCTCCCTGTCATCGGGAGCAGTGATCAATGTCTTGTCACTGGTAGCCCAGCCCGCACACAGTTAGAATCACTCCCTAGGACACACTTAACCACTTCCTTGCCCCCTAGTGGTTAACCCCTTTCCCTGCCATAATAAATGTATTTTTATAGCACTGATCGCTGTATAATTGACAATGGTCCCAAAATAACATCAAAAGTGTCCCATGTGTCCATAATTATGTCACTGCCATTACAACAAATTATAGCAACAAGTATTTTATTTTTTTTCAAAATGTGTTGCTCTTTTTTTTGCATATTGACATTTTGTGTGCTGAAATTCTTGAACTTTTTTTTTCAATCAAAAGTGGGTTTATGTGACCATCATGTCAATGTTGTGTGTTTATTCTTGTCTGAACAAGCATTCATGGTTTGGAAGCATGTGCTGACCTTTTACTCTTTGATCTCATTGCTTAATCATGTACACAAAAATGTAGCTTCCAGCAGAACATGGTCACCAATGTATGTATGTGTGGATTGTGGGTGTTATATTTTGACTTTTTTTTATATATTATGTTGGAATGCTACATAAGAATGACTGTTAATTATGTTTCTATAATCTTGCATATAAAAATGTGATGTGTTGCCCGTTATACACTGAAAGTGAAGCTTTGTCCACTCTACGGTTTAGAAATATTTTAGATTGTAAGCACCTATGAGCAGGGCCCTTAAAATCCAATCTCTAAATGTAGCACCATATATCCTGTAGAAAGTTAGTAAATGAATGTTCATAATTTTGTTTCTGCTGGCAAAATAAAAGTACATTATTGAGCTTGTTTGTTGTGTTGTTTTGTTTTTTTTCCTATTTGCTTTCTTCTTTTTAATTCATTTTGGGGGTGGTGGTTTTGGGGAAGTGCAATATCTTTTATATCTTATCATTTGTATATGTATTTGTGCACCAAAAACATTGGCCTAGATTCACAAAGCGATTACGCCTGTGTAAATGTTGTTAGACAGGAGTAATTTCGATTTACGAGCGTTTTTACGCTAGTCGAAATCCTCAAACCATGAAAAGACACCTGCGTGCTAAATTTCGACTTTATTACGTGTTAGTACGCCTTCAGATCTACGCTGCCTGAAAATTGCGGCCACTGGGCGGACTTCCTGTTGTTTTTCACCTTCATGGTATGCTAATGAGCTTTTGCCTGGAATCCACAAAATTTCGCTCTTCAAACGCAATCTCTTACGGCACCTTTAGTCATCTTTTTTTTCCGTTTCACTATACCAGCTTTTTGCTGGTCTAATATTAGACAGCCCATGTTAAGTATGGCCGTCGTTCCCGCGTCGAATTTCAACGTTTTTCGATTTCTTTTATTATTTTTAACGTAAGTCGTCCGGGAATAGGAATGTTCGTAAACGCCGCTACTCAAACAACGAATGACGTCACGACGTGATTTCGCGCAATGCACGGCGGGAAATTCCTGAACAGAGCATGCGCAGTTCGATCGTCGCGGGGACGCGCTTAATTTAAATGCTTCACGCCCCCTACTCACGTATTTCGATTGCGCGGCGGAAAAAAAATACGATACAATAGCGTACGCGCAAAAAAACTACCTGAATTCGGCGTAGAGTCTGGTGATAGACGGCAGCGTAGCGTATTTCGATTACGCAGCGGAAGATTACATCTATGTGAATCTGCCCCATTATCTCTTCAGCCCACTGCAAGTGGGCTGCAAGCTTGTGGATAGGCAGTGTTGTATGTGTCAGCCCTGGTTTACATTGGTGTGATTTGACATGTCAAGTCGGTGGCAATTGCAACGTTTTAACTGATTCGACTTTGGGATGCGATTTAAATTGACATCAGTGCAAAAACGTCTCTGATATTTCCCCCCTGCAGTCGGGACTGACATGCGGGAATGAAATTGTACGAGTTCAGCTGAACTCGTACGATTTCCTCCTGCTGTCAGTGTGAACCAGGGCAAAAATAAAAAATTCTAATTGTAGTTGTGATCAAATATTTGCAGCTGCGATCAAAAGAGTGTGGTTTCACCTTCTGACCCGGAAATTAGTCATTGTAATCACACAGAAGTTCCTGTGCTGGTCAGGATCTCCATCTAGGTGGACATGGCAAGGTCACTGTTTTGCAAAGAGGAGGTGCTTTTTATTTGCAGGGTAAGTATAGGATATCTACTTGTGCTTACTCATTGTGGGGGTGGATGTGGTAGTTAGATTTGGTGTAGGTGGGGTTCATTGATTTGTTTGGCATCACCACACATTTGCTTCTGGCCCATGTGCACACATCACTTCCTGCATTTGTTCTGCTGATGTAAATCAGTAAGGACTATGCAAATATAAATGAGAGCTCCTTACAATTAAAATATATATGACTTGTTTCACAGTTGGGCAACTTTTCCAGCAAATTTTGACCTCCGAGTTGCATGACAAGTTGTACCCAATGATTCTTAATGATAACCATTCAAATCTGTGCTACTTCAAGTTGCAACAACTTCAAAGTAGTCCCTGTACTACTTTGGTGTGACTTTCATTTGACTTGAATATTACACAGGCATTCCCAGAAGTTGAGGCCAAGTTGCAGCAGCAAAGTGGTAGCAAAATCATATGACTTTCAGATCGCAGCAGTGTGGCTGAGATTCATGGATAATACCTTTGAATTAGGCACTATTCTCACTTGTGCATCCTGCAAGTGGGTCAAATTCGTCCCTGCACTACTTTGGTTTGATTTTAATGCGACTTGAGGTCCATATACCGCAAGGTTATACAGGCATTGGTCGCACAAGTGCAAATAGGGCCTAATTCAAAGATGTTATCAATGAATCTCATTAGGTTCCTTTCACACTTGGCTGACTTTGCATACAACTTGAGGTCCATAAGGCCCCTTTCACACTTGTGTAACCTGAAAGTCCCGCGATTTTGCATATGGCAGTGTGGACTGCCTGCGAGTTGTATGTGATGTGGGAACACGCACTGGACCCTTAAGAACACACCATGTTGAGGGCATGTGGCCTGGTACAGTTCAGGAGGGGGGGGCGCTCCCCCCCTATTTTCCTGCGGACTGCCAGGTTGCGTGCTTGTATAAGGGATAAGGGTGGTATGGATTTTGGGGGACCCTAAATTTTGGCATGGAGTTCCCCTTAATATACATATCAGACCCGAAGGGCCTGGTATGGACTGGTGGGGGGAACCTATGCTTTGTTTTTCTTTGATTTTAACTCTATATTGCCGGGAACCAGCAATTCATTACAGCCACAAGCAATTTTAGATTCAATTTTTTCCTTTAGAAATGTAATTTTTCTGCATTACAGTAATAAACATGGGAAAGGTACGCTACTTTACAGGCATACTAGAGACACCCCCAGGCACAATATTTAAAGGAATTTAAAATGTTTATTGTTTCACTTTAAGTATTATTAAAATCACTGCTCCTGAAAAAACATCAGTTTTTAAAACATTTGTTTCAATTGATACATGTCCCCCGGGGCAGGACCCAGGTCCCCAAACACTTTTTATGGCAAAAACGTGCATATAAGCCATCAGCGAGAACTTTGGATTTTGCAGTTTTGAGCCCCATTGACTTCCACTATTCCCACATATGTGATCTGACAGACATTTTTGTGGGCAATAGTTGAAGTCTTAATTGGCCTTAATTGGGCACTATTTTCTGGGACTGCAGGATCATTTATTGGTGCTATAGTAATTGACCCCCTGTGTTTTTTGCAAAAGGGAGCGGAAATAAGAAAAAAAAAAGTACAGAACATAGTTGAAGTTATTATATGTCATAAAATAAAGCAGCCATTGTCAATCTGTTGTTTTATCAGATCAAACTTTTTGGAAAATAATCTATGGCATCTATTTTTGGCGCTCTTTAGATCCTTTGGGGAAGATCAATTAATAAGATAGTAATCACTATGTTTGCCTACATAGGCTAATATACTTTACCTGTGTTATGTGTGTGTATTTATGTATATATAAATCTATATACATATGTCGAATAATCTTGGACTAATAGGGCCAGATTCAGGAAGATGGGAGCATCTTTGCTCCAGAGTAACGCTTCTCATTTACGTTACTCTGAAGACCCTTTCAGCGCAAGTACTGTTATTCACATAGCAGTTGCGCGTAAACTTGCGCCAGAGTAACGATAATGCGCTGGCGCAACCTGACGCAAGTGGAAGTGGGTGTGATCATATGTAAATGATGGGCGGAGCCCAGCGCAGAGGCTTACGTTCAGCGCATCATCCACGGAGCATGCGCAGTGAGTGCGGCTCCACTCGCCCCCTTGTGCGCATGCTCACAACTTCCGTCGGCACCACTTCCCGGGAAACGTCAGCGCAATGCGTTCCGCTGGGCGCTTAAAAGCGCAGGCGGAAACGCCATTCCGGCGCAAAAGTATATCCATTTCCCCCCACCCCAGGGAAGATACTTTTGCTCTGTAATGGCTGCTCCCGCTACCCCCAGAGAGAGGAGGAACCTTAATTTTAATTCCCAGGAGGTCTCGGTTATCATCTCAGCGATGGAGTCTGTGAATGATTTGCTTCATGGGAAAAAAAGCCGCAAGACCAGCCGGGAAAGGAAGCAGGGCATCCTGGAGTCCATTGCTGCCAGGGTGAATGTCTTGGGGTATTCCACCCGGACTGCTGGGGACATTCAGAAAAAAATAAACGACTTGCGGCGCAAGGTCAAGGGCAAGGTGTCCACCATCAGGAGGCATGAGAGGGGCACAGGTGGTGGTCCCCCATGTCCTGTCACTCTGACCGCGGAGGAGGAGGTGGTCGCACGCTGCCTGGAGAGGGAGCAGGTGGAGGGGGTCCCAGGCTATGACTCCATGGAGGAAGGCTCCAGGACAGGTAAGTGTTTTTTATCCCCTATTTGATTTGTTGCATTTGGGGGGGAGGGTACATGTGCCAAGTGTGTGGGACCACCAACATGTGTCTGCTTTGTGTCATCCACAGATGACGGAGCTGGGCCATCATCGGTCAGCGTCCATTCCACCCCATCCCCCCCACGCCAGCGTGTGCCCGAGCCCCTGGGTGGTGAAGAGGTGGTGGAGGAGAGTGGCCACACCACACCTGCCGAGGTCGTTGAGGAGGAGCCTGCTGTGGCAGAGCAGGACTTTACTTTAGTTTTGGAGGTCTCCTCCCCTTCTCCTGGGCCATCTGTTATCCCCTCCCCCATCCTTGGAAGCCCCTCAAGGGTGACTCCTTCCCCCCGGGGACAACCATCTTCTGGCCCCAGGAAGGCGACCCAGAAGACCAGGGGGGTGTCTGATGTTGTCCAGGACCAGTTGGCGAGGGATCACGCCAGACAGACTGAACAAATGGGGGCCATAGTTGGCCACTTACAGAAAGTGTCTGACAGCCTGGGCTCCGTTGCCCAGATAAGCAACGCAGTCCAGGATGTCAGCTGTAATTGCGTTGCAGTGGTCACCAGTTTGGGGGAGGTGCATGGCGAAATTACGCAACTCACTGCAGCCGTCCAGGCCAACACTGCTGCCATCCAGGGTAACAGTGCTGCCATCCGGGACCAGGGGAGGCTGAGTCGGCGGGCCCAGCATTACCAGGTCACCCGTCAGCTCCGGATGCAGGCCCAGACGAACTCATACCTCGGCCGGATAGCCATGGCCTTGGAGGGCATGCAGGCCACACCTGCCAGGAGTGGCCCACCTGGGGATCAGCCACCTCCAGATGCCCCCCCACCCCCACCCACTCCATCCAGGCAGCTGAGGAGGCAGACAGAGGCCCCCAGAAGAAGCCCCCGGCATCCCCGATGAGGCTTTTTTTTTGTTTTGGTTTCTATGATTTTTTTAATTAGACTAAGGTCATGAGTTTTTGTTTATTTTTTATTCTTTATTTTATACTCAGGTCATGAGTTTTTGTTTATTTTTTTTCTCAGGTTATGAGATTTTGTATTTATTTTTTTACTGCACACGGTCAGGAGTGCAGGGGACAGTGTGAATGGTGTGTGAATGTGAGAGGGTGGCACTCCTGACAGTAAGGGGTGTCACCCTCGGCCGTGGTGGTGAAGTTAACCCCACGGCTGTATGAATGACGTGTGAAAGGTGTATGAATGGACAGTGACATCAATGGGGCCTTGACGCTGGCGTTGCTGCTCCCAAGTCCTACATGCTGGACTTGGGCTAATCCAATGCGATGTGTATGTGGTGTGTGTGATCTAGGGACATCAGTGGTGTACACGCGTGCACTGTCTGTGTTATTAATGTTTTGGTTTAGTGTCCAAAGATGCCTACGGCGAGGACCCTCCTGACTGCTCTTCCATCAGCAGACTGGGTGTCCTCTGGCAGGTGGGAACTGTGTGGGTCGGGGGTCAGGTCATCACGTATGTCAATCTGCAGGCCTTTTCTCATAGCAAAGTTGTGCAGAATGCAACATGCACCGATGATCTGACACACGAAGGTAGGGGAATACAATAGGGTCCCCCCGGACTTATCCAGGCAGCGGAAACGGGACTTCAGGAGCCCAAATGTTTGCTCCACCACTGCACGGGTTTTGATGTGTGCTTCATTGTATTTTCTCTCTCCTCTGGTTTGGGGGTTCCGGAAAGGAGTCATTAGATGGGGTCCCAGTGCATATGCAGAGTCACCTGTAAGGTAAAAGACAGGAGAATGTTAGTCATGCATGTGCCACTTCTGTTGTGCATCACGGGAGGGGATAGTCATGCCTGACTCCCATGTCACTCACCAACCAGCCAGCTGTCCCCATACATGTTCTGGTTAAATTCTGCTGGGATGGGGCTCTGATTGTATATGAAGCTGTCATGGCTGGACCCGGGGTGTTTGGCACGGACGTGCCATATGAGGCGTTGGGCATTGGCTATCACCTGTACGTTGATGGAATGCCAATGCTTCCGATTGCGGTATATGTGCTCTGTGGCACTGGGGGGCTGTAGGGCCACATGTGTGCAATCAATGGCCCCCACAGTGCGTGGGAATCTGGCAATGCTGTAGAAATCTGTCATTGCCTTCAGCCGCAGCTCCTCAGTGGTTGGTCTGATGAACTGGTTGGACATGCGTCTGAGGATTGCAGGGACAACCTGGTGCACACATCTGCTTATGGAGGACTGTGACATCCCAGCCACCACTCCACTTGTACGCTGGAATGATCCAGTTGTAAGGAAATGAAGTGTTGCCAGGACCTTCACCAGTGGCTGCACTGCTTGTGAGCGGTGTGTCTTGCTGGTGATGTCATCCTGCAGGGTTGTGGTTAGTTCAAGTATTGCATCAGGGCGGAATCTGAAGAGGCGATACACCTCCTCATCACCCATGCCAAAGAGGCTCATACGAGTGCGGTATATCCTCTCACGTGCCCGCCTCCTTCGTTCCGGGGGACCCATCAGTAGTTTGAGGACCACAATTGCTCCTGGCATGTTGGCACACAGAGGTGTTGTCCTTGCAAGTGTGGTTGTTCAGCTAGCTCCTATCGTCGGTAACGCTGCTGTAGCTGCTCTCCTGCTGACCTCTGACCGTCTGGAGTAAAGATAAAGCAGCCTTTTGTAGAAATAACTTTGCGCCGGACGGACGAGATACGCGCGGCGCATGTAGCCAGCGTATGGTGCTTATCCGTTCGCGAATCGGGAAATCTCCCTCATTTGCATATTTGCAGGGGAAATCAATAGGCGCGACTGATACGCCAAACAAAATTATGCGCTGACGATACTCTGGCGTCGGAACGTTCCGCCGGTCGCAAATGCCGCGTCTTCGGGCGCATCTAGTTTGGTGGGTACGGGCACATAGAAACGACGGCGCATCTTCACAGTTACGCGGCGCATACCGAAATACTCCAGCGCAAGTGTTGCTGAATCTGGCCCATAGAGTTAGGTTAGGCACATTCAACTGTGCAGGTTCGATAGACACAGATCGCTATTGTCACAGTCATGTCGAATCTATATCAAACTTTTGTCCCAACGAAATGAAAATAAAGCATTTTTTATGTCGGATCTTTCGGATTTCTGATTCTGCACGTTCGTTATCGTTTGGTAAAACAAACCCCAGAAATCCCAGAAATTCAGACAAAAATGCATTTGGACAAAAACAAATGCACATTTATAATACATACCTAGGTGGATGCAGCATCAGTCTGATGCTGCATCTGCCCCCCCCCTCCCTCCCGCAGCCTCTGCACTGAAAACTGAGCAATCAAACATTGCCGATGGCTCAGTTCTCACACAACTCAGTAAAGAAAATTAAAGGAAATCACTGGCACATCTTGACTATGGATCCAGTCCTAGGCCAATTTTTCCCCAAAACACCTCTATTCACATTGAAAATACCCACTTCAATAAGAGATCTTATCCTCAAAAGCGAGTTTAACGGGGAACTCTGTTGAGACCCCTGCAAATACAAGGGCACTTTCATTGCAAATCTATGCATACAGATAAAACCATTAAATTACCCAATGGTCTGAGTTATTTATAGGCTACTCTGTGGTTGTTACTACATTGGAAAAACAGAATTGGAGTTCATCTATACCCACCAACACCAGCATGGTGCTGTAACGGCTTTTATTGATTTTTATCTTTCTACAAGAACAATAAAACTGTTTATTATTTAGCTTCCACTTTTGGCTTAATTTGCTACATATTGATGGTCCTAGTTACAGCAGTGAGCATTGTCCATATTTTAACTTTCAAATGATTTTTATTTTCCAATAAAAGAATACCAAAATAAAATACATACATTTATTCCTGTATGACAATATCTGAAATGATCGAAATACAAAAAGAAGGTGTACAGGACATGGGATAGGCAAACTGAAAAGACCAAAAATAAGAGCCTTGTGATGCTCCATTTATCTGGGAGACCGACTGAGGAGAACAGGAGACCCTTTGGTGGATCATATACAAATACATATACATATACAAATAGAGAACTCTGGCGCTGTCTGGACTGGGAGGGGGAACCGCAGCAGGACCTGTGGGTCTGATTATTACAGTAAAAAAAAATGTGTATTATATTGTTATGGTAGCTGTGCTGTGGGGGAGGGAATGGGGAGGTGGAAGTGAAAAGGGAATGCGAAGTAAAGGTATTGTGGGTGAACTTAAACAATGAGATAAAAAAAAAAAAAATAAGGTATCTGATGATACTACAATGAACAATACAGATGAAAGTGAACAAGCACCTATAATCCTGTAAAGATTTAACATTGAAAATACAAAGTAAAATAGCTACTACATATACAAACACCAAAAATAGCATAAAATATGTGGATTTTTTTTTGCAAAACTATGAAAAATCACACATGTGATAAAGTCCTGTCCATAAAAACAAGATCCTGATCGCAACCCACACATCCAGCTGCGATCAGGGTCTCGGTTAGCTGTTTGGATAAGCAGCCGTGAGGTGAGCTGCCAGCACATCAGAGGTGTCATCACTGAAGATTTCATTTGTGCACATTGCAATTTTGATGGAGGTGTTTTATCTAGACACTGTTCTGTGGAGGAATTACTGGACTGCTAGATTTGATCCTTATTTATGGACAAGACTTTATCACATGTGTGATTTTTGATAGTTTTGCACATTTTTTTCCACTTATTTTATGCTATTTTAGTTGTTTGTATATGTAGTAGCCATTTACTTTGCATTCCCTTTTCACTTCCACCTTCCCATTACCTCCCCCACAGCGCAGCTACCATACTTTACATCTTTGGTGGATCATACTGTGCCCAGGGAATACCCCCCAAACCTCTCTGTGGGCAAAACTGGCTGGGGGTTCCCGACAACCAAGGCTGCCAGGGAGGAAGCGTCGGAGCAGAGGCCTCATGTCCCTTTAGGTGGGGACCTGCTGTATAGTCCTCTCAGAGGTGGGTATACCGCAGGTACCCTTGGTATGAAGAGAAGGTGTTAACTGTATGATGTAAGAGGGAAGGGAAAGAAGAAAGCAAGAAAAGAGGAGAGAGAGAAGTAGAAAAGGAGAGAAAGAAGCCAAGCAACAAGACGGGAGAGGTGGAACAAGTTTGTTAGGATTGTATCCCAGGTATGAGGGCTATGCCCATATATTTGGCCCAGGGTTCCCAAGTGGCTTCAAATTCATTGGTTTTGTCTAAGAGGATGCTTGTGAGTTTTTACTGTGACATAATCCACAAAATTCTGTGTTTGGTGGCTAAAAGGGAGACCCTGGGTTGTTTCCATGTTTTCGCTATTGTCAGCTTAGCACCCAGAAACATGAAGTGTATCAGTTTGCGTGTGGATTTAAACATCTTAGGAAGATTGGCGTTCTTAGAAGAGCAATCGCCAGGGTTTTTGGAATCTAGTGGGCTGTGACCCTTTGGATCAAGGCAAACATCCTGTTCCAGAATGACCTTATTCTGGGGCATTCCCACCATGTGTGGGCCATAGTGCCTATTAGTTGTAAACCTCTGAGACATTGAGGATTAGCTGTAGGATACATGGTGGCCAACTTGCCCGGAGTGAGGTACCATCTGGTCATCACTTTTAAATTGGATTCGATCAGGGAAATATTCTGAATCCCCTTAAAGTATCTTGAAAAGGAGGTCTGGCATTTTTCCAAGTTCCAGCTTATTTGGAGCTTATTTTCCCAAGATGTCATGTATGGGGATTTGTAGGGCATTTGGGCAAGTGACTAGTAGACAATGGAGATTCCGCCCCTCTGTTCCGTGGACTGGCGGCACCACGGTTGATATGGAGTGAACTTAGGGGGGGGGGGCTGGATTGTATTTCCAGATTTTTTTTTTTTTTTTTTATTTTTTTTTTTTTTTGGTTTCAAAGAGGGATTTATTGAAAGTCAGTACAGTACATCAAAAAATAAAAAGAGACAATCCCCCATTTCACTCTGGGGTTCAATACAATAAACAAATAAACAAAAGTACTCGGAGGAACCTTCCGTAAACCATCAACTAAAAGACAAAACTATGATAGTATGGTTCCAATATAAACCAAGATAAAAATGTGGACCATAACATAAATGAAAATTGCACAAAAAAAAATATAAAAAATAAAAGAATATTAGACACTTCCTAGGATCAACACCTAGGTATCATATTGTAAGGAGGGGATCTCCCAGGGAGCACATTATTACCAATCGTCGGGACCAGACACCCCAAAAGGGGACACAAATGTCTGGAATCGACATAATAAACCTAGTTATTAAATTTTTCCTCCCCTCTCGAACAGGTTCACTCACTAGGCCCTAGAATACCAGCATTCTCCAGGACCCAGTAAGAAAACCACTGTTGAAAGGATAAAACAAAAAGATAAACGAACAAAAAGTGAAATATTATTGTCCACAAGTTTCTCAAGAGAAACATATATACGGAGTAAGTCACAGAGAGCAGCAAACAAGAACAGGTCAAGTAAAAGCTTTCAGTTTGAAGAAATATCAGAGTGAGAAACAACGAAAGAAGAAAGAGAAGAATAGAAAAAAGAAATAGAGGGAAAAGAAGAAGAAGAAGGGCGAGATAATATGAGCCAGCTCACAGCCTACATAGTGTTATATTCATGTGAGTTTTCAATGCCAGGAATTAGGGATATTCCCATATATGTGGCCCAGGGTTCCCATGTTGCCTCGAATGATTTGGCAGAGTCCGACATGGAGCTAATTAGCTTTTCCTGCGACATAATCCAGGAGATTTTCCGTTTAGCACTGGAAATTGAGACCTTCGGGAGCTTCCAGGCCCTAGCTATCACCAATTTAGCCCCTAGTAGCATAAACATTATTAATTTACGGGTGAATTTGGACAGCTTCGGGATGAATGCATTGAGTAAAGCTATTTGAGGGGACTGTAATATAGGGGCTCCTGAAACCTTCCGGATAAGACTAAACATATTGTTCCAAAAACTCCTGATCTTCGAACATTCCCACCAAATGTGCAACATGGAACCCTGGGCCTGACAACCTCTAAAGCATAACGGAGACAAAGAGGGAAACATCATTGCAAGCCTAGTGGGGACTAAATACCACCTCATCATGACCTTAAGGTTGGCTTCAATCAACGACACATTTATTATACCTTTGTAAGAACGTGAAGCCGCTCTGTGCCATTCGTCCAGGTCCCAGGTGTCTCCTAGATCCCTCTCCCAAGCCTCCATGTAAGGAAATTTGGAAGTGGGTTCCACAAGTGCAAGGTAGATTATGGAGATGCCTCCTCTGGATTCTTTTCCCTGTCCACACCATTGTTCATATTTAGTGAACTCCGGGGGGCCTGATTTAGTCTTCCAAATTGAATTTAAAAAATGGAGAATTTGTTGATATCTAAACGTTTCCGAGACAGGTAAACTCAATTTTTCTAGACAATGTTTAAGGGAGAAAGGACCAGAGGGAGTGAAGAAGTGTCCAATTCTGTACATCCCCTTGTCTAGCCACCATTTGAAGGCTTTCGAATCCATGCCTGGATTAAAAATCGGATTATTAAACAAATGAGATAGTGGTCTAATGTCGGATATCAGTGAGGGATGATGTACCAAATTGTCCCAAAGTTTCAGGGACTGAGAAAGTGAGGGAGCGAGAATCGAAGGCCTAGACTTGCGGGGTCACCACAGTAGAAAATCAACAGTATGTGCCGGGGCCGCCTGCTGTTCTATAGAGACCCAGTCAGGTTTTTCAATTTTAAAGTAAATAGTTGATAACTGAGCGAGTCTAGCCGCCTGGTAATATCGGAAAAAATTGGGAAAGCCCAAACCTCCCCGAAGTTTAGGGCTAAAAAGAACTTGTCTAGAGAGCCTATATCCCTTTTTCCCCCAAACAAATTTAATGACCTTCCCCTGAAATGAATCAAGTTGAACTTTAGATATCGCAATAGGGAGAGAACAAAATAAGTAGAGTAGTCTAGGGAGCAGAGTCATTTTTATAGAATGGATTTTCCCGAGCCATGAAATCGCGTGGAGAGACCATGTTTTGAGATCATTTTCCAGAGCACGGAACATGGGGGGGAAATTTTCTTTATACAAGGATTCAACCTTAGGGGTTAAGTTTATGCCCAAATATCTAATTGAGGATTCTCTCCATATATAAGGAAAATCGATTTTAAGTCGGTCCACTAAGGTGGGTCTAAGTGAAACATTCAGTGCATACGATTTAGTCATGTTTACCCATAAACCCGAAATGGAGCCGAAGGCCTTGAGTATTTTATTTATAGAGGGCAGCGAAATGAGGGGAGAGGTGACGAAAAGGAGCACATCATCCGCGAACAAAGCGCATTTATGAACCGAAGGGCCACAACTAACACCTACAATAGTTTGTTCCGAGCGTATTGCTACCGCCAGGGATTCAATTGCGATAGCAAAGATCAGAGGGGACAACGGGCATCCCTGTCTTGTCCCCCTGGCGATAGAAATAGGCCCAGACAAATATCCCTGTAATTTAATCCTAGCTTCCGGTGTAGAATACAAAGCTTTTAATAAATTCAAGAAGGACGTGCCAAAGCCCCACCTACCTAAAATAGAGAACATATAGGACCAGGAGAGAGAGTCAAAGGCCTTTTGTAGATCCAATGACAGTAGACAACCTTCTTGCCTCGGCCCCCCTTCCCACCCTGATTGAAGAATGGATATTATATCCACCGCTCTCCGCACTTGGTCAGGTCCCTGCCTCCCAGGGATAAAACCTACTTGGTCTTTATGAATGTAGTGATTAATGAAAGAACCTAATCTATTGGCAAAAATTTTAGTAAGAATTTTCAAATCATTATTAATCAGGGATATGGGCCTATAGTTTTCAACGTGTTCAGGGTCTTTGTCGGGTTTCGGAATTACTGAGATGAAGGCAGCGTTGAGGATAGGTGCCACAGGTTCTCCCGTTCTTTTTGAATTAAAAAATTTGGTGAGATGGGGGGCCAACACATCAGCGAATGACTTATAGTACAGAGTAGAAAACCCATCTGGACCGGGAGATGATCTATTTTTTAAGCCTTTGATGACATCTAGAGTTTCTTGTAATGTAAATGGAGCCTCCAGCAAATCAACATGTTCCTTACGGAGGGAAGGAATAGGAAGATTATCCAAAAAGGCCGATTCATCTGCCAATCTGGAGTCCTCTGTTGCTCTGTATAAGTTAGTATAAAATTCCTCAAAGGAACTCAAAACCCGTTGGGGGTTAAGAGTAAAAGATCCGTCCCGTTGTTTAATCCTAGGGAGAGTGTGGGGGCGCATTTTCGGGGAAAGTCTATTAGCCAACATCGTACCCATTTTATTGGCCTGAGAATAGAATTTAGCACCTGACCAACGGATAGATTTCTCTGCTTTGACCGTAAGGGCTAAATTTAAGGCCAACTTAGCTTTTTCTAGTTGGGCTAAAAGGCTCTCAGAGGGGGCTTTTTTGTGTTTTTTGCTAATCAAGGAAAAATCCTTTTCCAATTTCACGATATTCGAAGTTCTCGCTTTCTTCAGATTAGAGGCCAGTTGAATAAATTTACCCCGAATCAAGGCCTTGTGGGCCGCCCAAAGAGTCTCAGCCGAGATTCCTTCCGTATTATTAAACAGGAAATACTCTTTCAAAGCATTTTTGATCTCAGATACAATCATAGGATCGTCCAGCAGTGATTCAGAAAGCCGCCACTGGGGAGCAATAGGTCTAGTATAGTTTCGTTGAATGATCATAATCACCATGGAGTGATCAGACAAAGCTGTTTCTTTAATGTAAGCTTTATGTACCGCTGGTATGTGAATAGAAGAAAGGAAAATATGGTCAATTCTTGAGTAACATAAATGTGGGTGTGAAAAATGAGTATAATCCCGCGTTGACGGGTTAAGTTCCCTCCAAATGTCGACCAGCCCTTGTTGGTAAATTAATTTCGCTATTTTAGCACTGTAGCGAGAAGGGTGAGACAACTGTTTGGACGGTATTTTAGATTTATCTAGGATTCTATCGAAGGCGGTATTAGAATCACCCCCAAAAATCACTGTACCCTCTAGTAAATTGTCCAGGGACCTAAACATTAAACTAAAAAACCGAGTCTGACCTTTGTTGGGGGCGTAATAGGAAACAAAAGAGAATAATTGGCCATCAATTAGTCCCTTTACCAATATAAACCTCCCCTCAGGATCTCTATGAATTAGATTCGCAGTGAATTGACTCGATCTAGCGAACAGAATCGCAACCCCTTTCGTTTTATCTACCGCATTAGCGAGGAAGAATTGAGGGTAATTGGAATGCAAAAAAGAAGGGGTAAATCGCAATGAAAAATGAGTTTCCTGAATCATGACCACTTCTATTTTTTGTTTATGGTAGGACTGTAAAATTTTCTTCCTCTTGGACGGAGAATTGAAACCTTGCACATTGTGGGAAACCACTTTCAATGATGGTAGGATTATGTTAAGACCAGACATGGTGCATGGGAGAAAGGAACCTATAAATATCAGGACTCACCTCTGACCACCTGGGGAGTTGTATTCCTGGGATACGTTGACACCTGAGACCTGGAGGAACCCAAATACGTAGATGCGTCCGTGAGCTGGGAAAATAAACAAGAAAAAACAAAAGAAGAACAGTAAGAAAAAAGGAAAAAGAAAAAGAAGTACTTCGGTCCAAAACGGGCCTGCAAGGCCAAATGAGGAGAAGTCCTCTAATGACCCTACCAAATAAACATTTAGTGTGGTCCTCAAAACGGACCACCATTCCATCCCCCGAGCATGAAATAATCATGGTCAGACGATGAATGGAGGCGCATGATTGCTGCTCCAGCCAGAAACATCCCTAAAATTTAAAGATAAACAATAGCAATCGATAATGACAATTCCAAAAAAATAAAAATAAAAAAAGCTAAGATAATAATAATAACATCTATCGCAATAAAGAATAATTGGATCCGTCCATTTATAGAGATCAGTGAGAGTTCCCTAGATCAGTTCGTCAAGGGTGATGCGGATTGTCATCCGGAGCCAGGCTCATGAAAACCAAATCAGCCTGTGAAGAAAAAAAAAACCTCACTAGGCGTTTGTGAGCATATTCGGCTAGCTAGCCCTAAAGGGTATCAAAAACAACAGAAGAAAAAATAAAGATAAAACAAGCTTCGGATCAAGTATGACGAGAGTCTTTTGTGCGTTTAGATTTAGTGGACTTCCATGTAGGAGAGATAGGACTGGAAGGGGTAGGACGCTTGGAGGAAGTAGCTAAAAGGTTGGAGGTGTCCATTGCTGGATCTTGCGTGATAAATTTTAAATCTAGTAGTAGCCGTTCCCCCTCAGAAAAGGATGAGAATGAGTGGATCTTGCCTTTGAACGAGAACTTCAATGCAAAAGGAAATGCCCACCAGTATTTAATTTCTCTTTGTGAGAGGACCGACAGCAGGGGTTTTAGGGATCGCCGACGTTGAATTGTGGAAGGAGAAATATCAGCGAAGATCTGTATATCCGCACCCTGGAAAGACAAGTGTGAATTTTGCCGTGAAATTTTCATTATTTCCTCTTTCACGCTGTAGAAGTGGGGCTTTACCACTATATCACGGGGCAATCCGTCTTTTCTAGGGGGACCAAGAGATCTATGGGCTCTGTCCAGTTCCAATTTATTTGGGGTAATTTCCGGTATGAGAGATTTAATAAGATCCTTGACTGTCGCCGGTATATCTGTTAGGGATTCCGGTAGACCCCGTACCCTAAAATTATCTCTCCTAGAACGATTTTCAAGGTCATCCAACTTGTTTAAAGCTGCGTCCAGTTGCTCCTGTAAAGCTTGAATGTGCTCTGAATTTTGATTGGCCCTAGAAACTGTAATGTCTAGTTTGTGTTCAATGGATTCCATCCTGGAGCCCAGGTTCTGGAAATCAACACGCATATCTGCTGTAATCTTATTAGCAGTATTTGCTAGCCCTCTTTCTAGCAGGGCAGAGAACTTTAGGAATAGATCATCTGCATTCAGATGGGGAGCGGTGCCCAGGCCTCCTGGAGTATTTACATCCTCCATATGGGGAGATATGGCTCCTAATGGAGTTAAAGAGTAGTCTCCCAGCGTGCGCTCTAGGAGCGATTCAGTGGAAGCAGGAGATGGAGTTAATGCAGGGAGAGTAGTGTGTGTCGTTTGGGGTGTATATGCCAGGGCGGCTGGCGCGATCACTTGCCTGCTCCCTGCTTGTCCTCCGCTATGCGCTTCACGCTGCTGAGTCGCGGCCGCCATCTTGGATTCGGCCTGGGAGGCCTCGGCGGTGAAACTCGGCCCGAGGTCCCGGCGAGCAGAGCTGCTGGTCATGGGATAGGAGCAGGGGATATCCCCGATCGATGCCCGGTGTCAGGAGAGATCGTTCTGGCGCGGATCCTGCCAAAGGGACGGTCGATGGCTGGAGCAGTGAGGAGCTCCTGGCTTACGCGGCCATCTTGGATTCCTCGCACATGCGCCTCCTCGTATTTCCAGATTTTATGAAGGAAGTGCTGTATTTGTTGTAGTCTGAAGTGTTCAGAGGTTGGGATTTCAAGCTGTTGCCTACAGAATTTCATGGTGATTGGTCCAGATGAGGTAAAAAAGTACCCAATCCTGTAAAGCCCCTTGTCCAACCACCATTTAAAACCTTTTATGTTTTGGCCTGGGATGAAGTTGGGGTTATTAAAAATGTGGGAAAGGGGTTGGCATTCGGAAATCAAGGAGGGGTTCATTCTCAGCTTGTCCCAAAAAGAAAGAGATTGCGAGAGGATGGATGAAAGAATTGGGGGTCTTTCTCTGGATGGAATCCCTAAGGCCCCGTACACACGAGTAAATCTATCTGTTCAAATCGGTCGGACAGACCGATTTGAACAGATCTGTCTGCTGGGACGTATTGGTTTGATCGTGTACACACGATCAAACCAAAATCCCCCCCGGCAGACAGCGCGCTGACGTGGCGGTGACGTGGCGGTGACGTTGACGCTGCCACGTCACCGCACCAGGAAGTAAAACACTTCCGCACATGCGTCAAAACCATTTGACACGTATGCGAGCAGATATGTCTGCTGGTTAGCATACTAACCAGCAGAAATGTCGGGCGGACGGGTTCCCAGCCGACAGATTTGAAAGCATGCTTTCAAATCTGTCGGGTGGCCAAATCCGTCTGTTTGCCCGTACACACAATCAAATCTGTCTGCTAAAACGGCCTAAGAGGAAGTCAAAGGTATATGAGGAGGCCGTCTGTCTCTCAATCCGGCTTTATAGTTTTGAAGTGCACGTTTCAGAGTTGAGGTAGTCCTAGTCCCCCCTTCATCCTGAGTCTGTAGAGAGTAGTTTGCGGCAATCTGTAACCTGAACCCCCTCAAATAAATGTTTTACTTTTTGTTGTAAGGATTTCAGTTGGTCTTTTCTTAAAATTGATTGGTAAGGCTCTGAAGAGATATAACAGTCTGGAAAGGAGTGTCATCTTTATAGAATGTATTCTACCTAGCCAAGAAAGTTCACCTTTGGCCCAATTTTTCATGTTAGACTCGAGCTTTCGGTATGTGGGAACAAAGTTAGTGATGTATAGATGTTCACTTTTTGCTGTAAGGGTTATCCCCAGGTATTCTATGGAGGAGTTGCTCCATTTGAAATCAAAAGAGCTTTGTAAGGATGTTACTAAGTCTGGTTTCAGGGAAATGTTAAGGCGTGAGATTTGGCATAGTTTACCTTAAGATCGCTGTGAAGTCAGAGAGTAGTTTTCAGAGATTGGGGGGATGTTAGAAATAAAAGCATATTGTCAGCGAATAGGCTGCATTTGTGGGCCGCATGATATCCCTTGAAAATTTGGGTTAGAACGTATTGCTAACGCCAGCATTTAAATGGTGATAGCAAGTATTAGCGGGGATAAGGCTCAGCCTTGCCTAATGTCTTTAGCGATGTTAAAGGGTTTTGAATAATGTCCTTGTAGGCTAATTAAAGCGTTTGGGGTGAAATAAAGGAAGTAGAGCAGCCCCATAAAGCGTTCTCCGAAACCCCAGCACTCCATGATAGTGAAGATGTATGCCCATTCTACTGAATCAAAAGCTTTGTGTAGGTCTAGAGATAAAAGCATCCCCTCTTGTTTAGGGCCATGATCCAGTTAGACTGTAAAATAGAAATAATGTTGATGGCTCTTCTAGTTTGGTCGGGCCCCTGCCTGCTGGGAATGAACCCAAGCTGGTCTTTGTGGACGTATTTGCTAATGAAGGAGGAGAGATGGTTGACTAGAATTTTTGTTAAAATCTTTAGGTCATTATTTATTAAGGATATGGGCCTGTAGTTTTCCACTTCCTCTGGGTTTTTGTTTGTTTTGTGGATAACTATGATGTAGGTAGTAAGAAGAAGAAAAAAATCTTACACCAAAATTAAAATAAACTTAAACAGCTGCTCCCCAAATAATCAAGAAGAATATAAATAGTGTAAAATAAAAAGGTGGGGGCGCTAGTATAATAAACGTGTTAAATATAATTGGTGAATAATATATTAATAAGTTAGGGACGTGGCTTGGCGCGCAACGGGAATGGCAGCTTGTTGAGGAGGCTCTCCCGACCGCAGGTCCCCAGATGCCTGCCAAAAAAATCCACTCAACGCCCTCATCCCGCACACGCCGGAATTTGGTGCCCTCATCGGCCAAGAACATTGCAGAGCTCTTCAAGCCGAGACAATCGGGCCGCGCTGCTGCTGCCAGTTCAAAGATGGCGCCGATACACCATGAGGAGGACTACAGTGACAATTCACAATCTGCTCCTGAGAGTTTGCCACACAGTAAGTCCTCTCCTGATCATCCATTGACCCTAGCAGACATGTCTCTGATTGCTGCCGATATCAAAGCCACCTTTTCGGCGGCCCTCACAGACTTGAAAACGAGCATGATTGTGCTCAATGACAAGATGGCAGCCACGGAGTTGGCTGGGAAACGCAGGGATAGAGCGATCCACAAGATAGAACGGGTCACTATGGCTCATGCCCAACACCTGATAGATATGAACCGTCGTATAGAGGACCTCGACAACAGAGGTCGAAGGTGTAACGTGCGCGTGAGGGGCATCCCAGAATCGGTAGACTCGGACCAAATCACTGTCACGCTGAGAAGTGTCTTCAATAGCTTGCTGGATTGACAGGAGGATGCCGAGATCGGCTTCGTGAGGGCCCATAGAGCGCTGCGGCCCAGAGGACCTGATGCGGCACCACCCCGAGACATAATCTGCTGCCTTGAGAACTATGCCCTTAAGGAGGACATCATGCGCAAGGCAAGGAGGAATGACAACATTATCTTTAATGGCTCTACCATCATGCTGTTCCACGATTTGTCTCAGATAACGCTAAGCAACAGGAGAGCCCTCCGCCCCTTGCTGGAGAAACTGAGGGCAAAGGAGCTCAGGTACACGTGGCGCTTCCCCTTTGCTTTGCACGTCTCTCATGATGGAGGACAATTCACGCTCCGCACCCCGGCTGATCTTCCCGAGTTCTGTGAGGCCCTTGAACTGGGACAGATCGATCTACCTGATTGGTATGCGGAATTTCTGCTACCGCCTCCACCACACAGCCCGCCAGTCTCGCCTCTCTCCACTCCAGACAAGAGGCAGGCGAAGCGGCCCAAGCAAACCCGCCATGGTGGCCTGAGGAATGACACACCGAATCGCCACATAGCTGCATCCGGGAACCGGGCCGAGGACTGAACGTGAGTTTTTGACATTTTGCTGTTCTACTTCACTTTTTCCTGCAATGCTTGGACCGTGCTCCCAGAGAACTGTTCCGTGCAACTGCTGGCTCCAAGTCCCCCCCCCTTCTACCCGCAGCTGACCCCCGCGCATACTCCAAATCGCTGTCTTTCCCATTATGTACCCTAAACTCCCCCTTGGCTTCAGCCCACCGATCCTACCTCCCATCACTGACCTGCAGGCTGATACGCCAGTTACTTGGAGTCTCCCGCGGCCACTGCTGTTACTTGCGGCCTGTACACAATGTGGGCCTGTTGCTCGGTTTGTGCCTTGCCCTGGACGTGGCTCTTTTTCCAGGTACAGAAGCATATTTGCCTACCAGGACCTAGGCACCAGCGGAGCACAAGAGGGGGATCCCATCAGGACACTGTGCCGTCATTGATGCAGCGTCAGAAGCCTGTTATTCCGGGTACCCCGTATTATATCTATCCTCCGGTCAGCGGGGAAAGTAAAGCTGATTATTGCCGTGGTTTAATTTTTCTTGTTGTTTTATTTTTCTTTCATGTTTTATGTTCCACGGCGGGTTTCCATTGGTATACCGAAGGGCGGGGGGAGCCTCTTTAAAGTTGTTGCTCTTGTTTGTACGGAGTCAGGGACCAGGTTACTGTCTTTCATAATCCTTTCATAACAGCACACCAGGCTATTGCTTACCCAGGTTAGGTATATGTTCATTATCATTCATGTTTGATCGCTCGATCTAGCTTTATAGGGCTGTGTGTGCCGCCCGTAGCTTGACAATCTCTGTCTGTAATTGTACTTATATATTCTTTTTTTTTGTTTTTTTTTTGGTTTCTCTTTATCGTTCGGATAGCGGATTGTCTGAGGCTCTGACACCTCGTTGCTGCTGCCTCCCAAACACCCCACCAGGTGCCCTGATCTCTTTATAGGGGTACAGGACACACCACTCACTATATACAGACTCTCCCCAGCGGGTCCGATTTCGGCCTCGTGGGGGAGATCCTCTGCTAGGTGACCTTCTCCTGATTTCCTTCTCACTTCGTCTCCCACTAATCCTTTCCCATCCTTTCCCATCCTTTCTCTTGACTATCCCCTGATCTTTTCTCTACCCTTCCCCCCCCCCCCCGCCGGTGTCCTTAGGGTGTGTTAATTTACCTGCAATACTGTGATGTTATTAGGCTCTATGGTGCTGTTGCTAACTTGTCTCCTGCAGTTGTACCCTTCTAGATTGCCCTCCCTGCTGACTTCGCCTACTGTGAGGCTCAACATGGCCTATTCCTCGCTGGGGAACAACCCTCTGATAATCTCTCACAACGTCCGGGTCGTTCTTCCTTATTGAGAGAATTAAAAAAAGGTAGGCCCCATTTTGTCTTCCTTCAAGAAACTCATTTTAAGACCAATCATGTTCCTAGACTCTCCAATGCTCATTTTCCAGGTGTATTTCACTCAACCAATAACGACTCAAAATCAAAGGGAGTGACGATACTGATTAGTAAAGACGCGCCTTTCCAGTACTCTGCCCACTTGAGCGACCCTGGGGGTAGATTTCTTTTTATTAAAGGCACATATGGGGGCTCCCCGATGACCCTCGCAAACGTTTACTTCCCTAACAAAGCTCATGGCACATTCTGCCGGAGAGTTGTGGGGGAACTGGCCGGGTTTGCCAATGGGTGCATCATCATGGGAGGAGATTTTAATGTACCCCTGAACCCCCTTGAGGACACCTCCAACGGGAAGTCGTGTATTACCTATAGACTCCTAAAGAGACTCAAGGTGATGCTACAGTCTCTCCACTTGGTTGACACATGGCGCTTCTCACACCCTGAGGGACGGGATTTCACTCACTTTTCAATCCCACACGCGAGATATGCTTGATTAGACTATCTCTTCGTCACACAACGTGATCTCTCGAGACTGACGGGTGCACACATAGGCATACAGACATTCTCTGATCATGCCCCGGTGTCCATGTCCTTTGACGTAGTGCACCCGCCCACGCGATCGCCGTCGTGGAGACTTAATGCATCCCTTTTGACTGACTCAACCACGCTTTCCTCATTGACCGAATCCTTGACAGAGTTTTTTACGCTTAACGCCATCCCTGGATCGGACCCGCTCGCGGTCTGGGAGGCACACAGATGTACGGTTAGAGGGCTATTGATTGGAATAGGCTCCAACGTAAAAGGGAAAGAGAAGCCTTAATGCTTCAACTGACTGCCCAAATTAACAATTTGGAAACTTTACACAAACAATCGCTCTCCATTGACTCGGCTAGACAACTGCTTGAATTGAGACGTGAATTGCAACAGCTCATGGACACTTCAGCTAGACGCATGTTGTTCTTCAAAAAACGACTCTACTACGAATCGGGTGACAAGACCGGTAGATTCTTGGCGAGGGCACTCCGGGAATGCTCATCCGCCAACAATATTGCCGCCATAAAACGAGAAGATGGGGGATTAGACGTAACAATTGAAAAGATTGCAAACCACTTCCACAGTTTCTACTCGAAACTCTATAATCTGCCCCCTCAACATAGACAGCCCCACATGATAGGAGACAGACCACAGCTCATTCGAGATTACCTAGCCAAGAGTGGCATCCCGACACTCTCGGACTCGGATATCGCCATACTGGAAAAACCAATCTCGGAGGAAGAGTTAGTAGTAGCAATCAGGCAGTTGAAATCTAATAAGAGTCCGGGACCAGACGGATACACAGCTATTTATTATAAAACCTTCACTGAACGTCTCGTGGAACCCCTTAAAAAGGCCCTGAACTCACTGTCTACACCCAGATTTCCTCACAGCCCACGTAGCGGTCATTCCGAAGCCTGGTAAGGATCCCACGTTATGTTCAAGTTATCGGCCCATCTCACTCCTCAACTTAGACGTGAAGCTATTTGCCAAGATCCTTGCCACCAGACTTGGCCCGCTACTCCCCGGGCTCATTGGTCTCGAACAGGCGGGGTTCATGCCGAATCGGGAGGCTAAGGACAATGTCACCAAGGCATTGCTACTGACCCATGCGGCGAGAGTACGGAAGATCGAGGGCCTTCTCCTCTCTACGGATGCAGAGAAGGCCTTCGATCGGGTGGCGTGGGACTTCATGATGGCGGTGTGCGACCGAGTGGGATTCGGCCCGCACATGATGGCGTGGGTTGGTGCGCTGTATCAAAATCCAACGGCCCGTTTGAAAATAAATGGCAATCTCTCCAAGAAAGTGGAAATCGCCAATGGGACTAGACAGGGGTGTCCATTGTCACCCCTGCTCTTCATCATGACGCTCGAACCCTTCATTAGGATGGTTAAGTTGAATTCGGCGGTGAATGGGTTTCGTGTGGGGGGAAGTGAGTTCAAAGTTGCGGCATACGCAGACGACCTCTTATTTTTCCTGACCGACCCTCACATATCACTACCCAACTTAATGAAGGAATTTGCCCACTACGGCTACATGTCGAATCTAAAAATTAACTACGCAAAATCGGAAGCTCTCAACAACTATTCCGGATAGATTATTATTCCTAACTAAAGCGAATTCGCCCTTTCGTTGGGAGAGTGGAGCCCTCAAGTACCTGGGGACGTGGCTCACCCCGCACCCCCGGGATGCTTTTGAACAAAACTTTCCACCGCTCCTCAAGGGCTGCGAGAGGGACCTCGGCCATTGGGGCCTGAGACACTTCTCGTGGTTCGGACGAGCGGCCATAGTAAAAATGGTTATACTACCTAGATTTCTTTACCTGGCACGCACTCTCCCGATTTTGATCCCGCATCGTTTTTTCACGGCCATGAATTCAGTCTTACTCCGATTCCTGTAGAATGGGAAGAAACCTAGGATCAAACTGCTTAGCTTAACGCAACCCAAGGAAAGAGGAGGGTTAGGATTCCCTGATTTTAAACAGTACTACCAGGCAGCCCATTTAGCAAGGATTATAGACTGGCATTGCCATGGCCACGCAAAAGATTGGGTGGCTTTGGAGAATGAACTTAGCCCCGTACCTCTTTTATACTCACCATGGATATCATGGCCCGGGTGCCCCCTTCCACTGCATAAAAATCCCATCACAGGAACCACCCTAGAAATTTTCCACTCACTTTCCAAGTCAAAGAAACTTTCCACCTTCCCCAGCCCGCTCACCCCTCTAGCTGATAACCCTGACTTTGTTCCCGGTTTGAACACACCGACTTTTAGATCACCACGCACACATAGCCCGCTGTTGGCTGGAGATTGCTATGTGGGGAACAGACTTAAAGACTGGCCCTCACTCAAATTGGACTCTGCTCTCACCGACATGAAACAATGGTCATACTTCCAACTGCGCAGCTACCTAACTGGATTGAAGAACTCGCCTGATCTATTTAGATCACAGACGGTTCTGGAATCTACTTGTCAGGCACAGAAACAGGTGGACAGGGCCACCTCAGTGGCGTATTCATGGTTGAAGTACACGAGCGAGGAGAGTCTAGGTAGACAGAGGCGGGACTGGTCAGAGGATCTTGATTTGGTCATTACAGACAAACAGTGGCAAAAGGCCTGCATATTGGCACACAAATGCTCTATCAGTACGAAGTTGCAGGAGACAAGCTACAAGCTATTGACCAGATGGTACAACACGCCAGAGAGGCTCCACAGCTGGGACCCCTCGAAACCAAACACTTGCTGGAGGTGTCAGTCTGCAGTAGGTTCATTGATCCACATATGGTGGACCTGTCCCATGATCTCTACCTTTTGGAAGGAGGTCTGCGACACAACCAGGCGGATCACTGATACTTCCATGGAACTGTCTGCTGCATGCTGTCTGCTACACCTGTCCTCCTTCTCGCTTTCCCGCTACAAGAACTCACTAACTAAACACTTCCTGAACGCAGCTAAGTCTCTAATCCCTCTCTATTGGCTCACCACCAGAATGCCCTCGGTCCAGGAATGGCTTGTAGAGTGGCGGAGGTCCGCGAGATGGAGGACACATTGGTTCAAGACAGGGGGACAGCTGAGAAATTTCTTGACACCTGGCGACCTTGGTCTGTTTTTCGATTCTCGCAGGAATATGAGTCTATAATGCAATGATGTCCCTCTGGGGACGCTGTCGAGCCTTGGAGGCTCCGTAACTATACCTCTGCCGCTCATACTGGAGATCAGATGAAATAGTTAAGCCGCAGGTACCACTGCCACCCTACTGCACCTCCCCCT
Source organism: Rana kukunoris (assembly GCA_029574335.1). Classification (NCBI taxonomy): domain Eukaryota; kingdom Metazoa; phylum Chordata; class Amphibia; order Anura; family Ranidae; genus Rana; species Rana kukunoris. The sequence continues at coordinate 179,661,574 of CM056050.1, read as the reverse complement.
TCCCCCCATTTTTTTTTCTTCCCCCTCTTTTCTCTTTTTCAGGTTCTTCTACACCTACTTCAGCTACGACATCCCTCGTGATGTCCCTATATTTGCTTGGCTCCCAGATCCCCCCTGGGAAATGTTCCCATACATAGATATGTTACTAACACGAATAACTGTTGATTTAACATTGCACTTGTTATAATCTCTACTTTCACAGTATTAGCGACCCCATGACTACACTCGCAATCTTATTTGTAACCAGTCTATACTGCTAGTCTATGGAGTTTCATATTTGTACTACTATTTGGCATGTTTTTCACACAGTTGCATCTGTGCAGAGCCAACATTTATATTTGTCTTGTTGCTTTTGACTTACAATTCAATAAAATCTTTTAATGAGAAAAAAATATATATTAATAAGTTATGTGTAAATTACCAAAAAACACCAATCCCTACATACAGTCACCATACATCATGATAAGTGAATATAGACCATAAATCAATCCCAATACGAAATGAGGTATCACAAAATATTGAAATGAACAATAATAAATAATGTGAAAAAAATAGAAAAATTAATAATGAACCAAATCATACTAACAGAAATAAGGGGCCAGATTCAGATACAATTACATTGGCGCAGAGTATCAGAGATACACTACGCTGCCGTATTTTACCAGGCTGTACGACGAATCCTGGTAGATTTTGTCCCTTACGGTACGGCGGCGTAGTGTATTTCTCGCCGCGTAATCGAAATACGCGATTAGGGGGTGTGAAGCATTTAAATTAGGCGTGTCCCCGCGGCGATCGAACTGCGCATGTTCCGTTCAGAAATTTCCCGCCGTGCATTGCGCGAAATAACGTCGATACGTCATTCTTTGTTTGAGTAGCGTCGTTTACGGACATTCCTATTCCCAGACGTTTTACGTCAAAAAAGACGTCGGAAAACGTTGATATTCGACGCGGGAACGACGGCCATACTTAACATGGGCTGTCTAATATTAGACCAGCAAAAAGCTGGTATAGTTTTACGCAGCAAAAAGATGACTAAAGATGCCGTAAGAGATTGCGATAGATGTTCGTAATTTCGTGGATAGTCGGCAAAAGCTCATTTGCATACCCCGACGTGGAAAACGACGTGAACTCCACCCAGCGGCCGCAATTTTATTGCAATCCGAAGGTAATCGCTCTGTGAATCTGGCCCAAAGTTCTTAGGAGAAACATTCATAGAAAAAAATCTTGTGGGATCTAATCGAATAAACAATGTGCAATCAAATCAAGTGAACGATGTGCTGTTCCACCTTCACCAAACATAGGATAAATTCACCCGGAGTGCTTACTAACAAATGGCTCCTTACCAAAGGAAGTTGACCCCTGTTTGTTACCAAAGAGGGAATCAAAAAGCGCTAGATCAAATGGACTGAGTGATGGAAGCTTGCACCTAGATCCCTTTTAAGCAGGTACTCCCCGATCGTATATGTAAAAATGAAATGGATGCCAACATAGTGTTAAACCATTTAATGTAGGTAAAAAAGACAATAAAAAAGCATTGAGGCTTGGTCGCATGACAATGGATGGAATCTAAGTCCCGGCTGGTTGACTGAAGTGGCGCGCGTGCGTTCCACTCGACTGACACCTCAAACCAATCACACCGGAAGTGCGATGACTGTGTGCGTGGCCAGATACTGCCATTGTTGCTACTGTACTGTTTATCATTTTATATATATATATATATATATATATATATATATATATCGATTATATCAATGTATCATGTAATCATGGTTAAAATTATTATGGAGATATTTTAATTAAATTGATCTTGTACAATGTCTATATTTTTAACCAACTATATTATTACGAGCCATTAGATGCCTTCCTGGTTAATATATGACAATGTATTATCAATTATTCCCCTTTTATATTAGTGGACTGTACCAACGTATCCAATTTTATTTATATACCATGGAGACACACTTCAATGAATTGGCTTTTTTGGTATTGTTTTCAGTATGAACCAATCAGAATTATCTTGATTATTGTTACCATGAACTGTTGGAATTTATGCAATATCCTTTGATTATTTTATTTTTTTAAAGGCCATTTACAAACTGTTTATTGTTGTCAAGCAATGCTTTCATGTTATGCGTTTGGTTCTACTGATTCTGTCACCTGCCACTTCCAATTGTTATCACCTACCTTCTGGGGTGCATGCCTCATTTAAAGTCCCACCCTTGCCTCTCTCGCTCATAGTATCGGGGATGGAAGTGCTCGGCTCTATGCCTTGCGCCTCATTTAAAGTCCCACCCAATTAGCTTTTCTTATTCACATAGTTTATTCGATTAGATTGCACAAGATTTTCTTCTATGAATTTTTCTCCTATGAACTTTATTTCTGTTTATATGATTTGGTTCATTATTAATTTTTATATTTTTTTTCACATTATTTATTATTGTTCATTTCAATATTTTGTGATACCTCATTTCGTATTTATGGTCTATATTCACTTGCTTATCATCATGATGTATGGTGACTGTATGTAAGGATTGGTGTTTTTTGGTAATGTTACACATAAATATAATTGGTGAATAATATATTAATAAGTTAACAAGTTTATTATACTAGCGCCCCCACCTTTATATTTTACATAATGTAGGTAGTGTTGAGTTGGGGGTCTAGGGGGGAACCTGAGGTTTTTGTGATGAAAAATGTTGCCATGTATGGGGCCAGGGTGTCCGCAAAAGCTTTATAGTATGGTATGAGGCCGCCCTGTCCCGGGGCAGAACCCGTCTTGGGGTTTTTGATGACAGGTTGAGCTCTAGTCTCATTGTGTTTACTTTGTCAAGAAGGTTCTTAGAGGGATGTTTCTTATGTTTGGCTTTTAGGGATGCAAAAGTATTTTCTAGTTTCAGTATGTCCATGTGTCTTTCTTTCTTGATTTGAGTTGCCATCCGAATTAAAGCTCCTCTGATAGTGGTTTTGTGGGCTGCCCAGAGCATTTTGGGGGAGATGTCATCCTGGTCATTTAGTCGGAAGTACTTCTTGAGGGCATCATCTATTTCTTTGGTGTAGGTTGGGTTATTAACCACTTCAATACTGGGCTTTGGTACTACCTCCATACCGGGCCTATTCTGACACTTCTCTCCTACATGTAATAATCATCATTCTTTTGCTAGAAAATTAAACAGTACCCCCAAACATTATATATGTTTTTTTAGCAGATACCCTAGGGAATAAAACGACGGTCATTGCAACGTTTTATCTCGCATGGTATTTACGCAATCATTTTTCAAACTCCTTTATTTTGTAAAAAAAATTGTTTCATGAATTAAAAAAAAATAACAAAACAGTAAAGTTAGCCCAATTTTTTTTGTATAATGTGAAAGATTATGTTACACCGAGAAAATAGCTACCCAACATGTCACGCTTTAATTATTCGCACACTTACTTTTTTTTTTACAGGTTACCAGTTTAGATTTACAGAGGAGATCTAGTGCTAGATTCGTTGCTGGCACTCGCGGCGATACCTCACTTATGTGGTTTAAACAGTGTTTACATATGTCGGCGGGACTTGCGTGTGCGTTCGCTTCTGCACGTGAGCTATCGGGGACAGGGGCATTTTAATTTTTTTTTATCTTTTATTTATTTATTTTACTTATTTTTTATTATTTTTTTCCACTTTTTTTCAAAAAAAAATCCACTTTTATTCCTATTACAAGGAATGTAAACATCCCTTGTAACAAAAAATGTGTGTGACAGGTCCTCTTTAAGGAGAGATGCGGGGTCAATAAGACCTCACATCTCTCCTCCAGGTTGGAAACCATGAGATTGGTGAAAACAAATTCACCGATCTCATGAATGGTTGCTTACAGCCGCAATCCCGGCTTTGTTTACTTACGGGGACCCGGGCGTGACGTCATAACATCGCGTCCGGGTCCTCCGACGGTCATAGAGATGACTGGTGACCATCTGGTCACCAGTCATCTCTATGCTTCCTGCCGACACCGACGATTCGTTCTCCGGGTCCCCGAAGGCACGGGAGAGCCCGGAGAAGCACCGGATGGTGGCGGGTGGCCCCTCCCGCGGCCTGTAAGAACGATCAAGCGGCGGAACCGCCGCTATGATCATTCTTATGTCGTGCAGAATCGCCGGCTGAAGAAGAGGATATCTGGATGATGCCTCTGGCTGCAGGCATCATTCAGATATCCACCCGCAAAGCCCAGGCCGTCAATTGACGGTCACTTAGGATGGGAGATCCCATCTCTGGCCGTCAATTGTAAATGGGCGGGTATTGAAGTTAAGTGTTTAAGAAGTGATTTGTTTAGGCGCCAGTGTGTTATTAGTGTCCTGGTGAGTGTGTTCTATAGTGAAAGTAGAACCAGTGAGTGGTCTGACCATGCCGTGTCAATAATTAAAGCTTGTTCTGAGGGGAAAACAGCATACGGTCAATTCTGGCGTAGAACTGGTGGGGGTAAGAGTAGTGGGTGTAATCTATTTTCGTGGGGTTCAATTTCCTCCAGATATCAACAAAGCCTTGCAAATTAATACGTTTCGCTACGTTTAGGCTGGTCGTGTAATTTGGGTTGGAGAAATCCAAAGAACAAAGCTAAATGGGGTTCACCGCTCCAGGGAGGTCCTGAATGCAACCACGGATAGGCCCAGGTAAATGTGGGTGCTGGCAATGCACTAGGCAATGGAAAATAGCAGGAAACGGATGGATGCCCGCACACCAAAGAACTCTTGAGTTGTCTTTATTGTAGAAACATACCGTGGCCATGAATAAGCACTGACCAAGTGTGAAACGCGTCAGCTGTATATGATTCTTGCTGTGTATTTGTGGTATTATGTTTCTTCAATAAAGACAACTCAAGAGTTCTTTGGTGTGCGACCGTCCATCCGTTTCCTGCCATTTTCCATGTAATTTGGGTTGCTGGGGGTTTTGATTTATCAAGGCCTTGATCAAAAGTCAGGTTCAAGACACTGCCAAAGATGACTGATCCCTCTAGGAGGGGGTTCAAGGTTATGAAGAGGTACAATACACGTATGGAATTAGATTACCTATCATCTTCAGGTCTGGTCATACTGACTGATTTTGTGTAAGACCCCTTTCACACTGGGGTGCTTTTCTGGCATTTTAGCGCTAAAAACAATGCCTGTTAGGTGCCTGAAAAGTGTCTCTCCCAGACGTGCGTTTGCAGGACGGGAAAAAAAGTCTTGCAAAATGTCCTGCTCATTGAAATTATGTGTTGCCAAAGTGTCTGCAAAGCACTTTGGCACCGACGCAACACGGGAGCTATTAATCCTTTCCTCTGCCACTAGTGGGGGTTGAATGCGCTACTATAACAGCCGTAACATACCTGCACCGCCTCAGTGTAAAAGGGCAGCTTAGTAACAATTCATTATACTCCCTTTCCTTTCTGTACAGTGACTAATGTAATGCAACCTAATTGGTCACTATATCTTGCAAATGTATATTAAGCCCAGCCAGATTGGAGGATAAAAATAAAGCTGCTTTCTATGCTGTTGTTTGTTTGATTTTTTTTTTTTTTTTTAAAGGCCATTTACAAACATATCAAAGTGCTCATTTTATCAATTAGCTATGTCCAACCATGATAGCAAAACAAGTGAAATCAAGTTCAAATAAATTATCCAGTCAGTGAATAGAGGGTCACATGTCACATAGTCTTCATTTCAGGCCTAATGCTATTTTCTTGGCATTAATAAGTTAAAGAGGCATTGGTTGATTACCATATGCTGTAGATGCACTGTGACTTATGAGACTCATAGTGATTGGTAAATTCACACCAATACTTACATTGAATTAAACATGTATTTTTTCTGGTGACTTCTATTCTCATCAAATGTTTAACTCCCCCCAGTACTCCTGCAGCTGTGATCTTCTAGTGCTAAGGGGACTATTAGAAACATCTGAACCTGCCATCACAATTTCTCATAAATATATGCCCACCTTTTCTGCTCCCTGCGCCATTCGTAAAAGCAGTACTATCACTTCCTGCAATGTAAAGTGCTCTATAAATAGGTGGACCTTTTATTCATTCACCCATCCTATATTCACAGAGCGTTTTATTGATCAACTTCCTACATTGGCTTCCTTGCTGTTTGGTTTATGGCATGCCTTCCCCTATTCCATATCCTGTACTCAAATTAGCTGCCTTCAATATGTTAAATTCTCTTCAATACTTCCCAACTATTTTCTCTTCCAACAGAGCGGCACTCCCACCATTTATGTGCAGCTCAATCCTGCTGTAGCTGGTAGCTAATTTAAAAAGACAGCCAAGTTCTTCATGAATCCAAACCTCTCATTCTTATGACAGTTTCTCAGCCAGTTGTTTTGCTTCTTTTGCATGTCTGGTGTGGCTTGTGGCAAAGACAATACTTCAGAAAATATTACCTTGGAGTTCCCTCTCCTAAGTTTGGTACGTAAGTCCTTTAAATATTTTTTTAGTATGCTTCATCTTCCCCTATTTTTTTATTTGTACCAATATGTATCAAAACAGCTAGGTCTTCCCTAGCCCTACTTAAAAACCTGTCAATACAAACCACCATGTGTCAGCCCATAGTGCCTGGTAAACAACAGACTGATGATCAGATGTGGAGGCTTTTAAATCTCTATAGGTACAACAGTGTGGATGTTAATTATGTACCTGTTAGTAAACAAGGAGTACCATGGCAGTCACAGAGCATGCACTTAAAATAAAAAATAAAAAAATCAGTAATGGCATTTCACATGTTTCCATCATTGACAGATTGTTATTCCATCAGCGGATTCCTTTTAGCATATTTTAGAATTGTTGGTATATGTCATTTTAAACTATATATGTTAGCCATTGTCACACCCAGTACCTTAAAAAGCTTTACTAAAAATGAAAACAAACATGCATCAAATCATTTAGTATGATAACGGCATTTCAGCTCTCGTTTAGTATAATGGTGTGTTTAGTGTCCTTTCATATAACCTTAATTACTGAGAAGCATTGAGCTTTAAGTAAAGAATAACATTTCACTTCAGCATCTACAATAATCTATTGTAAAGCCAGCTAAGCCAGTCCCCAAATACAGAGCAAAGTTATTACATGCTCAGCAAGCTGTCAAGGGCCCATGAGTCAGTGGTTTACAGTTATCAAAAGTAACAAGGTTGTTCAGAATTGCTTCCAACAAAGCTAGTGAGCTTACATTAGGATTAAGAACACTTTGATTAGAACATCCAGAAACCTCCATGGGCTTTTAAATTGGAACTCCCTTCTGCATGATTTATGTGAATGATTTGCCCGTTGACTCATAGTGGAAACATTGTTTCACTGTATTGACTTTGCTTATCAAACATCATTTTAACTTTACTCTGATAAGTGAAATGTTGGGGTTTGTTTATACCACAGAGAAATTGACTGTTCAATTTCCAAGGGAATTTTCCCAAAAGCTGAGTGACTGAGGAAAAAATCCTCTGACAAAAATGCATTTTTGAATTCCTTGCATATGATTGGATATGTTATGCATAGTGAAACTTCAACACATTCACTAAACTCTGAGTAAATTTCCCATGCAATATCCTTTACATTTCTCATGCAATATCCTTTAGCTCTGGTTCATACTGGGCTGCGGGAGTGAAGCCATGCAAGTTCAGCTGGCAGTCCCGATTTCAGCCGCGATTTAAGAGACATCTGTGCAGGTTTCTGCACAGATGTCAATGTAAATTGCATCCCGAAATCGCAAAAAGAAGTACAGGAACTACTTTTTGAAATCGGTGCAGCGCCACAGATGTGGCGTCGCACCGTTTAGGACGGTGTCATTGCCAGCAATTGCCGGCAAATGCCGCCGATGTGAGATGCAATTTCACATGTGAAATCGCATCTCAAATCAAACTGAATCGTACCCAGTGTGAACCTGGGCTTACAAAGTTAACAGCCTATTCAACTAAAGTAAATAACTCCCCTTGTGTCGTATATTGAGGAATAATAATTAAAATGTTTAAGCAAAATTATTTTCATTTGTAAATATGTGCAAATGTCAGACATTTACAGTGTATTCAGAGTCAACAATTTCCCTCTTAGATTAGGCTTATATAGTATGAAGAGAAAGACTTTTAAATTCTAAATAAAACTTATCAAGGAAGTACAGGGTCTCAATTTCTTGCAATTCCTTCTGAAAATGTGATTAGCGGGTTGTCATGCTGTTCCAATGGATATAAAGAGCCATAATAATAAGAAATATCAGGAATTCTCACTTCACCCTATCTTTTCTCAACTGCATGCTTTTTCCAGGTCAGTGCCATAAAATATATTGAAGTATTTGAATCAGCAAGGCTGTCATACAGCTAGCTATTCTGAAGAAGGTCAACAATGTCATCCTTCTTATTACTCCAAGTAAAGCCAGCCACACTGATGGATTGAAATTAGGTTGATTCAGCAGGGAATGGGGGAATTTTAGATTCATGTATGGGCAGGGAGGTTGTACAAAAGTCAATCTACCTATCAACTTCTGTACAACCACCCTGTTGGATTCCAACTGTTCAATATAGCCTACAACACTAATCAGTGTATTCTGACAGCAGGGAAGTCTCCACACTGTCAGAATACAATAGCACCATGGGGAGAATTCCCTTGTCCACATCAAGTGTGTGGATGGGGGAATCAAGTCAGTCTTTATTTTTAGTTCAATCCACGGGTTGAAGGAAACAAATGACTAATCTATGGGTTGCCTATAACTCTCAGTAAAATTTTAACTTAAATTGTTCATGAAAACTTCAAATATAGGAACTGAAATTTTAGGAATGTGAAGAAAAGATCATTAGATTTTACAAAGAGCACATAATCTAAAAAAAAAAAAATCCATTCATGAAATATAAGTACCTTAGAATATGGAATAGCGAAGCTTGAACAGACTGGTAACTCCTGTACTCACATTCAACAATACATTATGTTCACACATTTTTAATAATAAGACCAATAGTAGCTTCCCACGTTTGGACTGTCTCTCTCTAATTGGCACAACAGCTCTAAGAATTAGAAATTAATAACCCCGAGAAACCATTAACACTTCCTTATTAACATAGAAGCAAGGAAGTCCAGCAAAAAATATTGAATAAATATAGTAATTATGTACATTTTTTTGCAAACTCTTTGAGGGACATTTGGAAATGCAATGCCCACTGCTTTTGACCTTTTTAACAGTTTCACAAGAACAAATTTATTTGAATATTTAAAAATGCATTTAAAGCCTAATTCCAGACAGATTTTAGTGATATTTAGAAAGATTATTTGGGCCAAGCTGGTATTTCTTTTACTAACACATGCAATAGCTGTGTGCCCGGTATAAACTGTATTGTAAGTACAGTAGCATCAGCTATATACAGTGTACAGCTTTGTGTCCTGGAAACAGTGTGGGGACTTCCCGTCTCACTCATGGAACAAAATTGAGTTGGGATGAGTGCTGCTCATCTGTTCACAGGAAGTTTGTATTTTATGATTGGATACAAGGCTTTCTCTAATTGGCTGAGGTGAAAAGGAGGAAGGATGACATCATGAACTCCACATAATCAGCATAAGATACTGGTTAGATCCAAATTAGCTGGAGGATTGTCTCTCCAAGACTTTGAGAAGTACGATAAAGCAGCAGTGCTTGTGAGAATAATTGACCGGGTACATGGTACTCTCTAAAAAAAAGGGTTCAATCGGAAGAAATTATAAGTGAATCATCTCTAGGCCAGACAACAAGGCTTCCGAAGCAGTACAGAGGTTTGTCAATGGAGGCTTTAAGAAATTTAGACAACCTATTTAATAGAATGCAATGGCAATATTACAGTCCTTTGATGCCTCTTTCAGGTACATATTACTTCCCACTGGGGAAGGAGAATAAGACTTATCTAAAAAGGACCTCCTCAGATTATTTGAGGTTAAGGGATGTTCTGAATGGGAATGCCCTTTGTCCGCTATCAGAATTACAAGGTAGGTACGGTCTCTCACCATGGGATGTCTGGAGATACAGGCCACTCCAGCATTTAAAGGAGTCCCAGCCAAAACCTCTCTGTTCCGTTTGTGAGCTCAGTCCATGCAAAAGACCAGGGGGGATAAATAGACATGGTATATCTAATAGATTTAAGATTTTGATATCACCCCCTGATCCAAGGTACTCATGTATTTTGGTGGACTGGGAAAACAAACTTAACCAACCCCTACCAGAAGCTTTAAAATGTAAAGGCTAGATAATGTGCGATATACCCCAATGGATATGAGGATACAATAAATTAATTATAAACTACTAACTAAGTGGTACTATGTTCCATCAAAATTGCACAAGATTATCTCAGATGTGTCATCCTTATGCTAGAAGGAGTGCAGGGGTGAGGGGATGCATGCCCACATATGTTGTCATTGCCCTTTAATTCAGATATATTAAAGTAATGATCTTAATCAAGATGATCATTAATGCTGTAGTTGAGCAAGACCCCTGGCAATGGCTGCTTCATGCTACAGGTGAACCAAGGAAAAGATACAGAGCATCTATTATTCCATTCGTGTTGAATGCAGTGAAAATACTAATCCCAAAATATTGGAAATCAAAGAAAACACCAACTGTGATGGATTGGTTTAGAGAAGTAGAAAGTACTAGATTAATGTAAGAATTAATACATCTACAAAATTACTCTTATTCAAAATTCTATAGGACTTGGAGTTGTTGGCTTGAGTTCAAACAATCTTCAATTTATATAAGTTGTATGGGTAATGAGAATGTAATTCAAGAGGAGGAAAATGTATAAAATGGTAAAAAGACGACAGAGGATCATTTGGATGAGTCCAGTATGACCATATGTCTCTTGGAGTGCCTGCCTTTGCCCACCCTCGCCCCCATTTTTTTGTCTCCTCTACAGAAATTTGACATAGCGATATTGCTCACTGAGATAGTATATCCTTATTGGGTTTAAATGGGTGAATATATGGGGGTGAGGGGGGAGTTTAAAAAGTGGGGATGGATAAGGGTAAAACGTTATGTGTAGGGTAGAATCGGAGTTGCTGTAGGTAGCTTCCCTTGGACCTTCCCCTTAATCAAGTGCGAATGCGAAATTGATTGCGAAATTCTCGTCAACACGCGAAAACGGAGATCATTTCCTGGATTACTAAACTAATAGGCAGTGGCACTAAACACTAACTCTACTTACACAAACTTATATGACTAAACTAAAGCTAATTTTTTTTTTTATACACAAAACACAGAAGGGCAGAGAACGTATTCGCGAATATTCGTAATATGAATATTCGCATTGCGAATATTCGGCAACATAAAAGGATCGCCTCAGCTACTCGGCCCAGGGTCTCTAATCATACCAGCAATGCTTTTAGACGTTGATGGAGATCACTAGGATGTGATCTGTTTTAAAAATAAATTAGAAAAAATACGAATATTCGCAATAGCGAATATTCACCGCGATATTCGAGTTATTCGCGAATACTCGAATATGCAATATTCGTAACGAATATTCGCAATGCGAATATTCGTGAGCAACACTAGTTAAGACCAGTTTGGTCCTGAAAAACTATTTAAGGTTCACTAAACCCCGGAGTTAGGCTTTATGATATTTTGCACATGCAATCCTTACATTTGATTATGGTACACAGTGATGTCAGTGAACAAATATAATGATATTTTTTTTAAACTTTAAAATATACAAAAAACTTGACTCTTTATCAAGCAGACTATTATAATAAGCCTGGGCTGTGTATTGTGAATAGGTGATGCTTTAAAAGCCTTTACAGGCTACCAATTTAAAGTAAAATTTAAAGTGAGTTGTGAGTTATGTTTCTAGAATTTTTTCACTTTGAAGTTCTCACAGATCCTTGCATGTGTGGTGTACTTTCATTTTCATGTATATATCGGGAAACCAAAGTGCTTTTCATTTTTTGTATTATTTGTATTTATTTTATTTTATTTGTTAACACTTTTTTTTTTTTTTTTTTCCATTAGATGAAGACTAACAAACACCTATGCGATAGCATAGGAAGGCACAGTCGCTTTTTATTGTAACTTTAAGGGGCTATTAATATTACTATTTCTCTTTACTGCATCTAATCAATCACAGACTGTGCTTAATTAGCTTCTTTCTCAGCTACAGTAGCCAGAGAGTAAACAAGATGAAAATCAAAGTGACAAAATGCTCACCAACTGGTCTCAATATCGGAGACCCTGGAACCACCATAGGCCGAGTAATGGGGACAGTTCTTCTGATTACTGTGTTTTGGCAGCTGTAGAACCACTCAGATCACTTACACTGACTACTAGCTGAACAAATTATACCAAGCTCATGGCTGCTTGTTTTATCCACATTTATGAATGTCCTAAACATGGTAATTGGTTAAAGTCCTGTTACCCTACTACAATTAAAAACGTCTTGTTTTTGTTTGTTTTTTTGATAGACTAGAATATGCCTAGTAACACTCTTTTTTATTGTTGTATGTGTCCCCATAGGAAAAATTATCATTAAAGGGGTTTTAAAGGAAAACATGTTTTTCCCTAAATATCTTCCTTTACCTTAGTGCAATCCTCCTTCACTTACCTCATCCTTCGATTTTGCTTTTAAATGTCCTTATTTCTTCTGAGAAATGCTCACTTCCTCTTCTTCTGTCTGTGGAGAAAGCCTCTTGAGGGGGCGAGCAGGAGTGTCAGGACACCCACTAACACACAGCTCCTTTCTCTATCTGCAAAGTAGAGAGTGTCCTGACTTGCCTGCTCACCCTCTCTCCCCTCAAGAGGCTTTCTCCACACCAGGAAGAAAGCCTCGCATTACGGTGTTGAGTTACAGACAGAAGAATAGAAAGTGATCTTTTCATAGAAGAAATAAGGACATTTAAAAGCAAAATCGAAGGATGAGGTAAGTGAAGCAGGACTGCACTAAGGTAAAAGGAAGCTATTTAGGGAAAAAAATGTTTTCCTTTAAAAGCCCTTTAATGATAATTTCTCCTATGGGGACACATACAACAATAAAAAAAGAGGTCTAGTTTTCCTTTACAACCCCTTTAACTTTCTGTTCTGTCTGACACCCATCAAATGGGCAGGAAACAAGAAACAAAGATTTGTTTACAATGAACCTAGACTATGGGCACTAAAGTACATTCACATTCTAAACAAGTGGTCATTTATAACAAGTCATAGCCTCTCTGTAGTTGAAGGCACTATAGAAAAATGTATCTCCAAATTGCACAACAAAAGCACTGAAATTGCACCTCCTTTCTCCTATTTTCCTTGGCAACAGGGACTAAAAATGAGACAATTTCGGAGTCTCTGTTGTGATATTGGATGATTAATTTCTCCACATGGCTAGTTTTAAAGCTCTTTTACGGCTTGGTAAGAATTTTTTAAAGATCTATGTCCATAGTCTGGGAAGTGCTCAGCAGTCCATAGCATATGCATCAATAACTACTTTTTGTTTTGTTTTAGCATGTTTTTTTTTTTTTTTTTAAGGAAAGGAAACACAACCTAATAAAAGAGAGCCATACATTTCAACCTTTATTCAGCTTTTTCAGGCTAGTTGGTCATCATCAGTGAAGTGTAGGGGAATCTAGGCTGCTGTGAAGTAAGGCTTGGGAAAGCAATGTGAATGGTGGGGTAGATTTTCAATGACAGTGACAATATATAAATACCTATTTTCTTTTTAAGTTGGTTCTACACATCAATAATAGTTTGGCAAATACAACAGTTTAGCTTTTAGTACAAATATGTTTACTATATTTTACACAAATTGTTAAAATTGCTTGAAGTGGATTAAAGAAAGCAGTGTGTCATTTTAACTACATACAGTAATTAAAAGCTAGAGTTTAAATGTAACAATAATTTGTTTTCATTTCATTGTTTGTACTTGGGTTTCTGATAGCACAAAGTGACATTGCTCTTGTGCTTGCTTCCCTAGTTTGCTATCTGTCGCACAACAGCATTGTTCATTGGCACTTATTCAGCTGCCACATAGCACAAAACCATGTCTGCATGTCATTTAAAGGGTAGACATTAATACACTAAATAAATCAATGGTATTGTGCTTTAGCACAAGGACAAATGGATGGTTTCATAACTAGTTGCTGTCAATGCAAAATAACATATAAGTAAGTACCTGAGAAAAAGCATTTTCTTTTGAGAAAGAAAGGACAAAAGAGTCAACAAAGCTGACCTTAATGTGAAATGTTAAGGACTGTTAAATAAATACTATTTTATAGAAACCTATTACCGGAACAGAGAAGCATGTGTTGATGGATTTTAATATGGAATTTACGCAGAAATGTTACAAATATGTTAAAGGTTGTGAGAATAAAAATTGAACATACATATTTAATTAGCATATTTGAATATAACACACATCCACTATATCAAGAGTGTGTGTGTGTGTGTGTGTGTGGGGGGGGGGGGTTACATCCTCCATATGATTCAACTACCCAGCCTCTCTGTCTACTCCTTATCCTGCCTAATATTAATAATAATAATAACAAATTACATTTTAAACACAGCTAAAACTAAAAAAGTGTTTAAACTAGCTATGCTAATTAAGAGGGAGTGTCAGGAAGGGCACGCCAGCAATCAAGATGGCGGCTATGGTCGTTCCTCTGTCCCACACCAATAGGCTATTTAAACTGCCTCACTTCCTTGAATCAGTGCTGTCTGGTCTACAGCGTTACCTGAGACCTCTGATTGTTGTTGACCTGCACTCTGCTCCAGCTGACTTTACCCGGCTTACTCTGACTACCCTGTTTATCTGCCTGCATCTGACCTCGGCCTGTGTTGACTACGTCCCTGCCTGTTCCTCCTGCTACCTTGCTGCCAGCCTGTTGCCGAACCTGCTTGTATCTGACCCTGCTCCAGTGTTCACCTGCTTTGGACTTGTGTGTCTACTGCTCCAGTCCATCCACCTGCACCTGCCTGAGCTCCTAGTTCCAGTCCAGCTGAACAGTTCCAGTCCGGTCTGCTGAACAATCCCTGTGTATCCTGGTTCCAGTTCAAGCTGTTCCAGTCCACTGAATTGAGCCTGTTGTTCCTGGTTCCGGTCCAGCTCGTCTACCAGCAAGTTTGCCAGGCTCTCGTGCGACTCTGCACTCCTGCGCCTCCTGTCTTCCCTATCAGGGGCCTCGAGTCAGAGGTGTAAGGGAGGCCTCCCTCTGCATACCAGACTCTTCCACCAGGTACGTGACAGGGAGCCGTCCCAGCCAAAAGGACACCCAGTGAATATTATAGTGGCTGTAGCCGCTGGCAATAATCACATGAAAAAGCCAACAGGCTGTTGGACCCAAGTAGCTGCTGGCAATAATCGCATGAAAAAGCCAACAGGCTGTTGGACCCACGTTGATCAATCAATCAACTAGGGTACAACTAGGGTACAATCAGCCTGTCCATACATGGTTCAAATTCTGGATGACCACTGCTGATCCAGCTGAAATTCAAACCTTGTCTATGGCTGGCTTCACCATTTGAAACAGTTCTATTATGCCGCGTACACACGGTCGTTTTTTGCGATGAAAAAAAAACGACGTTTTTTAAAACGTCATTTAAATTGATGGTGTGTGGGCAAAACGTTGTTTTTTGTCTTAAAAAAAACGACCAAAAAAAAATTCCAACATGCTTGAATTTTTTGTGTCGTTTTTCAAAACGTCGTTTTTTGTTTCACAAAAAGTCACCGTGTGTAGCAAAAACGTCTTTTAAAACGACGTTTTTCAACCCGCGCATGCCCAGAAGCTAGTTATGAAGTGAGCTTCAATGGAAAAGAGTGGTGAACGTAACCTTGCTTTTTGTGAAAAAACGATGGTGTGTATGCAAAATTGTCTTTGAAAAGTGACGTTTCAAAAACGTCGTTTTTTACTTCACAGAAAACGTTTTTTTTTCATCGCAAAAAACGACCGTGTGTACGCGGCATTAGAGTTCATAAACAAAAACCCTTTATGTTATATAAAGGGTTTTTGTTTATGAACTCTAATATGTAATATCTGGATCTAATTCAGTGACGACGTAGTGAGATAATTTCTTTAAATTGAATAAGTGGCATATTGAACCACAAAACAATCCTTTACTGTAATAAATAAATGTAACACCTTTCTGCCTATAGAAAAATGATGGCTGGGCGGGTGTCAAGTTGTTCTGACTGGATGTCATGTGACGTCCTTCAGAACAAGCCACTTGTGGGTGCCCCTGGTGATCGGTGGTGCGGTGTATTACTCATTACCACAACAACCAATACATTACCATTACTATTACAAGTTTGACCCCTCCTTAATTATTGCAACATGAAACCATGGATGCCTCTGGCAAATTAGCATTTTGCAGGATTTTTGTTTTATTGCAAACATCCTATTTTCTGCTCATCTTATGGTATTTACATCCATTCTGTTACATTTTCAATAGTATAAAAGCAATAAAAAAAAATATAACAAGAAGGGAGTGACTTGTAATCCCAGTGATGGGTGGACAGACATTATCGTTCACAAAGGCATTACTATTTGAGCTCCCAAAGATCAAACTGTTTAGATGCTGAGTTTCGTATTCTTTCAGGCCTGACAGTTGGTGAACTTAAAATATTTGCATAATATAATTTTAAATGTGAATAATACATTGGCTGCTAAACTAATCCTATTAGACGATAATAAAACGTGTTGCAATTTAGATGCCTATTTTTTTCATATGTACAGTATTGCCCCGATTCACAGAGCACTTACGCCAACGTATAACAAGTTACGCTGACGTAAGTGCAAATGTGCGCACAAATGTGACCCACAAACAGAGATACGCCTAAAACCAGGCTACACCCCGCCGACGTAACTTGGAACCCAGCGTAGGGTGGGCGTACATTTAGGCTGGGTGCATGGTGCCGCTCCCATTGATTAGCCATTCAAACATGCAAATTAAGTAAATACGGCGATTCACGAATGTACGTGCGCCCGACGCAGGCTAAGCGCGGTGCACGTAAGTTGTTCGTCCGGCGTAAAGTTATTCCCCATAAAGGAGGTGTAACTCAGCAACAGACATGCTCAGGTCTGCACCAGGGAACACAAGCCGGCGTATTTTACATTGGACGTGTGTCTGGCTGGGCATAGGTTACGTTAACGGCGTACACAGTGATCCGGCGTATCTTAGGCAGTTGTTTCAACATGGTTGTGAGCATGCGTGGCGCATGCGCAGTTTTATATACGTACTTGTCTGGCGCTCGGCCCATCATTTGCATGGGGTCAAGCCTCATTTGCATGGATCACGCCCACTTCCACCTACGTCGGCCTATGCCTTTAAAACCCACGCCACGCTGATGCAACATTGGGAGCACTGGCTTTATGAATTCCATGCTTGCCTCTCTGTGCTACATTGGCGTAGCGTACAGGGGATACGCTACAGCGCCTGCTGTCTGTGAATCCGGGCCTATATCTACAATTATGTAGATTTTGGAAGTCAGATTCTGGTTATTTGATGTTGTTCATTGTGCACCTTATAAAGACCTTTACTGGGATAGGCAAAGGAAACCGCAGAAATTTAAAAACATCACAGTTTCTCCTTAACATTTAAAGAGCAATGGCCCTGAGTAATTCTACTTCCTAAAAAAATGTGACACTTCCTAAAAAAAAAAAAACAACACTATCCATTAACCACAAACTCTATAAATGCCTGCTTCATGTTGTGTCTAATATCGTGCTTGCATTTAAAATTAAGTTTAGTGTATGATTAATTTATACAACTGTGGGTATGGAGTTGGGTGTATGGGATTGTACTGTGTTTTTTATTTTGTTTGTTTATTTATTTGTGGTTGAACTGGATGGACTTGTGTCTTTTTTCAACCTGACTAACTATGTAACTGTGGGCCAGATTCTCAGCGGCGATACGACGGAGTATCTCAGATACCCCGTCGTATGGCCGTTTTTTTTCGCCTCGTATCTATGCGCGTGATGCTTAGCATCACTTTTGCATAGATACGCTTCAACATCCGACAAGTGTATAACCATTAGGCCTCGTACACATGATCAAATCTGTCTGCTGGAAACGGTCTGCTAGACCGTTTCAGCAGACAGATTTGATCGTGTGTACGGGCAAACAGACGGATTTGGCCACCCGACAGATTTCAAAGCATGCTTTGAAATCTGTCGGCTGGGAACCCGTCCGCCCGACATGTCTGCTGGTTAGTATGCTAACCAGCAGACATGTCTTCTCGCACACGCACCGAATGATTTCGACGCATGCGCGGAAGTGTTTTACTTCCTGGTGCGGTGACGTGGCGGCGTCAACGTCACCGCCACGTCACCGACACGTCAGCGCGCTGTCTGCTGGCGGGGATTTTGGTTTGCTCGTGTGTACACGCGAGCAAACCAAAATGCCAGCAGACAGATCTGTTCAAATCGGTCGGTCCGACCGATTTGAACAGATAGATTGACTCGTGTGTACGAGGCCTTACACTTGCGGATCGTAGTTGTAATGACAACTCCGGCCACTAGGTGGTCTTTACGTTGTTTTCTCATCTGCATATGCAAATGAGGCTAGTACGCCGATTCCCGATCGCTTTTACACCGCCCCGTCGTCGCGTACATCGTTTTCGTCCGTGTAAGGTTACCCCAGCTTCTATGTGGAGTAACCTTACAAAGTACCGTTGGATGCCGTCGGATGCCATGTTAAGTATGGCGTCGGGTCAGCGTCTGCTTTTTCCGTCGCTTACGTCGTTTTACTAACTCGTTCGTGAATAGGGAGTTGCGTAAATCACGCTCACGTCGCTTTGAAGTTGGTTTCAACGACGCTTTCCGACGTGAGCTGGAGCATGCGCACTGGGCTTTTTCCCCGGCCGGCGCATGCGCAGTTCCTTCGACGCGGGGGCGCGCTTAATTTAAATACAAGCCGCCCCATTTGAATTGCGCGGGTTTACGCTGGGCGATTTACGCGACGCCGGCGAAAACTACGGAGCAAGTGCTTTGAGATTAAAGCACTTGCTCTAGTACGATGTGGCGGCGTAGTGTAAATGGCTTACGCTACGCTGCCGGAATTCTATGAGAATCTGGCCCTATGTATGTACAGTATGTATCTGTTCAGCCATGTCTAACTCTCTGCGGGTCTGATATACCTTTTTTATATAAAAAATATATATAGAATTTTTAAATGATTTTTGTTCAATTTGGGATTTGGAACTGGCACGCCCAATGGGATATCATGTGTATAGCCAATTTATGCATGCCTACTAGGGCCAATATAGGAAGAAGACATTGGGCCAGATCCACAAAGAATTACGGCGGCATAAATTTTTCTGGCCGCTGCTACAGCAGCGGCTGCAACAATTTCCTTAATTTTTTAGGCATGTGTATATGCCTAATTTTTCTGGCCTATGGTGCAGCACTGTGGCTGCAAAAACAAAACCAAAAAAAAGGCACATACATGTGTCAATTCCCCTTCGTGATCGTTACCTTGTTGTGGTGAAGGGGCCTTTGTATCACAATGAAGCGACCACCTCTAGTGTGTTGGCAATGGCAATGTTGGCACACCCCAGATAATAAGGTTGTTGCTTCATTGTGAACAGACCAAAAGTGATCGGCTGGATAATTTTGCATAGAAAAAACATTTATTTTCTTTGTGATCATCTAAGGTGATCATTAAAGCCTACTAGGCCATCAATGGGCCTACACTGCAGAATCATTGTTTTCTGGGTCACTTAACCATCACTGAACTACATCAGTACGACCACAGGCTTTGAAAAACCCCATCGCCTGCAATCTCCCAAACACTGCGCACAAGCACATTTATCACTACACCCAGATTGGCGCATAGAGGAATAAAATGTCATGAGTGTGTAAGTTACAGACAGGGTTAGGGTTACCGATAGGGTTAGGCTTAGGGTTAGGGTTACAGACAGGGTTAGGGTTAGGGTTATAGACTGTAACTCTATCTGTAACCCTAACACTTACACTACCTGATAGATACAACATTATACCTGATGTTTTAAAGCACGTTATTCCAAACAATTTAGGAATGTTAGGTTATTTATGCCCCTTATGAATTAAAAACGGACTCTGCGTCAACTACGTAATTTTCCATGGGAGTTTTGCCAATGATCCCCCTCCGGCATGCCACAGTCCAGGTGTTAGTCCCCTTGAAACAACTTTTCCATCACTATTGTGGCCAGAAAGAGTCCCTGTGGGTTTTAAAATGTGCCTGCCCATTGAAGTCTATAGCAGTTCGCCCTGTTCGCCCGTTCGTGAACATTTGCGGAAGTTCGCATTCGACGTTCACGAACTTAAAATTTTAGGTTTGCGACATCACTAATGATGAATGTATTTTCATAATTCAAGAAATTTGAAAGTAGTATAATAATGAAAGGAATTTAATTGGTTTGGGTTTACAGGTGTATTACATATGCTAAAACAGATAAATGCAGCCTCATTCAAGTCCAGGGGAGCACATAATTTAATTTTAAATTCCTGAAAGGGACAGTCCCTTTTGCCCAGTATATATACAGAAGTGATTACATATACTCTACCATAATTGATAACATAAAAACTATTATGTCAATAAACTAAATAAAAACCTATATAACATTACATCCATATGTTGTGTTGTCTTAGCTTTATAATATATTATTTATTTATGACATGCATTATTTTCTGATAAGCATTTTACAATCCTACTTTTGAATTATATTTTAACCAAATGTTGCCTAGGTTCCCTTTGGTTTATATTTTTCATGAGTCTACAAAATAAAAATGAACTGAAGGCTGCCTATAATAGAAGCAACACTCCAAAGAGAAAGTCACTTTTGTATATTGTATGATGCTTCTGCAAACATTTTATTTACTGTATATCAAAATTTGTTGTTTTGTGTATTTGTGTATGCAATGAACATCAATATTTTTATACGTAAAACATGTAAACAGGCCAAATAACACTTGAAGTACCTTTCCTGCCATACTCACGTATGGAACAATCTAGACATCCAAACTCTTCCAGAATTTCCAGAAGGAACTCTTATTACTTAGCCATAACAAG
Organism: Rana kukunoris; assembly: GCA_029574335.1. NCBI lineage: Eukaryota > Metazoa > Chordata > Amphibia > Anura > Ranidae > Rana > Rana kukunoris. Next base: position 179,640,604 of record CM056050.1, on the reverse strand, counting down.
TTCACTTGAAGCAAGCTAACCTTATCTTGTTTGTTCATAACAAACTATACTTTTAACATGTGCACACACTTTTGTTTACATATCAAGATTGGAGTAGCTGAGAGGAACTAGACCACCAAAACCACAAGGCATTACCTCCATGAGCTGGGGCAAAACATATCAGGGACGTGGCCTGGATACAGTTAGGCTGAGGCTGTTATCACGTATTACACTCTAGGCTTACATAGTGTGCAGTGGCTTAAAATATTCTCATTTTTTTCTATGGATTACATGGAGTCAAGGAAGACTTTTAGCCTGCCCTGCACCTTCAGTGGAACCAGATGGGGGGCGTAGATTCTGGATCAGATATTCTATGGAATTAACAAAAGTAACTCTCTTCTCAATATAGTTTTATAGATGCACTGGAAAAAGAGTGTCAGACAATAGTGAAATATTTATTTGGAAAGAAGTATGTTTTATTTTCTATCTATAATTTAAAATATGAGCACATTAAGAATATTGAATTGATTGTCATTTGCTTATTACTGAATCTTTTCTTCATAAGTGCTTTAAGCTTCCCCATCCTTTTGACCTTAAAGTCATCATTTTCCATTTTACAAATAATCTAACATGGCTTTTAGCATTTTGGATACATAATAGTATAGTAATTACCTTCACTTACAAGTAGAAAGCTAAAGGTCAGTAGACCCAAAAAGGCTTGATTTAGAACTTTCATTGGGATGTGTCCCTCTTCACTGTGGATTAATGTGTGTAGAATTAAATATATATTTTCTATTCTTAGACTAATGATGATAAGACTTTCAATTCCTGTAATTTAAATTATGTAAGCTTCAGAAGTAAATTAAAGACATTGTTCATTACTGTAATCACATGCATGACATCACATTTTTTTCTCTGCACCTGATTTTCAGAATTTGCTTTGTAACTATATTTAGGAATTTGTGTTTGGCAATAAAACATGAAAGATTTTTTTTTTTACTCATTCTAGCTTACAAGTAGCAAGAAATCTGTCTCTTTTGCAAAGGATAAAACAAATGATAAGAAATGTAAGGACTACAACCAACATTTTCTTTAAACGATGTGTCATGTTTGCATGCATACATGTACACATTTACATATACCTCAAAGCATAACTATCTAATATTACCCATATCTTTCAGTTACTCTAAACTAGCCAACAGTATAGCACCTAGGTGAACAGAGTACATTTTTACTTTGTTGACATAGCTGACATTTCCTCTACTATGGGCAGCTAACAAATCAGTGATAAGGGTTACTTGATTGAAATTGCAGTTGCATAGAAATGGTCCAAATACATAGATCCATAATCTCACATTTACACTAAACATATGCTTCTTCAAACATGGGCAAAATCACTATCCTGAGACATTAAGACAGATCAATCAAAAAAACACAGAACTTGATATGTTGCTTTCAGAGCAGATCCCTCTTTTATTGCAAAATGGGAGAACTTTTTATGCTCTCTCCACCCTCTATGGACAACTGGGGAAGTGTTTAATTTTTATTCATACGCTATCAATGTCCTCATAGTTCCAGAAAAAATAGCCATATGATAGCGTAAACTTTAAACTAAACAAATGTTATGCTACTATCCAAATAATACATGCAGATTGCTGGATGAAGTAAAATATCTGTGTCTGAACTACTGCTACACACACCATTCAACAATGTAGAATTTAAATAATTAGTAGTTACGAAGGCCCAGAAAAGGGCTGAAATGCATCAACCTTCCCTTGTACTGGATTCCCTTTTATGTCTTGATGGATTCATAATAAATATTACATAGAATTTTTAGTTTCAATATATTTTTATTTAAATAATTTCAAAGAACATTCACAATGTCATAGAAGAATATAAGCATATTAGTATTATCATATAGGCATCATTTTCCAGTAATTCTGTTTTGTTTTTTAAAAATGGATAAGGAACATATTAAGGGAAAGGAGAAAGGAGGGGTCAGATATGGTAGAGGGGACTGGTAGGACACGCAGCAATGAACATATAATATGAAAGCTGGTATAATGAAGGTTATGGTTCATATACATGTGTAGGCATAGACAAAAGGATTCCAGGGCCTCAATAGAGATATATCTAATGATAAAACAAGTTAAACTAGTTGGCTAGGGTGCAGCTAGGGTGTTATAGCCCAGCAGCAAGAAAAAAAATAAAAAATGGTTGCGAAAGGTGGGCTTTTGAAAACAAACATTTATAAAGAGCATGTTCATATAAAGAAATGTGTAATTAAAAGCAGATCTGGAGTTAAGAGCTGCTTCCAGTGATAAGCAATAGATAGTCTGGCTGCTATAACAATATGGGAAAGAACAGTGTGAAGTTCAAAAGGCCAGTAATCCATGTGTATGCATAATGCCCCAAGTAGATTTAAATTGCATGTTACCTTCCACTCCCAACATATGTTGCAGGTGTAGAGAGAAAGTGGGTTCCTAGCTACACATATGGTAGGAATGTTGCCTGATATTGCCTTTTTAGCAGAAAATTGTTACTTTGTATAATTCTGTGTGCATCTCTGATATCCAAGCCTTTCCTGAGGTCTCCCTTTCGTCAATGATACCTAGGTCCAAAAAAAAAAAAAAAGGCATTCTGAGGCACTGCCTATTGTCTTTTGTTATTCATATTAATTATGTTTTTGTTTGCTTGTATTCTCTTTCTAATAAGAGAATGAAATGTTTACTACACAATGGATTTTTTTTTTAACCACTTGTCATCTGCCCACCGTCAAATGACGGCGGGCAGAGGACTCCATTATCCTGACATCACGTCATATGACGTGATGTCCCTTTAAAGCCGCGGGCGGGCGCGTGCGCGTCGCCGGCGGCGCGCGCGCGCACCCGCCGCTCTGTGGGGATCCCGTGCGAGTGCCCGGCGACAACGATCGCCGCCGGGCACACGCGATTGCTCAGTAACTGAGCGGGGACGTGGAGCTCTGTATGTAAACACAGAGCTGCACGTCCCTGTCAGGGAGAGAGGAGATCAATTGTGTCCCTTGTACATAGGAACACAATCGGTCACCTCCCCCAGTCACCCCCCCCTCCCCCCACAGTTAGAACACTCATAGGACACACATTTAACCCCTTCCCCGCCCCCTAGTGGTTAACCCCTTCACTGCCAGTCACATTTATACAGTAATCAATGCATATTTATAGCATTGTTCACTGTATAAATGTAAATGGTCCCAAAAATGTCAGAAAAGTGTCCGAAATGTCCGCCATAACGTCGCAGTCCCAATAAAAAAATCGCAGATCGCCGCCATTAATAGTAAAAAAATAAAATAAAAAAGCCATAAACTATCTCCTATTTTGTAAACGCTATACATTTTGTGCAAACCAATCGATAAACGCTTATTGCATTTTTTTTTTACCAAAAATATGTAGAAGAATACGTATCGGCCTAAACTGAGGGAAAAAATATTTTTTTTATATATTTTTTGGGTTATTTATTATAGCAAAAAGGAAAAAATATTGCATTTTTTTAAAAATTGACGCTCTATTTTTGTTTAAAAGCGCAAAAAATAAAAACCGCAGAGGTGATCAAATACCACCAAAAGAAAGCTCTATTTGTGGGGAAAAAAGGACGCCAATTTTGTTTGGAAGCCACGTCGCACGACCGCGCAATTGTCAGTTAAAGCGACGCAGTGCCGGAAGCTTATATTTTGTCTGGGCAGGAAGGGGGTGTAGGTGCACAGTAGGCAAGTGGTTAAAGAGTTATTTGACAAAGAGAATATCAAAAGAAAATTCACTTTAGGATTTTCAATATAAGAGATACAACCAAAATAACATTGATGAGGTTTATAGGATGCAACTCTGATGCCCCGTTCAGACACAATCAGAATTTCTGATGGAAAAAGTCAGACAGTGTGTATGTCCCATTGAAGTTTTTCCATCAGATATTCCGAGGAATTCCATTGGAGTTTAGATAGAGACGATGTTCTCTGTTACTCCGATGGAATTCTGTCAGAATTCCGATTTGAGTTTGGCCGGGCAAAAGCATGATCGTGTGTATGGGGCATTACCTCCTCTCCCACTGCAAAACAACTCCCCTCACTAAAATGCAAAATGCACCTGTGTAAAAAGGCACCTGCAGATAGTCTCAATTGGTATTGAATAAACAAAACATAACAGTATATGGTTTAATTGTATTTAGTAATTCATCTATATTTAGATAAAGGCTGTGACTTTTGATCTACATATGATATCAGTTAGATAGGAAACATTATCAAAGACATCCAGAAGCGGTATAATCTGGGGAAGGCTGTGAATTTTGATGAGTATGGTGATCCGCACATACCTGCTGGAATCCTAATGACCTTCCTGCGTGAACTGCCAGATCCTCTGCTGACCTTTCAGTCTTACCAACTCATACTGAGGATCAGGGCCGATCCACCCTATACGCGAACTACGCAGGCTGTGTAGGGCCCCGCCACTGCTAGAGGTCCACGGCCGCCATTTTCCTGGAGACCAGAACGAGAAGGGAGCCCTGCCTGCCGAAATAGAGCTGCGGCGCCTGGTCTGCCGATGGGTTCAGAGAGAAAGTAAGTGCGACCCCCTATAACCTGAATAGGAGGAGCGGCAGGGTGCATATAGAATAATCATTCTCTCCATCGTCCTCCCACGGTCTCTGAATGCCTGCTTCTCCTCTCCCTCTCGCAGGCATTCAGGTACTGCGGGAAGAAGATGGAGAGAATGATTTTTCTATATGCAGCCGCTCCTCCTATCCTGCTTATCTCTGCTGCCCCCACATTGCTCTCTACCCCCCCACAGTGCTCTCTAGCCCCCCCAGTGCTCTCCACCCCCCCATGCGCTCTGCTGCCCCCCTGTGATATCCACCTCCGCCATGCTCTTTACTGCCCTCCTGTGCCCCCTGCCTCTCTTCCTGTGCTCTGCACCTCCCTCCAGTGCTATACAACTCCCCCCATGCTCTAGGCTGCCCCCCTGTGCCCTCCACATATCCCCTTGTGCTTTTTACCTCCCCCTGTGCTCTCCACCTCCCTACATGCTCTATGTTCTCCCCCTGTGCCCTCCGCCTCTCCCCCTGTGCTCTTCACCTCTCCCAATACTCTCAAGCCCCCCCAGTGCTCTCCACTTCCCTTGTGTGCTCTCCACCTCCCCCATGCTCTCCACTGCCCCCCTGTGCTCTCCACCTCCCCCAATACTCTCCAGCCCCCCCAGTGCTCTCTAGCCCCCCGTGCTCTCCACCTCCCTTCTGTGCTCTCCACCTCCCCCCATGCTCTCCACTGCCCCCCTGTGCTCTCCACCTCCCTCCATGCTCTCCACTGCCCCCATGGTCTACGCTGACCACCTGTGCCCTATGCCTCTCCCCCAGTGCTCTTTAGCCTCCCCAGTGCTCTCTAGCCTCCCCCCGTGCCCTCCACCTCTCCCCCTGTGCCAGTCCGGGCCTGCCTGAGATGTAAGAAAGCATTCCGCTGGGCACACCCGAGATGTAAGGAGGCACTTCGCTGGGGACACCGGAGATGTAAGAAAGCACTCCGCTGGGGACACCTGAGATGTAAGGAGACACTCCGCTGGGGACACCTGAGATGTAAGAAGGCACTCTGCTGGGGACACCTGAGATGTAAGAAGGCACTCCGCTGGGGACACCTGAGATGTAAGGAGGCACTCCACTGGGGACACCTGAGATGTAAGGAGGCACTCCACTGGGCACACCTGAGATGTAAGGAGACACTCTGCTGGGGACACCTGAGATGTAACGAGACACTCCGCTGGGGACACTTGAGATGTAAGGAGGCACTCCGCTGGGCACTCCTGAGATGTAAGGAGGCACTCCGCTATTGCGTTGTAGGATCTGGGCCTGCTGTCCCTTCATCCCTCTTTTTTTACTTCCTCTCTCTGTCTTTCTTCCTTTATTTCTCCCTCCATCCCTTGTTCATCTCAGACTCTAACCACACCCCTCTCCCCCTGTGCCAGTCCGGGCCTGCCTGAGATGTAAGAAAGCATTCCGCTGGGCACACCTGAGATGTAAGGAGGCACTTCGCTGGGGACACCGGAGATGTAAGAAAGCACTCCGCTGGGGACACCTGAGATGTAAGGAGACACTCCGCTGGGGACACCTGAGATGTAAGGAGGCACTCTGCTGGGGACACCTGAGATGTAAGAAGGCACTCCGCTGGGGACACCTGAGATGTAAGGAGGCACTCCACTGGGGACACCTGAGATGTAAGGAGGCACTCCGCTGGGCACACCTGAGATGTAAGGAGACACTCTGCTGGGGACACCTGAGATGTAACGAGACACTCCGCTGGGGACACTTGAGATGTAAGGAGGCACTCCGCTGGGCACTCCTGAGATGTAAGGAGGCACTCCGCTATTGCGTTGTAGGATCTGGGCCTGCTGTCCCTTCATCCCTCTTTTTTTACTTCCTCTCTCTGTCTTTCTTCCTTTATTTCTCCCTCCATCCCTTGTTCATCTCAGACTCTAACCACACCCTTTGAGTCACGCCCATTTAAGCCACGCCCGATATTATGCTTAAACCATGCCCATTATTCACGGGTCAGGTAGAGGGCCCCTTAGCAGAATTTTGCTTAGGGCCCCAGGGAGGTCAGGATCGGCACTGCTGAGGATCACCAGTGTGGAGAGTATCCTATGTGTAAACAGCTGTAAAGAGATTATATACAGACTTCCTGATTATAAATATGCCCTGCTGAAATATCTCATCTGTTTTCTAAAAGTGGAACCTCTAGTGACCAAGGGCCTTATCTTTACAGATCTGGAGAGCAGGATTTAAACAGACCGAGTGAGCAGATATTAGAAGGTGCTGGAATGTGGGGAGCGCTGAAGTCACCTAAATATACCCCTTCCAGCACAGAGCACCTATTACTGCACCACTGTTTATGAAAAACATTTTCTCACAGATCCACCAATTTCTAGCTGCGTTGGAGAACTTTGTGCTCTTTTAAACTTTACCTATTGTAACAGGTGCTCCTTGCGCCATTGTAATGCGTTCCGTGCTGGAGCGCATATGGCTGCCGTCTGCATTCCAGCTTGGAACGCGGAAGTGCACCGCGAATCTCGGCGGTTGCCTGAATCAGTGCTTTATGCACTACACTTGTTACCTACACTTATCTGCTGCCTATAAAGGCATATACCTTGCATCCAAAAGCCGTTCTATTATTGTCAGCTGTAGCTCGGCCACTCTACAACCATTGGTGCCATCACTCCCCATGCTGCAAACTACACCAAGCTGAAACTCCAGCATTTTATGCTGTTACCTTGGCTGCTTCTGACTGCCATTGCTGGGGACAACCTTAGAGACCTTCCCTGCTGATACCCTACACTACGGAATACCTTGTTGCTACACTGAAGCCCTGCAAATGGATAACTAGCAATTGTTTCACTTGTAGTGCTATAGAAAGATCTGCTGCATATATTCCTCCTAAAACAATTGCTGTTTGTTTATTATGGCTTGTAGCTATTAACATACTACTTGGGACTAACTGTTGTGCTTATGGCTGTGTTTACAAATCTAATTTACTACGTGCTTGACATAAGTGTTACTTGTCTATGGGCCTTGCCCTAAGTTGCTAAACATGTTCGCTCTAACTTTCTATGCTAAGGGTTGAAGGTATTTCTTACTAACTCCCTTAGTGGCCTAATGCATTTATTTATTCTTAAGTGATATGATGTAGAGAACCCCCAAACACCTGTTTGTGTGGAGTGATGCCTGGGGTCCCGTACTGATAATCACTTGCATATAGAAGTGCATTGGAATCGTCAAGTGTATACTATAATTTTATACGCTAAGGTCTGGTCGCATGTTGTAATACGTTCAACCTTAGTAGCTCAACACCTTTCTTTATGTGAGAGAGATGATGTAAAGAACTCCCAAACTCTTGTTTGCGTGGAGTGAAGCCTGGGGTCCAATACTGTATTCTCACATAAAGAACTGCATTGAAATCCTTGCTAACCACAGTTGTGGTTCACTCCCGTTCACCAGAGCTGTTACACCTACAGGACATGTGCAATATTAGCTTATAGGCATCATTGTTTTAGCTCTGTTTGTATAATCTATTACCCAAGGCATATGGACTGGACTGCCATTAGGCATTGTATACTGTATATGGTGTTACATTTTTAATGCAATTAATTGCTACTTCATAACACCTATTGTTGTTTAAGGTTTGTGGTAGAAGGGTGTTTACATTTACTAGCAATTTATCACTTTATTGATTACACCACTAGTGAATTACCCTGTTATGGGCAGACACTTGGTGTGTGTTTTATACATGCATTAGGGTTGGAATTTTGCATTGTGGGTTCACACCACTTGATCAACCATAATAATTTCTTGTAATTTTCATATATTTATGGTGGTATATATATATATATATATATATATATATATATATATATATATATATATATATATATTCGGTATGGTTACAGCCCTCATTTTTTAGTTTTTATTCACATTCAGTATTTATTAATTCCACTCATTTATCTGTATTACACCACACTTCAGGTAACTTCACTACCCTATTTTGCACATTATAATTACATTTCCATTCTTATTTTCAACTAGGTAGCACCATTACCCCTTTTTGAATTTTCAGAAAAAGTCCAATGTGTTTTAACCACAGACCCACCTACTGAGTGAGGAATCAGCCCAACAGTGAGACCATGAGGCACAACCTAAAGGAATATGCTGTAGGCCCAACCGTATTAGAGAGCTAACATTATTAATTGCTGGATATACCGGTAATATAAAATACAGTAATATGTGCATTTTTGTTTTTTGTTTTCTTTTAACTATTTATTTTAACATATATTTAAACAGGTGGCAAGTGCCATAAATCACGTAAAAATATGTTTTTCCACCATAACTAGCAAAGGCTTATTTTCTTGTTCCCTGGAATATGTAAGCAGCTGAACTTAAGATGTCTTTTGAAAATTTCATCCAGTGTGCCATTGGACCCTGAAGCAATGTTTGATGCAAGCTGATACTGCTGTAAAGCTTTACAAATAATGGTCATAGAACGTGGGCATTAACCAGCAAAGGAGCAATCTTAAATGGCACCAACATTCCTGTAATTTAAGAAAAACGTATGTACAGGATATTTAGATTTGAACGGTGCAATAAAAGTTCACTCAACGACAGAGTAAGAAAAAATAGAAAAATATTTATTAATACAAAATTCTAAAAGTAATTAGTACAGTTGGTTCAAAGTCAAAGGTGTACACCTACTACCCATAAAGTGACATTGGTATACTATACACATGTACACATTGATGTGGTGTCCATTGTTTCAACAGTTTTGCCTATAAGACTTCTTCAGGATATTGACAGAAAGGCACTTTCATTGAATATGATGCATAGGTCATTCAACTTTTTTGGTGTATATATGAAAAAGAACAGAGACAGAAAATGATTGTCAATACATAATACAATTTTTTTTTAGGGCGGTGGAAATTAAAGATTAATTCCTCGATTAATCATACATTTTTTGATCAATCAAAATTCTTTTGATCTGTACCAGTGGTGCAACAGATCGTAATTGATCAGTGATCCGAACAGGTCAACATATGTGGATTGGCACACCACGTGATCCACGGAGCTCCGCTGCTGCCTCGGCCAAAGGCTTCGCACTAGCTCCTGGAGCGACCGCCATCTTGGTCTACCCGGCGGTGGCCTAGGTGAGCCTAGAGCAGCGCACTGATATCATCACCTGGCATCAACTGCTTGTGTTCAGCCAGCTTCTCTGGAAAGACTAAGCAAGCACTAATCTTCCTATACAGTGAGGGAGAAGTGGACCATATTACAGTAGGGAGATGTCGGTGGATTACAGTGGGGAGATGTCTGTGGATTACAGTGGGGAGATGTCTGTGGATATTACAGTGGGGGAGATGTCTGTGGATATTACAGTGGGGGAGATGTCTGTGGATATTACAGTGGGGGAGATGTCTGTGGATATTACAGTGGGGGAGATGTCTGTGGATATTACAGTGGAGGAGATGTCTGTGGATATTACAGTGGGGGTGATTGTGGATATTACAGTGGGGGAGAGGTCCGTGGATATTACAGTGGGGAGATATCTGTGGATATTACAGCGGGGACTATATAGTAGTGTTTCGAAAAATGTATGTGCGTTATATTTAATCGAAATTAATTAATCGATTAAAAAAATTGATCGAACACGAAAATTTTAATCAGTAACAGCACTATTTTTTTTTCTAAAAAAAATAAAATGGTATGTGACTTTAACTAAAGCATGCATGATCACAGGTCACACAGATGGAAAAAATCAAATGCACAGAACTCCATACCTCTAGATCATGGGTCTTCAAACTACGGCCCTCCAGTTGTTCAGGAACTACAATTCCCATCATGCCTAGTCATGTCTGTGAATGTCAGAGTTTTGCAATGCCTCATGGGATATGTAGTTCCACAACAGCTGGAGGGCCGTAGTTTGAGGATCCCTGCTCTAGATAGAGTATAGGAGTCAATCCCACTCAATCCCATCCAAGTATAGCCAAATCTCCCATAGGGAGGGATGTACATTAAGACCAAAAGGTAAGTTTTTTTTAAAACGTGCCTGAAATGCATATTTAATATGTCAGTAAAACAAATGAGGGGAGACACATATAAGTCCACAGCAGGCACAATGTATTAACTGAAAAACTGGGAGCTGCTATATGCAGCGGGACTATGGTGTATATTATGACATCAACAGGATACGCACAACCAGCGAGGCCTAAACATATACAAATGTATATCAATGTAATGAGGTAAAAAAAAAAGGAGGAAAATGCTATAATTACTATCAGACACTGATACTGGGATCATCTTCCACCCGTTGTGATCGGGTTCTTAGTTTTTAATTGACATGCCCAAATGCCCCTCCAGGGGCCACCAAACACTCGTTCAAAGAAGAAAGCCAAAGCGAGATTAAGGGCAGGACAATTCCCAGCAAGACAGCCCTCATGTTTTTACACCTATAGCCGAAAAAACAGAAGGAAGGAAAGAATCAGCTTTTAGATAACATGCTACAGCCACCCTCACCCACCATTGAAGGAGTAGTTACCTGTATTAAGAGTCCCGATCAATTGTGAGCTCCCAGGAGATTACAAACATGGCTGGTTCCATGTGGGATTTAAATATCCATCCCTGATGCATCAATAACACAGTGTAGCATAAGTTTGAGGGAGCTCTCCGTCATCCAATTATCAACCAATACAAGGCAATTTTCTAGTGTGTGGTATTAGTCTTTTTTTTTCGGTGATGCAAAATTAGAGTTGAGTGTCATCAGTGATGATAGAGCAGTGATAGATCAGGTCCTGTTTGCTGATGATTTTGAGGAGTGGGCGGAGGTAGATGTTGAAGAACACACGCGACAGGGGTGATCCTTGAGGGACTCTGCATGTAATTGTGCGTGCTTCCAAAGTTAAGGCTCCTAGTTTCACTGTCTGGGATTGATTCTCTAGGTAGGAAGAAAATCAGGGTAGAGCAGAGTCTGCGACTCCGGCTACTTCTGTGAGTCGAGTGAGTAGAGTTTTGTGGCTACTGTGTCGAAAGCTGCGCTAAGGTCCAGCAGCACCAGGAGACATGATTCTCTGTCATCTGCTTCTTCGAGGGCGTTATCCCATATTTTGTGAAGTGCCATTTCTGTCCTGTGGCCTGGGCGGAAACCCGATTGTAGTGGGTTCACGGGTTTGTAGTGTCCAAATGGAGTTGTAGCTGTTGTACTACTGCTGTACTACTACAATACCTTCTTTGAACGAGTGATTTATGAGGTGTGTTATGGTGGGTGCCAGGATGTCGGTACATTCTTTCAGAAGTTTTCTAGAAATAATGTCATTTGGTGATGTGCTGTTTTCTGATGATGATTTTGGTGATGTCGATGGTGATTGGGACCAGAATAAATGTTGTTGATTGTAGAGTATTTATGTGGCTTTTTTCTTCTTGCTCTGGCCGAGTGAGGTTATTTGTTTTTTTCTGCTTAATTATTTCCTGAATGTTTTCGATATTGTCAATAAAAAAAATCAGATAGTTCATTGCAGAATTCCTGTATTTCATTTGCTAGAGGTTCTAGGCAGGTGGGGTTCATAGTCTGAGCGACTAGTTTTAAATGTGTGAGTGCAGTCCGATCCAGTGTGCCTGCTGTGGACTTATATGTGTCTCCCCTCATTTGTTTTACTGACATATTGAATATGCATTTCAGGCACTTTATGAAATACTTAGATTTTGGTCTTAATGTACATCCCTCCCTGTGGGAGATTTGGCTATACTTTGATGGGATTGAGGGGTCGTAGTATGTTCTAGGAGGAACTACTTCAGTGCATTTGACTCCTATACTTTATCTAGAGGTATGGAGTTCTGTGTATTTGATGTTGTCCATCTGTGTGACCTGTGATTGTGCATGCTTTAGTTAAAGTCACATATAGCGCGGCACATGCGAACTGAATCGCCTCTGGGCGCTTGTTGTTCCTGTCTCCTTTGGTATCAAAAGAGATGAGTCTTGATCTTTCTCCTGAATGCTAGGTGGTTCTCCTCCAACCAAATATTGGTTGGTAAAGCGTTCCATTGTCTGGGACCTTGGACCGCGAATCTTCTATCTCCTTTGGACTTGTAGTTGGCTTTCGGTATCTGGAGTAGATTTTGGTTGGTGGATCGCAAGATGCGATTGGGATTATGAACTTTAATTTTTTCGCACAGATATTGGGGGGCATTCCCATGAATACATCTGTGCGTTAGACAGAGTACTAGCTGATATATTAATCTGTCATTAGCTGCAGCAGTAACTTTTTTTTAGCCCATTGTTATGGAATTCAAACAGTTCTACATAATAAAGTGCATATATGGTCAAAATGACAGTAATCATACAAAAACAGTACAGTACAAATAGGTTTTGTTAAAAAAAAAAAAAAGATCTGGTGACTAGGGATGAGCTTTATGTTCGAGTCGAACATAAGTTTGTCTCGAATATTGGTTGTTTGCCTGCTCGGTGAACAGCAAACAATTTGGGGTGTTTGCGGCAAATTCAAAAAGTCGCTGAACACCCTTTAAAAGTCTATGGGAGAAAACAAAAGTGTTAATTTTAAAAGTTAATATAGAAGTTGCAAAGAAAAGTAAAAAAAATTCATTTTTTTCGGGAGCAGTGATTTTAATAGTGCTTAAAGTGAAACAATATAAGTGAAATATTCCTTTAAATTTCATACCTGGGGGGTGTCTAAAGTATGCATGTAGACACAACCATTCAGTGAGGGGGGATGGCGTGCACGTGAGGACGTGACACGCACTATGGGGGGTGGGACCTACGAGCGCTAGGCGCACGCAGCTCTGGGGAAGCAGGGGAAGCAGGGACGTCTGCACGACGGAGGTAGCTGGAGCCCCTGGGACAGCGGATGAGGCGTGCATGGCAGAGACGGGGACAGGCAATGATCTCCGCGCAAACAACAGCTAACCGAGGAAGTCCGCAAGGCTCAAAGCACGGAGTAGGCTGCCATAGACCGCCAAATGCAGCGGGGACTCCGCTACCTTAAACCATCTACCTCACTCACTCTGAGATTGGGAGCGGGACGCCCGGTGAGATACACCCCCCAATCAGCCCTCACACTCCATGCGGTCCAGGTAAAGCGGTCCAGGTAAAGCTGGTAATGGAAGCTTAAGGTAAGGTGATTAATCCTTACACCAAAATCGTCCAGAGGGGTAAGAAGGAGACAGACAATCACCACCTTGTATGAACTGTAAACCTATATTATTACGTTATATATGTAAAGTAATTATGGTAAAAACAACCAGAGGAACCCATATGTAGTGATACAGGTAACTAGTTATGCTTATACTATGTCGCTATCTGGGATAATATAAGCACGAATCACAAGAGTTTAAAACAGCAGCTCTGGAGGCGCCCAGCTGGTTACATCAGGCCTGAAAAGCTTCTATAACTAGGACATGTGTGATCCCTATAGACTAACTATATGGTGGCAATAATATTTGGAATATCCTTGATGTAAAGGGTGGGAAAACGCTAAATTTGGAGCTGTATGCTCCCTGCTCGTACCACCCATTCAGTTGATGGAAGGAGGACAGAAAGGAATGTAACTACCAAGGAGTTGGGTGATAACTAATGGAGAGGGAAACTGTATTTATGTCAGCCAGTACTCCCTTGACATCAGCCTTTGTCTTACTGCATGGCTCAGCGCCCTGCTGATACCGTTTTCCCCCCTGCCTGCGCCGCCTGGTGCCCCACCGACACCGCCGACTCCCACTGGCCTATATAGTGCCCGCACCGCTCAATCCCTGCCGACACCAACACCTGCCCGGTCTTTTTTGCTCAGCGACCCGCCGCCATAGATGCACTAAAATACACATACACACACAATACACAAGTGCATTTAAGCCGGTACCTAAAGTTGACTCTCCTGGGGTGAGCACGCAAGTGAACCCTAACTCCTCTATATGGACTATGTGTACTTGAAAGAAGCAACCGAGTATACAAAAACACAGTAGGAGTCGCGAAATACCTCCTCACTCCCATACCGTGGGCGAAGCGGTCCCCCCCCCCAATGTGCCCTAGCGGTATAGACGGAAAGCACAATAAAGTGGATTGTCAGTGTGGAGAAGACAATAGACCGTCAAACTGGGGAAAAGAATCAGAAAAGCGAAGACTATTATGTCTAGGATGTCAAGCAGATCGACAAGGGGAGGAGTCCTAAAAACACCAGGTAACCCAGCGGCAACAAGCTCCATTAGACAATACATGTCCAAAGGGGGAAGCTCAAGAAATAACAGCTCACCAAAGATACTACAAGCAAAAACAGATAAAAGGACAGAGGAAAAAAAGGCTCTTACCCCAACTCAAAAGGGAGCAATGGAAGAATCAAGAGAAGAAGGGACCAGTGAGAACGAATCAGAGACAAGTAAAATGGAGGAGCTGAGGCAAGAGGAACAAACTCCAACCAAAGGAGATATGGAAAGGATGATGGTGCGGCTAGAAAATGTGATCAAGGGAGAAATTCAAAGCCTTAGAGCTGACTTAGGACACCTACTATCCAGGGTAGAGACGATAGAAGAACGAGTGGAGACCCAAGATCAAGAGACAAGTATATTAAGGGAGCAAGTAGCCCAGATACAGAGACAACAAAGGAGTATACTGTATAAATTGGAGGATCAGGAAAATAGATCCAGACGACAAAATCTGAGATTTAGAGCCGTCCCAGAAGACAAAGACGAAGATCTCTGGAAAATAATGGGGACAATATTAAATCCGATCCTGGAAAAAACATCGGAAGACCCTATTAGGATAGAAAGAGTCCACCGTATAGGAAAATATAAAAGAATGGACACAGAAAGGCCCAGGGACGTCATAGTTAGATTCCACTCCTTTGAGGAGAAGGAGGAATTATGGAAGAAACTGAGGGACCATCCACCCCTAGCCTACAGGGGAGCGACCTTACAGGTATATGCAGATTTATCTGCAGAGACCCTATTTAGGCGCCGGCTCTTAAAACCTCTCTTAGCACAGCTAGTAGACAAAAATATTAAATATAACTGGAGATTTCCGGCATGCCTCGTAGCGACAAGAGAAGGAAAATCAGCAACTCTTCGGTTCCCAGAAGACTTAAGCGAATTTTGTAATAAAATGGATATTCAGATACCAGAATTACCTGGATGGATTTAAAAAGAGAACATTAACAAAAGGAGGGAGGAAGGGAGAATGAGAAAAGGGAGTCCCTGCAACCACCTGGAAAAATATTATACCCCCATAGAATAGGGATGGAGGGTTATGTGTAGGTCCCACCCCCGGGGTAAAAGAACCAAGGGGAGATGTTTGGTTCCAAGACCTCTAGATGGCCATTTAGGAGGGGGGGAGGGGGAGGGAAGGGGGAGAGGGAGGGGGGGGGTAGGAGAGAGGGGAGAGGGAGGGGGGTGAGAGGGAGGGGAAGGGGAGGGAAGGGATCCACCTCACCAAAATCGCTAGAAAAGGGGAGGAGACAAGAAAAGATAGGATGACAATAGTCAATTGTATATCATATAATGTAAAAGGTCTAAATAGCCCAGTTAAGAGACATAAAGTGTTGAAAGAGTTGAAAATAGTGTTGCTCACGAATATTCGAATTGCGAATATTCGCTACGAATATTGCATATTCGAGTATTCGCGAATATCGCGAATATCGCGGCGAATATTCGCTATTTCGAATATTCGAATGGGAACAGATCACATCCTAGAGATCCCCATCGACGTCTAAAAGCATTGCTGGTATGATTAGAGACCTTGGGCCGAGTAGCTGCAGCGCTCATTTTATATTGCCGAAAAATCGCAATGCGATTATTCGGCAAATAGCGATATCGCGCGATTATTTTATATTGTAATATATCACGAATATTCTGAGCCAATCAGAGTACTCCATTCCGCAGAAATTTCGGTATTGTAATATATCACGAATATTCTGAGCCAATCAGAGTGCTCCTTCCGCAGAATATTCGCAATTATTTTGTATTGACGAATATTCTGAGCCAATCAGAGTGCTCCTTCCGCATTTGCCGAATATTCGCAATTATTGTGTATTGTAATATATCACGAATATTCTGAGCCAATCAGAGTGCTCCTTCCGCATTTGCCGAATATTCGCAATTATTGTGTATTGTAATATATCACGAATATTCTGAGCCAATCAGAGTGCTCCATTCCGCATTTCTCGAATATTCGCAATTATTGTGTATTGTAATATATCACGAATATTCTGAGCCAATCAGAGTGCTCCTTCCGCATTTCTCGAATATTCGCAATTATTTTATATTGTAATATATCACGAATATTCTGAGCCAATCAGAGTGCTCCTTCCGCATTTGCCGAATATTCGCAATTATTTTGTATTGTAATATATCACGAATATTCTGAGCCAATCAGAGTGCTCCATTCCGCATTTCTCGAAAAATCGCAATAGCGAAAAATCGCAATAGCGAAAAATCGCAATAGCGAAAATTCGCAATAATTTAATTTCCAAAAAATATCACGAATATTCGTATTTAGCGAATATTTCTCGAATATTCGACTATATATTCGAGATATATCGCGAAATCGAATATGGCATATTCTGCTCAACACTAGTTGAAAAGAATGAAAACTGATATCGCATTTATTCAGGAAACCCACCTAACATTAAGCTCAAGGATTAGGCTACATTTGGTGGAATACCCTACCTGGTACTATGGGGACACTGTCTCAAAACGGGCCAGGGGGTAGCCATTGGAATAGCCAAAAGGGTAAGATTCCAGCTATTGGACAGACTATTTGACCCCGAGGGAAGATTTATCTTTTTAAGTGGAAAATTAGAAGATATGGAATGTACTTTAGTAAACATCTATTCCCCTAACACAAATCGGATAACATACTTAACAGGAATTCTGAGGAAATTAGAGGAGTTCAAAAAGGGGAGGATAATTCTAGGAGGAGACTTAAATCTCTGTATGGACCCAATAATAGATAAGTCATCTCAGACAGTAGAAATAAACACACCCCAACTAAGAAATACTAAAAACTTAAAAAATTGGCTGTTTAGAAATCAATTAAAGGGATATATGGAGAATAATGAATCCAGAGATCCGGGATTATACTTTTTTCTCCCCGGTACATGGAAGCTACTCACGTATAGATTACATCCTTGTAGACCACCACTTACTGGAAAATGTGGTGGGGGCAGGAATAGAACCTATTACGATATCCGATCACGCCCCAATAAGTATCTCACTAAATATCGAAGGGAAGAAGAGAGTAATAAACCCGGATAGTCTAGCTAGAGTTAAAAAGGAGTTAGAAGAATATTTTCAACTAAACGACACAAGTGAGATATCAAAAGCAACATTGTGGGATGCTCACAAGGCTCTAATCAGAGGTATTTTTATATCCGAAGGAGCTAGGAAAAAGAAAGGAAAGAACCTACAGAAGAATAATATAATATCCGAGATACGGAAATTAGAACAAGAACATAAAAAAGGGGGAAACAAAAAAAAAATGATATCTAGAATTGGTAAACAAACGCAATGAACTGAAAGAACTCCTCTACCAGGAAACAAAAAGAGAATTCCATCTGATTGCAAAAGAGAGATATAGATGGGGAAACAAAACCAGTA